>JAKOGH010000851.1:0-341836 GCA_024811115.1 Terana coerulea
CGCTGCTTTTACCACTCACCTCACCTGTGCGCTGTGGCGAACACATTATTTGCCATCAAGAATGGGCTGTTCAGAATAATCCCCACTTTCAAGCGACCACCGTTTCACAACTCGCCATGTTTGTGGACACGCCATAACTTATTCGTTAGCCAGCCCTGCCAGATATAAAGCAAAGTCTGTTCATCTGCTCGTGCGTTGAACCCCTCATCTACAGCACCACATGAACGACTCGAAGGCGAGGATGAAGGAGAGGGGCCCTCCCATCACACGTCCTCATCGTCGAGATGCACATATGTTCACTGTTTCTTCGCGGTGTAACAGCAGACACGTCTTGAATTAGGTACGAGGCAAAGACTTTTCCTGCTCATAACATCTCACCGGAGCCAGGCCCAACTCGAACCGACACGCGGGCGACCCTTAGCTCAGGCGACATGACTCCAAGCGAGACAAGCCTCTTCTTCTAGTGCTCTCTACTTAACGCAAAGACGAATCTCATGTGTCTCCTGCGAAGTATTCCGAACGCCCGGCGTCGACTTGCAATTATTCTTTGCATAGCCCGACTGCTATCAGTGGCAAGTCTCGTCTTTTACGCTTCTACACGGGTTGAAGTGGCCACTCTCCCACATTCCTCCCTCCCCTTCCCTCTATCGGGATCTCCTTGACGCCCAGTGTGCAATACTGCGCAAACTGGCTGCAGCGTACTCGACTGGTCACCGAAGTTGGGTCAGAAGGCGAACGAAGATGCCACCGACGGTGCCGCTTTCGAAGTCTGCCAGGTTGAACACGGGACTGTTAGTCGCCCAACGTTCAACCAGCACACCAACGTATTCTTCCCGGGTCCCAGACGGTGTTCCGGAGTCTACAAGCAAAATGGGATCACTGTGTACACTCGGACTCCGCGCAGCAAGGACTCGGAGATGTTACCGCGGAGTCTATACAAACTAAAGCGTGCGCTGCAGTCTGTCTGGGCCATGCCGCTATCAATAGAGTTGTTTGGTTAGGCTTCAATTATCGCCTCCAGTTCGGAAGAATGTAGCCGCACGATACATCAGTCCAGCTCGCCGGGTCGTAAAATTGCGTACCGATTCGTCGGTCCAATCAATGCAATCTTATAGCAACCTTGTGGCTGGTGCAACCTTGTGGGAGCGATCTGTCTATTCGTTGAGTCTCTCCGCAAAGCTTCCAGTAGCTCCCACTGACAGATCTCTCGAACAGATGCTCCGCCATCTCCACAGCCCTTCTCCGTTGATGCTCGTCCTGGGAATAGCTGTACTGTATACTGTATCCGACTTGCCCTGGGCGGAGTTATGTGTTAACTGGAATGGTCCCAAAATAATGGTGTGCGCTGTACCCCTGATCCTACTGATTTAGGGTTACGAGGTCTTGCTTGCAAACCCCACCCTACCATCTGCAGTGCGTGAGACTATGAGTCCTATGGTATTTAACCGAACTATCGTAAAGATGTATGTCAGCTCTTTTTCAACTGGACACAATGCCTATGGTCACTTATTCGCAAGTCGCCGGCCGTACATTCGACTACATCGTTGTTGGCGGTGGAACAACTGGCCTACCGCTTGCTGTCCGGTTCGTTGTCTGCACCGTTTGGCCTCATTTGACCACAATGTCCTTCACTTAGTCTGACTGAAGATCCGTCTTTGTCCGTCCTTATCCTCGAAGCCGGTATACATCACAAGGGAGCTCCTGAGGTTGATGTGCCTGGTATGCTCTGACTGCTACTACATACCACGGCATCATTATTCTAACGTGCAGAATAGGCTTAATGGGTAGCTCAATGCGTGATGCTAGATTTGACTGGTCTTTCGAGTCGGTCCCACAAAATCACGCCAACCACGAACGTATTCCCCAACCCCGCGGAAAAGGACTTGGTGGATCTTCTCTTGTGCGCACCTTCCATCACACGTCACCATGCGTACTCACAATTATTCGTAGATCAACTATATGGGTATCTTTCGTCCCTCCAAAGCTGAGAGCGATGCCCTTGAAGGGCTGGGCTGTCAAGGATGGAATTGGAACACCATTCTGCATTACATGAAAAAGGTGCGTCCGCGGTCATACAGCAGTTGATTACTAGTACACTGATGACTACATCCTAGAGCGAGACTCTACAACCAAGCGTATTTGATGACGATCAGGCGCTTAAATATGCTGCCCAACCTCGCCCTGAATACCACGGGTTTGATGGTATTTGTACCCAGTGGAATTGACGGCCCTTGTGCTGATCCTTGCACAGGGCCAATCCAGAAGTCTCTCGTCCTTAACATGACCGACATGCCAGTGAAGCTGTTTGATACTCTAGAAGCACTAGGGGTACGCAGGAATCCGGATGCGGTACGTGAAGATCGCATTCAAGTATGTCATAAGTTGACAAGCAAGGTATAGGGAGATGGTATGAATGACGGTTCCATGACGCCCGTTGTGTCCGTCGATGCTAAGACGGCTAAACGATCCTCGGCCGCGTCCGCGTATCTTGAACCAAACATTGAGCGCCCGAACCTCTTTATTCTTACTGGAGCACATGTCACAAAGGTATGAGTGCGATTTTGCGTCTCGAGTCAAGCTCATGATCATATCAGGTTATTTTGCGACCTCTGGGATCCTTGTACCAAGCCGTTGGCGTCGAGTTTCTCCAAGACGGGGTCGCGCTCCGGATCGAGAACGTGGCTCGAGACGTCGTGATCTCAGCAGGTATGGGTCTGTAAATCTGAGATATCACCAGGTTTTAAATGCGCTCTTTAGGTGCACTGCAGACACCCCATATCCTCGAGCTGTCTGGTGTTGGTAACCCAAACATATTATCTAAGTACGGTATCGACACTCTTGTGAACCTTCCTGGTGTGGGTGAAAATCTTCGTCAGTTTCACTCTCTGTTAAGTGTGCGTGGTGATATACTGAGGTCAGGGAGTGTACAGAGGACCACATTGGCCTCACCACAATCATCGAGGTTGATGCTGAAGGGGAAACAATGGATGACCTGGTGGACCCTTCAGTACGCCACAAGCATGAGGCGCTGTAGTAAGTGACATTTAGCGCGATAAAAGGCCTTATCTGGGGCTGAATGGTATGGCTTCAGCTTGAAAATGACGGGGTTATATGCTTCGTTATCCGCGCAGGCATTCTCCTTTCTAACCGCCGACGTCCTTGGGATTGCGGAAGACATAGCGCGGTTGGAGAGTGTCTCTCGCGCCCGCTGCCGGGAGTATCTCGGAAGGATCGATCCAGCTGTGCGAGGAAGTCTGCAGAAGCAGTATGAAGTCCAAGAGAAGCTTTTGCGCGATAAACGGCAAGTATTGGCAGAGTAAGTTTCCTCGTAGTTCGCGTCCACCTGTGTTTTGTCACCTAATAGTCGTTCGAATAGGTTGCTCGTATTTGCTTGCTACCATGCGATGCCAGGCGCGCCGCCCGCCGAACCAGGAAAGCGGTACATGTCACCCGTTTGCGCCATATCGAGGGCGTTATCGCGCGGGACCGTCCATATTGCCTCACCGGATCCGCTTGTCGGTCCTGAAATTGATCCGAGCTACCTCTCTCACGAGTCCGACCTTGATCTCCTAGTCCGCGTCGTTCAGTTCGCCCTGAAGGTTTACGGCACTGAACCTTTTAAACATCATGTCAAGGCAATACTCATGCCACCCCAGGATGTCATAGCCCAAGGAGAAAAAGGCTTACGAGAATTCGTCAAAATGCATTGCCGGCCAATGTATCATCCAGTAGGCACGGCAGCAATGATGCCTCGCGAAGACGGAGGCGTTGTTGACTGTGCCATGAAAGTTCACGGAACTGCCAATCTACGCGTGGTGAGTGGATCGCTTGGAACACTATGGTACCAGCTTATTCTTTTTTGTGAGGTGGATCTATCCATTCTACCTTTAGTGAGTTTCACCACTATTATTCATCCCCCTACTGACATAACGGTGCCAGGAACTCTCCTCCCATACACAGTCACTTGCATATGCTATCGGAGAGAGGGTCAGTCAGTCCAAATCTGAAGTGTGCATACACTGGCTAATTCTCATACTATGCGTCTCTAGGCAGCTGATGTTCTCAAAGCAGAGGCTGTACATACATCCCGCCTGTAATGATAAGTATACTGGGAATGTTGACATGTCTCCAAGTTGAACACCAATAGCAACACACTGTTTGCGGCAATGACGTGCATTTCACGCCCGGTGCTGTTGACTCTCCGCGAGTCATTGCTACGCTTCATACATGGTAGGTAGTACTGCTATAAACCTATCCTTGAGTGACTGCGAACCACTCGATCACGACCAAGCTCCCTTGATCAAGTCTGCTGCACGTTCGGCAACGATGTAAATAGGCGCCATCGGGTGCACAGACGGAATCTTGGGCTACATATAACAATTGTGAGCGGGTGCCATCGTTCCTGACGAGAAAACCTTACAATGATTGAAGCATCAACAATCCTCAGCCCTTTGGTCCCTTTGACTAGAAGCTCCGGGTCCACGACGCCCCAGGAAGCATTCTTGGGTGACATGCGCGCAGTTGAAGTTGGATGCCAAATAGTGACAACTTCGTTACGCGCAGTTGCAAGAATCTCCTCGTCGGTCCCAGCGTCCCCAATCATACCAGAGCGGCTGACAATAAAGCCATGCCAGGGCGACTTCTCGACAAATCTACGAGCAGTCTGGACTGCTTGTACCATGGTAAATTGGTCAAATGGGGTTGAGAAGAATCGCGGGTTGATAATTGGGAAGGTGAATGGGTCCGAGGATGCGAGTTTGATATCACCACCTGTTCAACAGATTGAGCAAGAGATCCGTAGCACAAATTCCTACACATTACTCACACGATGTCGGGGAGACAACTGCAGTAAATATTGTCAAGAAATGGCCTGTCGGAGGCTGCGGCTCTACGGTTCTTCCATAACCATCCTACAAAAGTAATGAACTCTCTAACACGATCTATGTAATAGTCAACTTACTGAAAATAACAACTCAAAATGGCCACTGTGAAGTCCTGCGAAGTATGAGTAGAGCAACAGTAACGGAGTAAAGTATTGAAATATATACCGGCAGCGGGATCTAAAACCTCCTTGAATATAGGTGCGGTGTCGGGTAAACGCAGGAATGCAAGTGCGCTGACAGGAGAATCACTGAAAAGGCCTGTCCTTGTGCTCTCCCATAGCGAGAGATCCCCAGTCGCAAGTGTGACATTGCGCAAGACATCGTCGTACGTGCTATTGGAAGCGACCTCCCAAAAGTTTGATACGATGGGGTGGTCTTGCAGATTCTTTCCGACATCCGGTAAAGCCACCAGAGGGTCAACACCAACATCGCTCAACACAGCGGGGTCGCCAATCCCTGACAGCATCAGAAGATGTGGTGTACCGATAGACCCGGCTGAAAGAATGACTTCCTTTGTGGCGGACATGATGATACGTGAGGCTAAGCGGGGTTCAATAGATCACACGTCGTATTGTTGACGAGACACGTACAGGTTGAATTTTTCGCGAATTCCACTGTCTTGAAAGTATGGAGGCCATGATCAAGCCCAGTGGAGATAACCCTCGTAACAGTGTGCTGGACGAGAATATCAAGATTCTTCCTGGCGAGATTGGGGTGAAGGAATGCCGCAGAAGAGCTGCTTCTCTGTCCGTTGCCTATAGTACTCTGGGTTAAGCCTACGTACCCAATACAACGGAAAATTCAGCGTTGTGGGATTGGATAAATAGAGCAAGCACGTACCAACGCCTACCGCATTCCCCGAGTTAAGGTCAAGGTTAAAAGGAAATTGCGGGCCAGAACCCTTGCTTGTGTCAATGACTCTTCTATCAATCTCGGTAGGAAATCCGGGCAAGCTGATTTGTACAGGCCCATATCCATGATCCGCAGGATCGACCTGTCCAACTACACTATGGTTATCTGCCGAAGGGACAAGACGAGAGTTCTGGCACAATTGCTTGAGTAACTCCGAGTCCTCGAAGCAGTATTACAGAGAACTTGCCTTGAAATAGAACCGAGAGACGTTTTTCCAGCTCCATCCTTCGTCTCCTGTTGAGTTGGCCCACGAATCATACTCCGCGTCGGATCCTCGGGTGTACGCAAGAAAGTCTGTCCATAATTAATCATGATCAATGCAACTTTGCATGGGCTACGTTTAACGCATACTCACTGATCGAGCTGCTGCCACCAAGTACCCGTCCCCTGGCGTAGGTCAATGTGCGGTTGTTGAGTTCGGTCTGGGGAGTCGTGGAAAAGTTCCAGGTGAGGGCGGTGGCTGGAACATTGGTCGGCGCCAAAATGGCACCTCAACCGAAGGTAGGCCTACGTCTCTGTTCGCAAGGTTCACACGTTAAGTATGATGCCATGACGCAGTAGCCACTAAGAAACACATACGAAACACCGGCCTCAATGAGGAGCACCGAGAAGTTCGTATGCTCGGTTAGTCTTGCAGCGATAACACTACCAGCTGTTCCGCCTGCATGAAAACGAGGGCGGTCATCACGAGGAGTCAGAGATATACCACGGGAACAGAACTCACCTCCGACCACGATGAAATCGTAAATGGGCCTTGTAAGCTGACTGACATCGGTGAATAGGGAAGCGGTGGTCGTGCTAGCGAGGAAGAGAAGTGCAGTCCATATGGTTAACATAGGAAGCTCTCTAGCAAGCATGAGCTGCGATGGTCAGAGGATGAGGGATAGAGTCGGGCACCTGCGGCGAGTAGCTTTGAGCCCGGTCGCACCGTGTCCTCGGGCTAAATAGGCTGCCGCTGGCAGTGGGAAACCGCCGTTGATTCATATACCGAATCTCCCACTACCAGCGTTCAACGTAGTCTTCAGCCAGTGCCCCTGGCATACGGCAGATGGTGGCTTCAGCGTCCGGAAGTTATCCTTGCATACTGCTGCCGCGCCGGTTTCGTGCTTGATGCTTCCACCTCCCAATTTGGTATCCGTTTGATGGCCGTCAACGGCAGTGACTAAGCAACGCTTGATCGTATGCCGTCAGCACTATCATCTGCCTCAACGCCCGTCTCAAGTCTTAAAGACTTAGTAAACCGTCTGGCCGTGTACGACAAATCATATGGAATTGACACTTGGCCTGCTCGATCGGGCGGTCGAGTACTTGCAATTGGTACACTTGTGGTAGTAATGACGGTGTTCTGCTGTTGGTGCGGCTTCCGTCCGGCTGCATTACACAGCTTGCAGTGAGGTCTTCAATGCAGGGAACATGCGGAAGAGATGTTCCCCACGTTGAAGACGGATGTGCATTTGTGACAGTGCCCTGACGCCGCGGCAGGTTGTATGGACAAATGTACTCGTAGAATGTTGGGCTGCGTTCGTCAGGCACTCTACGTAGAGTCACAATATTGGAGCTGAATGTCACTCACATTCCCGTGTGTGCGTCCGGCATGTAGTACGGTTCTATCGTACTGATTGTACAACATCGTTCAAGTTGTGCCTGAGGACCGGAGAGTGCGATGTTAGCGTAGGACGCAGACAAGCACCGTAGCATTGCTGCACCTGCGCCATGTATAACCGCAACAGCGCAAGGCGGGTACGCACGAAGGAGGGCTGCAGACACATGCAAGTTGCAGCCTGGGTGCTGGCGCGGCTCGAACGTATAAAAGGTCGATACGCAGATAGCATCACGGGATAATAGTATCCTTTCGGCTGGGCTTCATGAGCACGGCGAAGACGACTGAAGCGGACATATGAACTGATTAATTATTTCGATCGGTTATGGGTGACTTCTAAATCTCCGAGATGCCTGTAAGTACTGCTACGGCTTGGAACGCCTGCAGCATTCTCATCCTCATCAAAGCAGCAGAACACGGCATGGGCAGAGGGGTACCCGACGCCCAGTTCAAGATGACCTTGACTTTCGAGCTGAGTCTTCTGGTGGTTTCCTCGAGGCCAGAAACACATACCATGTCTGTGTACGTGCTACGAGGTCATCGAGATGAACAGAAAATTCCTTCAGATACTTCAGTCTTGAGTGGAGCCAGAGGCATGACCCGAGCTGTCACAATGAACTGCAGAATCTGGGCTTCCCTATACTGGATCCTCGATACTAGATCGAACATTGTATTACGACGGAACAGCAGCCACTGCAGATACATTTATTTCCACCCAATTCATTGCACGCTGGAAACAGGAAGCTCGAGATAAGCAAACTAGTATCCGTGAAATGGTGGTGCATACTAGAGGGCATTCATTAGAAGTGAATGAAATTCGTTATCTTCTCAGAGGCTTGGGGCCTTCTTTGAAAGGTACGGTTGCTACACTTGCTTGTGAGCACTGCAAAATATTGCGCACGATGAAGCCTGTGCATGCTTACTTGCTCGGTCAAGGGGATCCCGTCTGTCTCTGTCCAGGTTTCTTCGGTGACATGTACACCGCGGAGTGTCGAATCATCCGGGTTGGAATTGAGCACCAAGGGGTGGGGTTGACACGGCTATTCTGAGCTTTCCCTTGTCTTCCAAATGTCATAACTGAGCTATCGGGGGACCAGTTGCGCCCACCGGCGATTCGAATGCGGCTGTTGAAGATTACAAGGAGAGAGTTTGAGTAAAGCTTGGCCAGTACCGTCGCAACACAAGCATGGTATGAGTTGTGACGGAAGGTGAAGTAGAGAATGATGTCGATCGTTGCGGCCAGTGCTACCGGCGCATACAGAAGATGTTTAGTGACGTGTGAATAATATTGAGTAGTTTATCACAAACCTGTCAATGTCCCTGTTTCAACCACAAGGCGAACCAACCTGACTACCACTGCATGGGTCTGCGGGATCCCACTGTCACGGCGGATTAGCTAACTTAGGTCTTCAGCATCGTATGAAGGCCTTCCGAGCACGAGCAGGAGCACTCACGAGGTATGCCATACTGATGGCAATTATCGCATCGCATACTGCACATCCTGCGAGCCATATCTATACAACACAGCAATATGACGCTTTCCATAAAGGTATAGGCTATATGAACACTCACCGCCGTGCTCACAAACGCTTTAGAAGCCAAGTCTGCGAAATTTCCAATAATGAATGCCTGTGCACCAGAGACGAGCCCCGCAACACCTTGGGTCAGTGCAATCTATACAGATAAATATCAGCAATGCGCAAGATACAATTTCAAAGACATACTGACCGTAGAAACGATTGATTGTAACGCAATGGACCCGGATAATAGCCTGAGACGGTATGCGTAATACATCTGCACCGAGCAGCTGACTAATTCTCTCTAGTCAGCCAATCTCACAGCACCGGAGTACGCTAGACACACCAATGCTGCTGAAAACTGGTACGGCGAGCCATTCGTTCTGCATTGCATTGAGTTCTTCTAATTGACCGAAAGACCTTGCATAGGCGTTGTAGGCGTCATGGGTGCACAAAATGGTTTGCGCAAGCTCTATGGAATAAATTGTGTACACCAAGGTCTTGACCTTCCACGTGTCCTTTGGGAACGATATATGATATATATCTATATGTTGTATGAGCTCAAACTAACCAATTGTTACTTTGCAACGATATACGTACAGACTTGAACCGAAAGTGCCCCAAAGAGGCCCCAGTTAAACATGTATCCCAACAGCTATGTTTCGATTAAGGCCTCCTTGTACAGACTTCGCTAGAGATATGCACGTACCACAGGAGCTGCACTGTTGAAGAATTTTTCATATCAGAAAAGAGCTATGGATGGCGTTGTCACATATGAACTCACATAGGTGCTGCGTCTACCGGTAAGGTTACAGTTATTGTCGCCATGTAGACGGGTGGTTTGTAGGCCGTTGCTCGGTATGTGTGGGGACTACACCGTCACGATGTGTAGGATACGAAGGGACTGTCGACACCGGTTGGCGCGTCTCGTTTCGATGCTCTTAAGGGTATGAAGATGAAGAACTTACTATAACGGGCTACCAAACAAACAACCGCCCAGTGGATATACGCTCGCGCTCAAGCCACTTACACCGCAGTGCTCGTGATCCACAAATAGAGCCCTCAGCAGGCCGTAAAGGTGAGGTTTACCGTGATATGTCACACTTGACTATCTCACCTCAAAATTACATGAGCATTGGGAACGTAAAGCGCAAACGCTATCTTGGAGACTAGAAACCTTGCATGATGCATAGAATATTCAGTACCCTCGGTCGAACGTGTGGGGTGACCGCACCTGAAGAAGTTCCGGTCCTCCATTCGGAAACCATTCTACGCACTCCTTCCAATGCCACAGTTAAGCCGGGAATAATCAGTATCAAGGCTGATTTGAGGTGCTTTTGAAACCATGACGAAGGCGTGTATCTTGAATGCACAGTATATATCTGCTCTCACGCACCATATATGTCGTCGCCGTTCTTCAGCCAGCACACTGCAGGCCGCAGATCCAAACCGGGAGCAAATCCATGTGCTCCGCATCCACCGCACGAATCGCAACCGCGACATACACTGGGATGGCGCTCGTCAAGCTGTGAGGTCGGAGCTCCGACTATGGGAATGCAACATTCATCAGCTTGTGACGATCTGCCAATTCCGAAGGCACACCTCGGGAGTGGTACGAAACCCACGACTGCTGCTTCCATTCTAAGCCATGTGTCTGTATGACAGCGGGCGTTGGTAGAGTGTCAGTTATGGGACTGTCGTTCCTGGCAGATTCAACAATACAGACTCAAATGGGAGCCTACCGTAGTTATGCTCGAGCCTGCCGGCATGTGCGGGACATCTGCATCGAAATAAGACAACATCTAGTCCCTGCTACTCGTCATAAATGTCCAATGAGCTAACATATGTTAAGCATGGCAATAGTGGGCGTTCGATAAAATCTATGACCATACTACCGGTGGTGAGCATCCAGATTATTTTGTTGCTCTAGCCTAGCGCATGCGCACGCAACCTGTAGACAAGAGGTTCGTATAATATGGCGAGAGACCTGGACGAAAGCTACAAGCGGGTGTTTGAATTTTTGGAGTGAAATACGAACCGCTAGTACCTCCTGCGCAAAGATGGACAATTCTGGGCTTCCACAAATCTTCTCTGCCACATACAGCGCTGTGAGAAGGAGACAGGCGATCAACACGCATCTTTAGCACCGCCGCCGCAAAAATGGAATTCTGGGGCTTCCACAAATCTTCTCTACCACATACAGTGCTGTGAGAAGGAGGCAGGCAGTGAACAAATCAGCTGCCGTTGCATCCAAATGACCAATCGCTGTGCTTACCAGGAAGGAAGGTGCACACGCCGTTCCGCATGCCGAGGGAGATTCGACAGAGCGCCGTGAGAATCGGATGACATGATTCTCTTACTGCATCCGTACTTTTCGCTGACGACTGCGTTACTGTATGGGCGGATGGTCAAAGGGGTGGAAATCTTGGGCCAGAAGCTTAAGCTTAACCACACAGCAACTGACTTAGCGCCGGAGAATTTATGCGCCGACACCTTTGTGGCAATCGCAACTGGAAAACGAGGGTCGACCACGAGTAGGAGCCGTGGCGACATCAAAGGCTGTCGTTGAAGGAAACAACACTGCGCCTCGAAGGTAGCGTTTATCTGAAAGGATTATGAACAAGCCGCACAGCCCGCCCATGGCATGATTGATCATACCGCCATGACAATTCCACATACCTTCAAGCCCTCAGTTTGTTATTGTAGATAATCATAAGGATACTGGCCTGACGCACAACCGCGTGATCAGCAGGACGTTTACTTTGCCATAACGCAGCAGCTTACCCTTTCCGTCGCAGGGACATAGCGTCATTTACAGCACCCGCAAAGAAGGGTACCACCCAACACCGCATCCAAAATAGTTCGAGGGACCCTTACTGGCATACAGGCTGTGTGAGACATAAGATGTGGACCGTAGACGTCGAGGGCAGTCCAAGTCGAGGGACGTTAGTGCTCAACTTGGTGGAGACTGACTCACGTCAGGCTTGAAGTCGCGAACACCGGAGAGCTCGGTCATAGATGACCCCCAAGAAGAGCGGAGGCTTACACATTAGCACCTAGCATGGGATACACGCCGGCAAAGAAAGACATGTGGGAGCGACAGTATGGTCTCCCATCTTGCAGACGGGCGCAAGACGCGAGCGCGAGTGCTCCCGCGACACGGCCATCTCTCGGAGTACTCCTGGGCTAGCCAGTGAGGAGGCACATAAGCATTCGATAACCCTCAGCGCTGGCTTGCAATGGCATCGTCAACGCTGTCAGAGCGTAAGATGGTCAAGATGGAAAGCTTACAATGATGTTCTCGCTCCATTGGCGAGCACGAAATGTGGAAGGTGCAAAGCATTAGAGTTTCATCTACCTTGCGTCATCGATATGAGTGGGTTGGGCACGCCAGCCATCTCGCTTCTCCTTTCGTGGGGTTGGTCTGGGGCTATCGGCGGCAGATGCGAATGCCGCTGTCGACCTTGACGATCACTCAGTCAGAGCGGCCAGCGCTTTCCCCCCGGGAAATACCGAGAGCAGTGATCCAGGAGTTCGTCCGGCTGCGAAAGGTTTCCGTACACCACTACTTATCCTCCTTCGATGTATCATATCATCAGCATACGGTCCAAACTGGTACTGTGTTTCGCTGTTTACGAGCGACAAGCTTCTCTTTCACGACCGGTATAAAAGCTCTTGCAATGTCCTATCACATACGCCGACCGTGTCCGACCTCCTAAAGACTACGACAAACCACATCCTCACAGAGCTAGTACCATCCTACAATGCCGACAATTAGCCTTTCCAACTTAGCCAACGTCAAGATCGACTTCCTCATAGTTGGGGGAGGTACCGCTGGCCTCGCGCTCGCTGCACGGTAATGCCGTCACGTCATTGACCACACGCGAATGCTCATCCAAAGTCTGCTTTAGTCTGAGTGAAAATCCAAAGACAGTAGTGCTCGTAGTCGAGGCGGGTGTACAGCATGGGCCGACGCCTGAGATTGATGTTCCTGGTGAGCGGACTGTACTGTCCACTTCTTGACGTTTGGACCTGACTTGACAACAATGAAGGCTACCTTGGACGAACCATCGCCAACCCTCGATTTGACTGGGCGTTTCTCTCGACCCCTCAGACGAATCTCAACAATAGGGTGGTTTTGCAACCTCGCGGAAAAGGCTTAGGGGCTCCTCACTCGTGAGCTGACTCTCTTGATTACCTGTGGTGCACGCAGACCAATACTACCTAGAACAATTTCATGGGAATGTTTCGGCCCTCTAAGAGCGAAATCGATGCGTTGGAAGAGTTGGGAATGAAAGGGTGGAACTGGGAGTCTCTGTTGTACTATATGAAGAAGGTGCAGACTCACCTTTCGCCTTTTACGGTGCGCTTCTGACCAATTTTCAGTCGGAAACTTTCCAGCCTACCAAAGATATATCGGACGAGAAAGCGCTCAAATATGCGGCACTTCCAGATTTGGCGTATCATGGCACAGACGGTCAGCGTTTTGAGAGCGTATGCGATTCGCTGTGCTGATCTCCTACCTGTTCAGGTCCGGTCAAGACGTCGTACGGACCAACCGACACAGACATACCGCTCAAGCTCTTCGATACGGCTGAGAGCCTAGGAATCCTGCGAAATCCGGAGACTGTGAGTGCATGCAGTAAAAGAGCATACCCCGGACCCAGACTGAAGTCACGACGTTGTGATAGGGCAACGGAATCAACGACGGCTGCGTCACAACTATTCTTACCATTGACGCGACCACCGCAAAGCGCTCTCATTCTGCATCTGCATACCTTGAGCCGAACATTCATCGCGAGAATCTCCTCGTGCTAACGGAGGCACAAGTCACGAAGGTGCGCTTATATCTGGGCCAGTCAGACCATGCTCTGAGACCTTTCAAGGTACTGATGCACAGTGATGGGCCACTGCGGAGGGCGACTGGGGTCGAGCTCGTTCACGGGGGCACACGCCTGCGCGTTGAGAATGTCACGCGGGATGTCATTATTTCAGCCGGTAATCTTGATCGTTCTCTGCTTGACACACTTCCTCATATACTCTTTAGGTACGCTTCAGACACCTCAAATCCTCGAGCTTTCGGGCATCGGCAACTCAGACATTCTTTCGAAGTATGGCATTGAGACTATCATCAACTTACCCGGTGTTGGTGAGAATTTGCGTACGTGGTCCTTTGATTTTGTTATCTGAAAGTGCTCATGGAGTCGTAGAGGATCATATTGGGATTCGCGCGGTATTGGAGGTTGAAACGAAGGATGAAACACCAGATGTCCTCGGCGACCCCGAAGCTGTCGCGCGCCACGAAGCATTGTAGTAAGTGCCCTTAGACCTATTTTAGCCCTATTGTAGTAACAGAGGCCCCAGCAAACAGCAGAAGGGCCTGTATGCGTCCATCCCGCCTCGCGCTTTTGTTTTCATCCCCGCAGTAGCCCTCGGTACGAAGGATGAGGTGGCAAGCTGGCAAGCTCAAGCTGAAGTCCATACTGCCGAAGGATTAGCTCGCGTCAATCACGCGCTAAGGTCCGGCCTGCAAAAGCAATACGAGGTTCAGAAAAGGCTTTTTGCCGATGAGCGGCACCCTCAGGCCGAGTAAGTGAACCTATGCTAAGAGATGTAGTGGCTGTGCTGACAGATCAAAGATTATTACAGTGGGCCGGTCGTCAGCCGCTGCCCTACGCGCCACCTGCTGAGCCAGGAAAGCAATACACATCCTTCTGCTCTGCCCTCACGCACCCCCTCTCGCGCGGAACTGTTCATATTGCGTCAGCAGACCCCTTGGCCCCGCCTGCCATTGATCCGAACTACTTCGGTCACAAAGCTGACCTCGATCTACTCGTTCACGTCCTGGAATACTCTCTGAAGTTGTACAGAACTCCGCCGCTTGGACTTCAAGTCAAAGACTCTGTGGTTCCAACGGAAGCCGTCATTTCAAAAGGGCGGGAAGGCCTAACGGACTACGTTACGGAGTATTGCACCCCGTATACCATCCCGTGGGCACGGCGGCCATGCTCTCGCAGGCTGACGGCGGTGTTGTAGACAGCAGCCTGAAGGTTTATGGAACGAGTAATTTGCGCATTGTAAGAGTATCCTACGTCTTGTATTTCTCATTGACTAATCTTATACATGTCTATAGGTCGACGCGTCTATCCTGCCGCTGGTAAGTATTCTGCACACATCTGTCGTCACAATCATCTTACGTGCTACATAGCAACTGTCATGCCATACGCAGTCCGTCGCATATGCTATTGGCGAAAAGGTGAGCATTTACTTTTTAGTATCGCAAGCTTGGGTCACGATCGCACACAATAGGCGGCCGACATCCTCAAGGCTGAAATCGCTCATAGCGCAGTTTCCGCCTAATACCCAGAGACCAAGCGTGAACAAGGGAAGGATTCCAGGTTTATCCTTGATGTCGTACCCATGAATCGTCTCCGATCCGAAGAGAAATATGAACCTCGTACCTGTATTATAATAAAATACTCACATGTGGACCAGGATATTGAATTGTTGTTGCTCGCACACCGAACCGCATGTAGTTTCCTCCGAGCTCAGAGCCGCTCGTCGTCGACGTTTGCACCATGAGCTGCCGGTCTGAACGATGAACGCTCTTGAGTCTTGGCTCTAGGCTGGCTACTTAGCAGAACAGTCATTGCCGGCGAATCGGGTGAGTGGTTTCTGTATATAAAGGAACGAGTCTCTTCCGACGATTCAAGAGGCTAGTATTTTAGACCCTAAAAAAGCAGTGCGCATGTAACAGGAACGCAACACCTGAGCACTGAGCTTGAGCACCGGAGGTTCGAGATTTTCTACCCAGATGCGACGTACAGCAGCGGTCGCTGACGCCGTGAGGGCCGACGCGGCGACGGCGTGGTAGGACGGCGGCAGGCACTGGATCCGAAGAGCAACTGGGACACTTGTGGCCCACCATCATCCACAACTCTCACAGCCGGATTCTTCGCTTCCACACACCGTCACGTCTCTACATCTCGTTCGCGCAGCACGCACCATGCAGCACACAAGTCAACGGTCATCCACTCATAAAACAATATTCAGTATTCGTGTGGCTCACGGCCGATTGCGACCAAATTACAACCTCGATGTTGCCAACCTGACTTGTAGCCGCTCACACGACCGGCCGCTCGCGTACACAACTATTCTCCAACTATCGCCAACCATCTCGGATGTACACTTCGCTAGCACTTCGCCTGCTTTGTCAAAGCTGGCAAGCCAGCGCTCTCGGCGTGTTGGTGCTCCACTAGTACGTCTGACTCCGTCGTTACTAGTTTCTCCGTTGGCCTAAATTCCAATACAGATCTGCAAGCAGTGCACCCGGGAGAGAGGCCTCGCAGACGGTGACCTCGCTGTCGTGTATAGTGGTTCGGCATTGTGGGCAACTCTACTCGTTTAAAGGCACTCGTGGCTTCGTCCCGCCCCGTAAGTCAAGATCTCAGGACGCGGGCCTTACCTCTACAGTGAAACCCTCAGCCGAAGGTGTTCATTATCGTTCAAGTTCATTTATGTCAGGCCAAGAGCGTCCACGAGGCGAGGAACGTGTGCGCCCAGATGGAACGACGCGGTAAATGTCTGCGAAGTATCCGTGGATGCAGGGAGCCTTACGGCGACTCAAGCTTCAAGCGCGTCAACAACCACGCGAACCCTACGGCGAGGCGATCAGTGCGACAGTGAAACCGCAAGGTATCCCGGGCTGTACGATGATTGGCCTTGTAGCGTTTTAGCGAGCGCTGCTCGCGGACGGTGAGCTCATTTTGTCGTCAACATCCCGCACGATGTCATATGAACTCACCCCGCAGCAGTCGCATCCTGCCGTCATCAGCAAACCTGCTAGCACTACAGAACACCGGTCGCTCCGGGGTCCGGAATCGGTCGGCTGTGCACTCTTACCTTGAGCTTGGACCCAGCATGCAGAATTTGTAAAAGCGATGTACAGGCCAATTTACTAGTCTGGATTTGTTGGCCGCGCCTTTAGTGGTGGTGAGGATTACGCTCAAAATGGTCACCGCATCAACGCCACTGATGCCGCTCGTCCGCTTGTCGAGCTGTGTTTTGCGTTGGTGACAGCTGTTTGCGAAACATTAGACCGCCTGGGGCTCCCGCTCCCTTCAGCATCTTTGTTTAGTTTTGGAGCTGTACAAATAAAGATCGAGATTCACCCTCAGAGATATGCCGTTACAGCTGTTTGCGAAACATTACAGGAAGCATTCTGGGAAGTGCGAGCTTTGACCTCAAATACTATCGGGTGGTTAAGTGTTGCTGCTTAACATGTATTAGAAGGAGAAGGGAAACATTGACGACAATGTGTATGTGAGGTCAGGCCAACCCGGCCTTACGGAGCCTTACCAGCCGCTGCACAGCCGTGAGAGTGACAATGAGCAAGCAAAAACTTCTGCCAGTGGAGTTATTGTGCTGTACACCTCAGAAGCATATCATTGCAAGCCAGAAATACAAGTACAACGAAGACATTTGCCCGGCTGTTTTGGAGAGATCGCGATCTCGGCACCTCGGCCATCGCGGGCGTTGCCGGAAACGCAAGCCTAATCCTCAAGCCGCAGCAAGCGCCCTACGCCCTCGACATTGGCGCTGCTCCGGCGTCATCAGACTCATCACCCCACCTGCGGCTGTTGGGCGTAGGGCGCTTACTGTCGTGAGGTTGAGGGGTACCTGAGGTTGAGTGGGTCATCCCTGTAGTACAAAGATAGGGATCGACCGCCATCCTATCTGTTTACGGTCAGCAACGGAGACTACCAATTTACACCAATCCAATGGGAGAAATATCTATCATAAACGAAAGGATCCGTCTGAGAGGCCAGTGATGCGAGCACGGCCTCATACTGACTCCGATACACACTCAGGAGAAGTACGTTCATCAGGTTTTGTACAGCATACAGAAGCTCAAGGCGCAAATTTCTCATCCTAGGAACCTTGGAGATGACGTGTACGTGCCATTCATTCGGGTTTTCATGGGAAATCGTTTCCGCGAAGCTCGAGTACGATTTGAGTAAGGGAAAACCCACTGATAGTGATACGGCGTGCGCATGGAATCTGAGATAGTACGTCATGTGTAACCATATATCATGAAACTCAGTTTTCGAACGACTCCCATAGGCAGTTGATACAACCAGGAACAGTCACTGGAACGTGGAACAGTGGGCGAGGACACCAAAACCATAGCTATGGACAGCATGTCATTGGACAGCGGAAGGCGTCGCCGTTGACCTCCAGTTGCAAATATAAACCTTGTTGAAAGCTCCGATACCCGCTCGAGTCATCTCTCGTATGGAAGCATGCAGACGGCGCGCTGAAAGATGTAAGAACAGGTTTCGAACTCAACAATCACAGGGTGTGCATCTCACAATCAGCATGCAGGGCGCCACATGAGCATCTGCGGTCACATCTAGCTAGGAGCCACAGATTATTTCTTGGTATGTCCATGAAATAGCCCATTCGTACGCCATATTAATGATAATCAGTCTCCTAGGTGTCATTCATTGGTCTATGGGTCTAATTCTCCTCTTGTACTAAGGCGCGGATGGGTGGATCCAACCTTCAAAAAGGAGCCGGTTTGTCTGGGCCGTTGTCACAGGCAACTCTCCCACTTTTCAGCACACACAAGCATTACCATGGACTTCATTGTCGTTGATGGTCGGGGCACTAGACTGGCCTACATTGACAGCGGAATCCCAGATCCAGCCGTAAACTACACGACTATCTTCGCTCTCCATGGGATTGCGTTCACCGCACGTGAGAGTCATTGCATCCAGTCAGGCTGGGTTCTAGTAACGACTTATACAGATACTTTCGAAAGGGTCATGGCGCAGTCCAAACCCTTTGGCGTGCGTTTCGTTGCGATTAACCGCCGGGATTACCCTGGATCGACCCCTCTATCCGCAGCTGACCTTGCAATGATTCACTCTGGGACCGAAAGCGAGAAGGCAGCCTTTATACGGGCTCGTGGTATTGAGGTCGCTACCTTTATTCACCGCTTCGTCGAGCACCAAGGCATCCGAGGTGTCTCGGTAGATAGGCGACATGGGGGTTCGCAATCGTTGGATGGTCTTTAGGTAGCACGTTTGCGCTTGCAGCAGTTGCAAACTTGGATGCCTTGCCAGAATCCGCCAAAACATGTTTTGGTGCAGGACTACGATCTGTCATCTTGCAGGGTAAGTCGCAAAGTAATTGGTAAAGAAAAGAAAAGCTCATTCACCGCTCAGAGGCTCCTTGCGTCGCAATTGGTGCCCCCATACCCCCAAGGCATGGTCGCCTCTAATTGACCAGAACCTATCCGTCGAATTCAGGGTTCCCCTATTCAACCACTGGATTACCGCGTACTTCAAGCATGGGGATCTTACCACACGTGATCCGGAGGTTCTCTCTCACCATATACCTGCTACGTTTCGTCCCCCAGCATCTTTAGCATGTCTGAGAAGGAAGTCGCCATGTCAATTTACGAACCACCGACAATGTCCTCAGACCTCCCGCTGATGATCTACTGTGGCCCTCAGCTGAACGCAAACTATCGGACGGCTTGCTTTGACAGACGCATCCGAGCCGCTTTGCCTCATATGATGGTCCACGCCTTGACGGGCGACACAACCGCATCCTTTGCTTATCCGGCATTTTGGAAGTTTGAAGAAGACAATAGCTCAAATGGTGGGGGACTCATGAGTTTTAAGGTGATCCCAAGCGTCAACCATTTGGTATGTCAGCTTTGTCTGTGATACCTCTGAACTTACGTCCAAGACAACCTCTCACAGATGCACTGGGATGAGCCGGCGCTGACGCTCAGTACATACCTCAGTACCATGACGTAGAGCTGTCGGCATAAATGCCTTCCTGGATAGGTATGACTTGAGGGGTCCGTACACATCGGGAATATTTATCAACACTTGTGCATATGGTAAATGTATTTCTCGATGACAGAATGCCAGTACTACTAGTGTGTGCCTGTGAACTCGAGCCCGAGCGTGCATTAATTGCCCACGTGAAATTATGTAAGCAAGGGAGGTCGTCTTTGGTTGGTGGCCCTCTAGGTTCTCCTCTTCCTGCACACACCAAGTACGCACAGTATAGTTAATTCAGTGCTTGTATTCATGTCAAAATCCCTCGCTCCAACCGGTCTCTTTGTCAGTGCAATATGGCAAACATGCTTTGTTGGTCCTCATTGTTCAAGGATGACACATTCGGGATTATCGCCTGCACCATTAGTTGAATGGCCTTTTCATCATATCCCATCCGTGGACATGCTATGAATGATTTGTTGCGAAACCCTGCTACGCATACAACGAGGTCTGTGCTTTTCCCCGTGAGTTGATTGCCACTCACCTACAGAAGCAAATAGACGATTCGAAGACGACGACGACGAAGAGGATGCTCTCCAAGCGTCCACATTTCCATCAGCGAGATGCATATGTGGTCACTGCCTCTTCGCGGTGTATCTGCAGGCGCATTTTGAATCAGGGAGGATGCAAAGACTTACTCTGCTCATATTGTCTCACCGAAGCTAGGCCCAGCTCGAACCGACGCGCGGGCGACCCTCAGCTCAGGCGACACAACTCGAACCGAGACAAGCCTCTTCCTCCAGTGCTCTCTATCTGGCACAAAGACGAACCTCATGCCTCCTCAGAACGCCCGTCGCCCACCCGCGCGTATTCTTTCGATAGCTCGACCGTCCATGGCATTTCTCGCGTTCCGCCCCCAACCGGGTCGAAGAAGCCACTCTCCCACATTCCTCCTCCACCTCCGACTCCGCCTCTTGGACGCCCGGCGTGCAATACTGCACAATCTGCTCGCGGCGCACCCAGCTGGCCGCCGAAGCTGAGTCAGGAGGCGAACGCATCCCTTTCACGAAAGCCAGTCCCCCGTTCCAAGAGAGACTATGTTCAAGTGATCCCATACAGGAATCCCTCTCTTGAACTCGCCGATGGTGAAATGTCTGCGCCATCTGTACTGTCTTTCACTTTTGAATTTCAGCCGAGCGAAGATACTACCGACGGTGCCACTTTTGAAGTATGCCAGGTCGAACACGGGACTGTTAGCCACCCAACCAACAAACCGACATACCCATCCCGGGCCCCAGACGGTGTTCCGGAGAGTCTGCAGGCGAGGTGGGATCACTACGAGCAGGCAGGGGCGACGGTGAACTGTTGCCGGAGTCAGTTGCTGCGCTATATCATATCGAAGACCCTGCAGAGCCCGAAACTTTGACGACCCGCTCCTCGAGCACTGTCAAGACTGCTTACAGGGAAGCGTGAGCTACCCAGGTACGTTGTGGTCGCCGTTCCAGCTGCAAACAGCTAACATAAATACAAATTCAGCATTCCTACTGAGCTCGAAAGCGAAGGGGTGTCTCATACTCCAGGCGAAGACGCATTTTTCTTGATTCCTGTAATCTCTGTAGACGAAGATTCTGTCCCAGAGAAGTCAGGATTCAAAGAATCTCGCTACGACACTCCGGCAGTGGATACCTATCAGATGCGCCTCCTACAAATGCCATTCTATCAGCAAAGGCTCGCTAAAATAGCCTCTAGGTCAGAAACAGCGGCTGAATTCTCTCGGATGGACCCGGCCACCAACGTTGTCGAAGGTCTTTTCCTTGACTGCAGCGCTTCTGAGGTCTGGACATCCGTTCGTACACTCCGAGAGGATGAAGGGTCGACTTCCGCGAGCGGCTGCGCAATCGCCGCACTGTATTCTACGACGAGTAGTCAGCTCACTGCGTAATCATTTTTTTTTGTATCTGTTGTCTCGTATGATTATTTGTCCTATTTTCCTCGTGTCGGATGCGTGTAATCTACGAAATGAAGGGGTGAAACTATCGATCACTTTGAACGAGATAGGCTGGATGTTGATACGGCGGCGGCGAGCGCATGACCACTTCTTGACCGCAACGACTATCTCCATATCCCGTGCCGGAGTCACCGACTATGAAAGGCTCGAGTGCACGCCCCTTCTCCCTCTTCTCCTTTGCCCCTCGAGGCCGCCGTGCGTCCTGCGCGTGCTTCACAGAATAATACGCTTGCTCGCCGTTCACGACCACGACCACCACGATGTCCACAGCTCCCGCCTCCGATGCCGTCCTCGCCCAGATCCTCAGCCAGCTGCAGTCCCTCCAGGTCTCGCAGCAGGCTTTGCAGGCCAAGGTGAGACGGCCAGCCTATGCCCACTTTGGCTATACTGACAATGCGGCAGTTGGATAACCTTGTGCAGCATCCGCCTCTGAGCCCGCTGTCAAGCCCGCCAACCTCGCCTCAGAGGGGTGGCATCCCGCTCCCCAGGGCCTCCTCTGAGACACCACCGTCCCTTACCCCCACGTCGTCGCAGGCACCGCAGTCTCTGCTCGCTACGCTTTCCGGGACGACCAATATGGGCGAGGTCAGTGGCATAGAGAAGCTGTCGGACCACGAACGGGAGAAGATCTTGTACCCTTCGCGGATTCTCTTAACCAGTGCGTAGCTCTTATTTGATTATGAAGGGTGTTCGGAGTGCTGCGATTCGGTGTGATTCTGGTTCACGAGTCTGGGGAAGGGTCATTCGGGGAACTGACGCTCCTCTGGAGGGCGTATTTATTCGAGAACCGGGACGAAATGGGCTGTCGCCCAACGCAATGCCGCGCGGTTCTGGCTAGAAACTCAGAGTCGCCTCAGAACCACAAGATGTACCCAGCTGTCCAAAACGCCGTCCAGGATTACATCCAAAATATAACCAGAGTTCGAATAGATTTGCGGATTCTGAACACCCTTCTCATCCCTCAAAAGTCCCAATACTGAAAGTGTTGCAGCATATCCTGACCAACACGGAATCAAGCCTTTCCCTTTGACGTGGAGTGCACCTACCCCTGAAGTGCGGGGGCCGGTCATCTGCTCGCGGTTGCCTTCCAGCATCAAGCAGCGCAATGCCATCGGTGCCCACTCGGGCTCGTACTCCATCTATCGCGCTCTCGCGATCGCCATGGGCACCCTAAACCCGACGCACAAACCCGACTATTCGCACACCGAGCCCGCCGTGCAGATCCCGCCCAACCCCGCGTGGTCCGACTTGTCCAAGATCGTCTCGTTCGACCCCTGGGGACATCTCGTGCCGCAAGTGTTCAAGAAGGAAATCGAAGAGCTTGGCCTCGACGTCCGTCCGAGTATTGCCGTCACCCGCGCGCATATGAAGCTGAGCGAGATCGACGAGACGGCGCGGAAGGGCGACTTGAAGGTCGATGGCAAGATCCTTCTGAAGAGCCATCCGCTCCTGAATGCGGACGGGACGCAGAGTGACGCAGACCCTGGCGTGGAAATTGCCATTAGCAAGGCGGCTGTCGAGCCTGTGTGGTACCTCCCTGGCATCGCTGAACGTTTCGGCATGTGAGTCATGCCCGGCTATTGGACGACTCACTCTGACGAGTAATTGCAGCTCAGAGCCGCTTCTCCGTCGCGCGCTCTTCGAAGACACCGGAGGCATGTACCCCGAGCTCATCACTCGCCCAGACATCAAGGTCTTCCTGCCACCTATCGGCAACCTGACAGCATACATCTGTACGCAATTCTCCGTTCGGTCTGAAAAGGCTTTGACTGATCCACCACCCGTCCGTAGTCGGCAACCCCGCGTACCTCTCGGACGAGTCCAAGGAGCTCACGCTGCGCGTGCACGACGAGTGCAACGGCTCCGACGTGTTCGGCTCGGACATCTGCACCTGCAAGCCGTACCTCACCTACGCGATCGAGGAGTGCATCCGCGGCGCGCAGCGCGGCGGTGTCGGCCTCGTCGTCTACTTCCGCAAGGAGGGCCGCGCGCTCGGCGAGGTCACCAAGTACCTCGTCTACAACCTCCGCAAGCGCGGCGGCGACTCGGCCGACAAGTACTTCAAGTCGACTGAGATGATCGCGGGCGTGAAGGACATGCGCTTCCAGGCGCTCATGCCCGACGTCCTACACTGGCTCGGCATCAAGAAGATCGATAACATGGTCTCGATGAGCGATATGTGCGGGTGTTCCTCCTATCCAATTGTGTATTGTGCTCATCTGCGTTTGCTAGGAAATACGACGCCATTGTCAAGTCCGGCATTCCTATCCTGAAGCGATACGACATCCCCGGTAAGCACCGCACGTCTCTCGATTGTGCGTAGACATGCTAATACGTTGGCCAGACTACCTCCTCCCACCAGACTCTCGCGTCGAGATTGACGCCAAGATCGCGGCGGGCTACTTCACGAGTGGCAAGCAGCTCACTGAGGCCGATCTGGTCAAGACTGTCGGTAGGGCTTGGGAGGAGACAGAGCATTGAACTGCGTCGGATGTAATTTTTGGAGCAGGGAATAGAAGGGCACAGGAAGTCTCGACCCATACAAGCTTTTTTGTGCCGCCCTCTGGTGCATACACACACATTAATAAGAAGTTTCAAGGCTGCTACTTTGCTGCGACAGATCATCATACGCTGAATCACTCTGACCGGCTGACGCGCCAATTTGGATGCACCTGCCGTATGTTTGTGCCGAGGCGCAACCATTAAAATTGCCAGCTGTTCTTACTGTGGCCATCCTTCGTCACTATCCTCTACCATCGCCTCCGTGACACTTTGTGCATTTTATGCGATATTCGCATACCGTTTGTGATACCTCAACGTTCAACAGCCAGGTAGGAGACCGGGTCTGATCCGTACAGTACCATCAGACAGGGAGGTTGCGCCAGCCTTGCCGCCGTTCGACTATGCAAGCCTGCGCAATTTCGCACAGTTCATGCCTCGTCTTAGCTACTGCCATCCGTGAGTCTCCTTGCTTGCCTGTGCATAGATATGCAGCTCATATCTGACCGTATAGGCCGGCCCACGCCATGCACCGCTGTCTGCTGATTGAGGAGATTCAGTTGGAAATCTTCCAGCATGTCTACGCCGAAGACAGGGAGCCGCAGCTCGATGCCACGCAACACTACCCAAAGGTCAAGCACGGCCAGCCTCGCCTTGACCTGTCGAGCGTTCCACGAGAGCGCAATGGACATCCTTTGGAGTGACCTCGACTCTATGGCTCCTCTGCTCAACTGCGTCCCAAGTGCATACCGCACACGCGATATCGTAGCAGCACAACTGGCGACGTACTCCGACTCCACGATGTGTCGTGACTCTGGGCCTAGGAAGAATGCGGTGAGTAGTCATGACTACACCATGACCTTACGACCACTGACATATTTCCAACTGTAGCCTGTGTGGCTCGTATTCATGCAGCACCTCTTGAAGCACGCTCATCGCGTAAAAAGCGTCGTCATTTCTCTGGAAGGTGGCATTCTTGAAACCTTTCTGGCAGCATTCAACACATATGTTACCTACCTCCCGTCTTCGAGTCCGCCCATTTTCCCACGTCTGGAGAATCTCGGCTGCCATTGGTTTCTCGTCGACAGCAGCCAAATTGTCGCCTTAGCATGCATCCAGAAGCTAGCGCACTCGAAGGTAAAATCAATTCGTGTAATTCGAGGACTTACTCCACAATCTCCCCTTTCTCTCGAACCCTCGCTTCTTGTTCTCGACCTCCTGAACCATGCAGCGGAAAACTGTGATTCACTCAGCTCAATCCGATTTGACTGCCCCAAAACTCGACGCGAGCGCTTCACCGGACCTGTAGACCCACCAGTGTCTCTAGTCACAATAGCCTCTCGCGCGAAGAGCCTTCAAGAGTTCAAGGCTCATTGGCATCTCACTTGTGGCGATCTTAAGGCTCTTGGCGATTTACCAACCCTCAAATATCTAAATGGGGCGATAAATGGAGCACCTTCCCTCAGAGGAGGAACGTTCCGGGCGCTGTGTACGCTAATCGTCGGCGTCCAGGACCTGGCCATTGCGACGGCACTACTATCACACGCCGTCCGAACCAGTCCCCTGGCCAAACTTGTCGTTCGATCTCAGCTATGGTCGGAGGTGGCAGACCTCGGCCGCTTATTCGAAGCAATCGGGGCCATCCCGTCGGTCGAAGGTTTAGAACTCACATTTACACCTCGTGTTCCAGGTCCAGCCCTCCGCGCCATCCCTTTCGACGTCTTCTCGATCCTCTTCGCGCTGCAAAACTTGCGTACTTTCCACATGCTTCCGGTTAACAACACGAACGTCGTGATGGAATGGAATGGCTTGAATTTTGAAGCTATAGGAAGGGCTTGGCCGTCACTGCATGACCTCACTCTCCTCTCTGTCCATGGCAAGGATCAAGTTGCGCCGAGCTGTGTCGGTATGGATGCATTGTACGACATCCGCACTTACTGTCCCAACCTCCGAAGGCTTGCACTGAGTCTGAATGGCTCTCTCGGCTACGCTGACGTTCTGGATAAGCTGCGGGGAGCTCTTACGGTTGACCACCCACTCAGTTACCTGCAATCCAGTCGTGTAGAAGGGCACTCATCGACGGAAAAAATCCACGTGTCCTCGCAACACTCCTCGCAGCGCTATTCCCGAACCTGAAAGTGGTTTCAGCATATGGAGAGGAGACTATAGACAATCCCTGGATAGAAGTAGGAAAGCATCATACCAGGGCCAAGAGACCGAACCTGCTACGAAAACTGACTTCCAGAGCATCCTTTGGCCTCAGAAAGCTTGTGTTTCAGAGCACGTGAACGATCAGTAGAATATTTGGTCCAGAGAGGATTTTATCTTTCTACATCACGGCGCATACATGCGAGAGAGAAAAAAATGTAATGCTACTATATCCTTACAGAGGTAGGTAATTAGAGAGGAAAGGTTGTGGTTGGTGTGAAATGACGGACTACATGCCAAGGAGTCATTACTCCAGTAAAAAGGAATCAGTCCCCATGAACCAGAGGCACGATGAGGTGAAACGTACTTTATAAGGCTTCCCACCACTCCCCGTATTCCGGAATGTCACCCCATTCAAGGTCATCCACGTCCTCAGGCTCCTCTTCTTCTCTGACATGGAGCTTCCGAATCGCACCCTCCGCGGCCGCGAAACGGACCTCGTTCTGTGACGGTTTGCCCCTGAACGGCTGCGTCGCCCGGCACACCTCCTCATCGTCAATCCTGACAAGACAGCTCATGTCGCCGTCCAGCTTCTCCATCTTGACCTCCCACTTCTTCTGATTCTTCGCCGCCCAGATCGTAAGCCGCGACACGGGGTGCAGCACGTCGACCTCGTCCGCGACGATGCGCTCCATCAGGGCGATGTACCCGAGCTTGCGGAGCACGCCGCGCACGGCGTCGAGGTCGCCGCAGGAGTCGAGGAAGACCGCGCCGAGGATGCTCTCGAGCATGTCGCTGATGAACTTGGGCGCCTGCAGGCTCGTGAGCGCTGCCCACGGGTAGATCGCGTCCTTCGTGAGCGCGGCCTGGATGCGCGCGCCGCTGCGCTCGTACCGCGAGAACGTCAGGTTCTGGTCGTCTAGTATGCGCGAGCTCGAGTGCAGGAGGCAGCGGTAGAGATGGATGCGCTGCGTGTCGCGTGTGAGAACGATGCCGTCCTGCGCGTTCCACGCCGGCATCGTGGAGTCGATGTCGAGGAACGTGTTCATGCAGAGGAAGGCGAGCAGGTGCGCGTTGACGAGGGACTCTTTGCGGATGTGCATGTGCCCGGGCGTGTAGTTCTTGCCTGGCGCGTGGTACAGGAAGTCGGTGACGATCATGTCCAACACGGCGTCGCCGAGGAACTCGAGGCGCTCGTAAGAGGTGGTATCGAGGTCGCCGGTGTAGCTCGCGTGGACGAGGGCCTCGACGAGTAATGTCGGCCGGGAGAACTGGTAGCCAATCATCCGCTCTACCAGAGAGAGCTCAGCAGGGAGGTCGTTGAGATCGTCGACTGCCGCCAGCGACTGCTTAACACAAGCAGGGATCGTCTCCCACTTAGGTATCCCCAGTCCAAAAAGCTCGGCACATTCAATGGCAAGGTCGAATCCGCCATGCTCGTATGCAGCACCCAGGAGCGATTCAACAACATCAGCAAGCATCTTCTCCGAGAGTTGGCCTGGCAGTTGAGCCTTCTTTTTCTTCTTCCGCTTCTTCTTCTCCCCCGTTACGCTACCATTTGCCTCGACGTGTTTCTCAGCGTTGGCGACCTTCTGAGGCTGGGCTGTCTGCGATGCGTCCGTCGAGGTAGTAGGTTCTGCGACAGGTTCCGCAGGTGCCACAGGCTCCACAGGTGCTAACACCTCGTTCGCATATCTGGGTCGCCACTTTTTCGGGACGAAACGGTCGCGGATAATCCACTTCTCTAGCCCCATCCGCAAGGCTTCCTGCTCCAATTTCTTGTTGTTGATTGCGTGATCCTTCCGACGAGCAAGATATCCTTCGTGCCACAACGGATACTGCGCAAAGAGAAGGTTGCTGACGACGAACTTCAGGACAGTGTCCCCGAGCGTCTCCAAGCGCTGGTAGTTAACCGGCTCCTGCGATACAGGGGCGGTGAGGGCGGTCTTCAGCAAACGGAAGGGGATGGAGGCTAAGCGAGGGGAAGACGCAAACAGCGTTGATCGCGTGTAGTGTACTGTGGTAGCGATTGATACAAAACGGAGCAGTGAAGGGAGCAAGAATGCGAACAGCGAGTCGTCGCGGCTGACGAGGTCGATGGTCGCGTATTGCGGGTGTACCAAGAACGGATACACATCGGAGGTGCCATCGTGTGCGTCGTCCAACGGTGCTAGGAAGTTTGTGCGTCTCGGGTACTTTTGCGCGACGATGAGGGGGAAGGACAGCTCTGAGCGGTCCATCTCATAGCGCTCCAGAAACTCCTGTTCCTCCTCGGGCGTGAGAGGTCCGTCGTGCCAGCCCACAAACTGTAGGAGTTTATCGAACTTATCGTTGGATCGCAAAAGCGCGATGTCGAGGGGATACGCGAATTCTTTCCCGAGTGCGTCGGCGTTCGCACGGACAGCGCTCTCAACCCGAGTGAGATTGGTCTCAGTAGCCAAGCGCCTTTCTTGCCATTCTCTGCGGGTGACCCAGCTGGCTTCGTCTTGACCTTCGTCCATCGGCAAAAATAGATAGGAAAATTCCTCGTTCTCCGGATCCATTCGCTTCTCGTGCTGGGTGGCGAACATGCGTTTCGTGTAGCGCTTTGCAGCTGCGACAGCCTCCTCGTCCTCGAACTCTTCTGGGACGGAATGTATGGCGACAGCAAGGGCGCCCTTCCCTGGGACGTACAGCGTCGGCATCTCGTCCTCCGCTAGCGTCAGCAACGGCTGCCGAGTGAACATGAACAGCCTGGGAAGCCCTTCGATGCAGACTTCGTTGTACCACCATGTCTCCGGACCGTCGGGGCTCAGCCATGGGTCATACTGCGGCGACGCGTTGAGATGCCCGTCGCGCTTTTCAATGTCTTTGCGTAGATCTTGGACCTCGGTCGTGTCTTCGTCTGCGAGCGGGAGTAGGTGATTGTTGAGGAGGCCGGCCTGGAATATGGTGTTGTACGCGAAGAAGGCGGCGTGGTTGCGAGCTGACCTCTTTGAAGGGTATACCGGATCCGTGGGTATCGATTTGAGACTGGTAAAAGTGGACATGAGCAGGACAGCTGCTGCAATAGGGGCAAGACCTACGTTTTACGAAGCTGCCTAGGTAGGGTGCAAGTCGCTCCCCACGGGCCGGCATACGGTTGCAAGTTAGGACGAGGATCCAAAGCATGCCACCCGTCCCAATAGTCAGGAGGGTTGAGGTCGAAGATGGGAAGGTGCTGGCCCTTTGTCATCACTGCACAGTAGTGCATGAGATGGCTGATGGCTGAATCCAGAGTCACCTTCGCCCTATTCGATACATCTCAGGTGTAATCGCACGCATTCAAACTCATGTGAGGCTTACCCGGTTTCTGGGTGCGTGATTTCGATGTGCTCCTCAAGCTCGCCGCACTCGACTTCTTCTTGCTGAGCCCTGGCGGCGTCGGTGTACAGCGCGATCATCCGGCGCTCCATCTCGGCCCACTCCTTGAGTTTCCCGCCAGAGTCAGGGCCGAGGAGGACGACGAACGAGCTCCGCTGCTTGCGTGCGCGCCCACGGCTCTGCGCCCAGGAGACCATATTCGAGGGCGGGTCGAAGCGGATGACGTTCCCGCACGCCTGAATGTCAAGCCCCTCCTCGGCGACAGCGGTAGCGACGATGACGTTCCGCTCGCCGATGCGAAAGTCCTTCAGCGTCTGGCTGGCGCCGTCCTTGAGCAGCGCGCGCGAGATGTCGAGAAACGCGTGCCGCTTGAAGCTCGAGGACTCGCCGAGGAGCGCACCCACGCGGAACCGCGCCTGCATCTCAGGGAGATGACTGAGAATTTCGGTGATCGCCAGGACGGCGGCGCGTTGCTCGACGAACACGATGCCGCTGTAAGCTTCCTCTTGGCTTCTGAACCGCCGCTCTTCTTGTTGGAGAGATGTTATCAGTGTCTCAACCTTGGGGGAAATCCCTGCGCGGATATCCACGGGATCATACGAGAGAGGCTCGAGTTGTACGCGAGATAGGGCGTTCAGTAGGTACGTCTTCTCCTTGTCTTGCCAGGACGACATGACGCCTGAGAGGAGAACGCTCTCATTCTTGGCTTTCTGTATAAGGCTAGTAATAAACCAATCAGCCACCCACGGCCCAAGATCCGCGCACATCGTCGTCGCTGTGCGCGCGAAGTCACGGAGACCCTTGTGGGTGAAGGTGTCCTGCTTGACCAAGGCCTTCGATAACAACTGATCCTTACGATTACGCTGCTCCCCAGGTGGCAACTTCGCCAACTGAGAGCGCAGTGCAATCACGTAGGGGTCGTTCTCGATGTTCAGGCCTGCGACTACGGCTTGGAGGCTCGCAAGGTTGCGGGTGGGCGGGGGTCGGACTGCTCGTACATCATGTATCGGAACTCGGGCTTGTGGACGTGTGTCGCAAGCTCGTCGCGATTCAATCGCGAAGAGCGAATGACGCAGTCCAGATTCGTTTCGATCTCGCTGAGAACATTCAGTAGCTCCTCATCTTCGCAACAACTTGTAGCTCACCGAAAAGCCTTTTCGATGTCTCCACCATAGATCGGGCTGGCAGTCAGACCAAGGATAGCTGGGCGCACGATGGCCTCGGGATTACTGCCTTCGCGCGGTGGCAGCTGGCGGTAGAAGCCCGTCATGATCTCGTTATACGGGTGCTTGGAAGTGGCGTGATGAGCCTCGTCAAAGACAAGGAGAGAGATGTCGCGGCCAAGGCTAATGTACCCGTGCCGAAGGGCATCCAGCAGGATCTGTGGCGTAGACACCATGATCCGACGCTCAGACAGAATTCGTTCCCAGAGCTTGGCATCCTTCCACTGGTCTGGAGCGGTGGACCCGGTTATCGCACCCACTGAGACGGGAATGGCAGATGCAATAACGTCCTTTTGCTGGGCAATTAGGGTGACCGTGGGGGCGATGAACCAGCAAATCTGTGCAGCATCATTCAGCAGAGCGCACGGCATATAGGTGGAATGCTGTTTACCTTCTTAGAGTTGTGCTCGACCTCGTGTTTCATGCGCAGGATGGCTATATGCGTCTTGCCAGAGCCTGTATCGAGAGCAATAATGATATTACGATGTAAGCTCTCCTGGAGGAGCTCCTGTTGATAGCCTCGTGTCATGACGGTCGAAGGAGGATCCTTCTTTTCCTCGTCTCTCGGCATAGTAGTTTCTATCTCTGAACGTCAACATCGCTGTGTGAGTGGCACACTACATGTGCTGTTCTCACCTGCCTGTCTTGTCAAAGCTGGTGATGGGGGTATAGGAAGAGGGGGGAGTAGCATGTCCTGAAGCCTCGAGCCGCTATGGCCCTAGCAAACTATAACACTGCTGCGTAGCATCAGAGGATGGCCACAAAGGTGCACGGGCCGCGAAAGAAGCACTTCATTCACTTTCTCCACGATTCCAGAACATACGCGAAGGCGAGACAAAGCAGCAAATCGTCCACAGCGCACGCAGACGTTGGTTGCAGAGGTCAAGGTGAAGATTTGAGGTGTTCTAAATTGCAGCTGTGAGAGAAAGAAACAAGGTGGGTGAGCAGAGCAGGGGAAGCGGTAAGGTTTAGTAGGGGATAACTCCCAAGAGAGGCTTATCGGCGCAAACTCTGCAGAACCGCTTCGCCGTTGCTTCGCCGAGCCTCCTGCGCGTCGCGCACAGCTTGCTTCCTCCGACTTTACCACCGTCTTCCTTCGCATGCCCTGCAGTAGCCTCCGCCTCCGCTCGTGACGACATGGACGACTCAATACCACTGGGGCGCACAGGCAGCAGGGTGCCCTCCCCGCGCGGCGACGCGGCGCTGCCGCACGTCATCTCCTTCGAGAACGTGGACGAGCTCGCGAAGGACATCCACCCGCGCTGGAAGCGCGACCTGTTCCTGCTACTCGAGCAGCCGACGTCCTCGCAGGCGGCGTTTCTGCTACACTTCGCTGCGACGTCCTTGATTGTGGTCTCTGCGGCGGTCACGGTGCTGGAAACGATCCCTCGTCGCATTCTATCTCCGGGAGCGTGTGGTTTGGGCTGGAGACGACGCTCGTAGTGCTGTTCACGGTGGAATACATCGCACGAATAGTGGCACACTCCAACACGTGGTCTAGTGTCTTCAGATGGGCCCTATGTACGTAGTCGCAGGAATCAGTCTATGTAGCATCTCTCAATCTGGTCTTGCATAGCATTTTTCGGCATAATAGACTTGCTCGGTATACTGCCATATTATCTTGAGACTGCTCTGGGACAGGACACTGTAAGTACTCGTCGACTCGACCTTGCTCCCAAGCCTGATTCACCTAGTCAACGTTCTTCAGGTTTACTATCCTGCGGACGTTCCGTCTTTTACGCGTCTTCAGGCCTTTCCGATACAATAACACCATCCTGCTGTGAGTTTTCGACTTCACACCGCTGTCCTGCCACGATGACGAATATTGGGTCGGCTAGTACTATAGAAGTAATGTATCTATCCTTCCGAAGATCAGAACACGCATTGCTCGCTCTCGCTTTCTTCGTAGTCATGGTTCTAGTTGTGTTCAGTACTCTTCTGTGAGTACCTTGAACCCCTCTAAAGGGTCTCAGCTGACGACCCGCATGGCAGTTACTTCGCTGAGCGGGGGACTTGGGACGAAACGCTAGGAATATTCATGAATTCGGACGGTGATCCGAGTCAATTTGCAGTGAGTAGTCTCGCTCGTCGTGCATGGGTAATTTAGCTTATATTAGCATAGTCTATACCGGCTGCAGCCTGGTGCGTACGCGCCTCATGTTATAATACAAATTCATTCACGCTTTCCAATTCAACTCAGGTTCGTTATTTGCAGTCAGTGAGCTTCATCGCATATAGTCAAGCCTCTCTCCATTCATGCTTGCCTTTCAGCTATCACTACAGTGGGATACGGTGAAATTACACCCCGGTCATTCCTAGGCCGACTGGTCACGGTCCCGCTGCTAGTATTTGGCCTACTACTAATCGCTTTGCCAACCTTTGTGCTTGGGCGTGAATTCAGCGCTGTGTGGGACTTGATGAAGGAGGACACGGTGAGCTAATCCCTTGCCGGCTTTTTGCGACACCCAGCTCTGACCGGAAATAACCTAGGTCGCCGAAGAAGAACCTGCGGGCTACCACGCAGAGACGCCGCTCACGTCGCCTCTCTCTGCCCGCCACCCGCACGCCAATCGCTCCACCTGGGACGTCCGCCTGGATTCCCTGGCCGCCGAGGCGATGATGCCACTCGGGCAGGTCAATCGCAGGCACGCCGAACGGGAGCGTGCAGAGCTTGCGTCGCAGATCTCCGACCTGCGGGCGACTGTCGAGGCACAGGGTGCGCTTCTCCGGCGAATGATGGAGATGCTGGACGGCAAGGGCAAGCAGCGCGCGGTGCAGTTTGAGGACCCGCCGCCTGGTCCGTGGACGTAACACCAAGCAGGTGCAGCTGGGTCTGATCATGGGAAAGTGTTGGGTGTGCTGACGGTGGTCTCACAGGTGGAATATCGGATTGTGGATGTATGCCGTAAATTATGTGCTATGTGCTGTAATACGCAGCTGTGACTTCGCGCGGTCGTAGCGGCAAACTGGGGTACGGTGGCATTCCGACCCTGCGCACGAAAGAGTGTAAGAAATCATTGCACATTGCGGGCTAGATGTGGGTGCCAGACATGTTGTGCTCGTAGTATGCAGACCCACCCCATTATCTAGTACCACCGCCACCCCGCTATTAAGGAAAGTTTAAAGAAGCTAGTACCAGTGCTAAGATCAACGCCGTCCGCTAGTGCCTGCTGACGACATTTTGCCGCAACGCCTCTGGCCTCGGGAGCCCAGTTCTCTTTCTGCGGCTACATTACGGACTCGTGTGGGTCCCGGGAACGAGCCCGCGCTCCGTAGCGAGGCCTGCCGCCGGCTCGCCTTGGCCTGTGTGGCGGAATGTTCTTGACTTCCGCGGACTGCATCACAACCCACTCCGTTGTCCGTGCACACTGCACATCGTGGCACGAATCTCAGCATGTACATGCTGTGTCGCGCGAGGCGCAGGCAAAGAGATTTCAAAGGTCTGCATTTTATCTGGCGAGGCTGGCTTCGGAGCATGCACACCCACCCACTCACCCACTCGTCGACATGCCCAAGTCTTCTCCCTGCAGACCCCTCGCCGGCAAGGTCGCCCTCGTCACGGGCTCCTCGCGGTCCATCGGGGCGGCCATTGCCAAACGGCTCGCCGCCGACGGCGCGGACGTGATCGTCAACTACCACAAAATCGCCGTCGAAGCGGAGCGCACCGCGTTCGCCATAAATGCGAAGGATGGCGGGCGCGCATTCATCGTCCAGGCGGACGTGTCGACCATTCAGGGCGGCCGGTACCTCCTAAAGAGTGCACGCGGCTTATAGGGCCCCCGACATCCTTGTGCTGAACGCCGGGTGTATGGGCCACAAGCCTTTGTCGGAAATAGAAGAGAAGGACTTTGACGAGCATTTCGACACGAATGTGAAGGGCCCGCTTTTTATGGTGCAAGCTGCGTCGGAAATAATGCAGCCAGGTGCGTCTTTGCGTTATGTCTTGAATTTCGTGATACTGAAAGCCCTTCCGCAGGCGGACGCATTGTCTTCCTCTCTACCGCGCTGACAAAAGCTTCTACTATCCTGCCAATGGGCCTGCTCTACGCGTCCTCGAAGGGCGCCGTCGAGCAGCTCGTGCGCGTGCTCGCGAAGGACCTCGGCGCGCGCGGCATGACCGTGAACGCCGTCGCGCCCGGCGCGGTCGACACGCCGCTCTTCCGCGCGGGCAAGCCGCCACACATGATCAAGTGGGTCGCGAGCCTCAACCCGCAGAACCGTCTGCCGCTGCCCGACGACATCAGCCCGATCGTCGCGTTCCTCGCGCGCGAGGAGGCAGGGTGGGTCAACGGGCAGATCATCGGCGTCGAACGGCGTACGTCCACCTAGGCCTGTTCGTAGTGTATACTGCTAACCCCGGTCCCTCCAGGCGTTTGTCGTATGAAGCCGAGCCTCCCGTTCTGGATTCAATGTCTTCCTTGCATAGTCATCTGAATATGCTTCTTGGGTTATTGCTGCTTTCTACTCATCTTGGGGCTTCGTTCACTCTCATTGTCACGCGCATACAGGCTTCGACCATCTCCACGCTCGCCTCATCTGTACACTTACATCTCACGCACATGTCTCCGGAGGTTATAATTAAACATATTATATCGCAGCTGCAGGGTCGTAATATATTCGTCGGACCCACCGTCGTCTCCTTGTTATTCCGCTGGAGGTCTTCCACGCTTCCTGAACCACCGGACTCGGATTCATCCACGCATCGTCCGTATACACCCAGCCACCTGCAAGAATCATTCGTAAGCAAAACGTCCGAAATTCCGAAGGATCTGTGTGAACTCACTCTCGTCGGTGCAGTCCCGCTCGATCCACGAACCCTCGAGGTCCGGCCGCCACTCCTCCGTTTCCACGAACAGCCAACCCGGAGACAGCGCGAACGTGAGGTTGCTGCTAAATGCGAGCGGACAGGTGCCGCAAGGGACAGGTCCGACCAGTGTTCAGCCGCACGCGCACATAGCACAGAAGCCGCAGACACGTACCTGACGTCTCCCCCACCGTCGTCTGCGACACCACTCCAGCCGTCGCGCCCGCGCGTCCACGGGCGGCGCTCGCCGGGGCGCAGACACGTCTTGCTCCACCCCGCGTCCGCGCTGGCGGCGTCGTCCCCCGCCCAGCGTTCGTTCTCCCAGAGCTCGACGGTCCGGAGCTCCGCGCGCCAGTGCTTGTCCGCCAGACGGTCGTTGTCGACCAGCTGCGCCCATCGCACGCGCAGCGTCACGAGCGCGCCGCTGCCGCCTCAAGGATCAAGGGAATTAGGGTGTACCGACTGAAAGGGGTGCGTCAGGAGGAAAGGCGATAGTCCGAGGATCAGAAATGTCGTCCGCAGAGGAAGGAGGTTGACGAGGGGTATGGAGACCAGCAAAGCGGTGATAGCCAGAGTGAAGATGATTGGTGTATAAGGTGAGGAATGGTTGAGATGGGGCACCGCTGGGTACACAATGTCATGGGCATCAGATCTGTTACAGAAAAGAGGTCATTAGCACTGGCGGACAAGGATAGAAAGCCCTTGTGGACCTGTGATGCAGCCCTGAAAGCGCGATCATCACGGTGGTGGCGTAAATGAATTTCATGCACACGAACGGCATCCGTGAACGGCTCGTAGAAATATCCCAGGTCGACCTGCGGTCCACCGGCTTCCACGCGGCAGCGAGGTAAAGTGACATGGCACTCACACTGCACCCATGAGGTTCTGTATCGCTTGGACATTCGCCAGCCAGTCTAAACTCCAATCGGGCACCTGGGCAGGCGGCGGCGGCGGCACTTTGGCGGAATGCGGCGCTCCCTGGGAGTCCGCTGCCTCGCGCATGGTAGGATCTTTGGCCAATAACGCGCCGAGAAGGCTGACGAATGGTATCAGGAAGCAGAGCCTGGGGTAGTAGCCTGTTTTCCTTGTCAGTACTAAGGGCATTAGACGACGGTAAATGGCGCACAGAGGAAGGTATATCCACACATCCACACCGCCGTGTACTTCCAGCCCCGCCGCCACATCACTATCTCCTCCACACGGTCCTGCACCCAAAACACAGGCCCAACCCTCGCTACGAATCTCTTGAAGTTCACCGTCGTGATCGGGATCGAAAGCGGGTCGCGCGTGCTGAGCAGCTTTGGGGTGCCCTTGACCGCGCGCGGTGCGCTCGGGGTGTTCGCGGGCAGCTGCAGCGCGGAAGACAGCAGGACTTGCTGGAAGTTGAACCCCGACTTGGTGGGCGACTGCGCAGAGGTGGGTGTGGGCGGGATGGTGCGTGGCGTTTTCTCCGGGTGTGGAAGAGAGGTTGTGACCTTCATGGCGGGTCGCAGATCGTTGAAGGTCGAGGATGTGCCAGACTGGAGCCGCATCGCCGTGGTGGGTACGTCGACATAGTCGAGAGTCGCCATTGGAGTTGCTGGATATGCAGTATATGGGACTAACGAGACGTGTAAAGTCTGGCATGCGGTATACACTGCGTAACTGGGTTAGCTTACATGCACGCTTCAGACTTGATATCAGTCAGCACAGTCACTATAGAAAATTGTATACGCCGCACGTTAAACCATGAATGCCTGCAAAACAATCGGTTTAAGAATGCTTGCACAGCGCCGTGGTGGGATTGATAGTAATACTGAGGTCAAGCCGTCGCATGAACGCAGGAGGAGAAGGTCCGTGGGAACTGAGGAGGTAACATGTGTTTATCAACCACGCGAGCGCGCGCTACTTTGACCTCCTCCCAGTTTGTGACACACTATAGAGGACGTGCTCAGAGCCGTGTCGATGCCCATTCACGCTCCTCAAAGCTGGCGAATGGTCTGTAACAGGTCTTTATCATTTTGCAATATCCATCTCGACGGCCACTACCCTAGTCCGCTCGACGTCGCTGGGCATGCACGATGTCGACAGCGTCAATTATTCGCGCTAGAGTGACCATGTCATGACGGGCTGAACCGAGCTCGGCCAACGTTGAACATTTCAACGTTCAGCTTTAACACGGCTCAGGTCTCTTTAGCCCCACAACGGCGAGGTGCGTCGCATTTGAGCATTGTAAGCATTCCCTGACGCGACGCCCCTCAGTCGGCAGAGTAAGCGGTCATGCTGTCAACAACAACTAGTACAGCTGTACCAGGTGCGACGCTCTCAACTGAGGACAGAGATAATGGTGCAGTCTCTGAGTAACTAGCTGGGGAACAGACCAGCTCGAGACTGGCTTTCTCTGTTGCAGATGGTAGCTACTTATACATGCGTAGTCCTAAACTGTATAGTACCACCCGGTATCCTCGTGCATGTACTAGAGCGGTCCAGAACAATAGAGAAACGTCACGGAAACCACGGTATCGATGAGAGAACAATAGATAGGGGTAGAAGACAATGGAAATGAAAGAATACCCTAAAGACGCCCAGAAGTTCATGACATAACCCCTCTCTAAGGATCACGTCCGCGTGATCTGTAGAACTCGGCGTCTCTATCTGTATGACCTATTTCCCAATTGTATAGTCTGGAACCGATATGTCCGATGAATTGATTGACGTTAGGGGCGAACGCTGACGGGGGGAATTCGAATAGTCAATGGACGCGGGGCACCTGGCACGCGCTAGAAAGCGTCGATAAGATCTTGACAGTGGGTAAGGTTGGATCGCGGTTCCCATGTGTACTTCGCGCGGGCCGGTTTCGTGCTTCCATAGAACCTTGTATTTAAGAATTCCCTTGTCCAGCTTGGCGTCCAAAATCTCTTCGACCTCATGTTCTTCTTGTCCATCAATTAGATCGGGTATTTCGGGTTCACGTGCCTGGGATTCGAAGGAGGACTCTCGAACGGTGAGAGCCACATCTCACTGACCGTGGGATAGATCCTTCTCCATGCTTTGGGAAGTTCAAGCTCGTAAGCCGGAGGCACCGTGTTTTTGTTTAACTTTAAACGGGCCGTAGCGCTTGTTGTCGAGCTTCTTCATCGGTCGATCGGTTGTGATATTGGTTCCTTCAAGCCATACCAGGTCTCCCGGCTTGTATTCCCGTGTCTTCCCTTTCCGTCGATCACAATCGCTTCATCGTCTCCTGTGCTAATCCGATGGCCGCCTGCGTTTCCTCTCGTGACTGATTTCATCCGATCTACAAAGTCTCTCACGGTTTCCTTTTTACTCCGGTAGAGTTCGTTTCCCGGAGTTAGGGTGATAGCCTTTGTTGACGAAGAACGGAGTTTGTTCAGTGGAGCTGTTGACCTTGTTGTTGTATCGAGAACGATGCGAGGGGTAGCCACTCGGCCCAATTGGATTGTCGGTAGTTGATGAAAAGTCGAAGGTACTATTCGACTTCAGCGTTAATCCGTTCCGTCTGACCGTCGGTCTGCGGATGATAGGCCGCGATGCGTTGGCTTCGATTCCCAGAGACTTATAGAGTTCAGATATGTACTGCTCTGAACTCGGCTCCTTGATCGCTGACAATCTTCCGTGGAATGCCGTGATGGGCAACAACATGGTCACGCAGGATCTTGCTCCATCCTTGCGTGTTGAGCTCGATGGTGGAGGGATGCAGAGTATCTGTTTGGAGAACATACAGACAATCACAATGATAGCATCGAATCCTAGCGACGGAGGGAGTGGACCAATTTTATCGACAGAGATGATTTCCCAGGTCGAGAGGCAATCTCGTTCGGGTGCAGCGGGCCGAGTTTGGATCCGGTGTGAACCTTGGTCTTCTGACAGTCGATACATCCCTCGACGTACTTCCTAATGTCTCCTCGAATACGTGGCCACCAGTAGTTGCGCGTGATCAACTCGTGGGTCTTGTGTTGGCCCGGATGTCCGATGAGGTACGAGTCGTGGTGATACTTGATGATCTGTTCGCGAAGTTTCCGATGTACGGGAACGTAGATACGATCTTTCCAGGTAACCAATCCCTCTTCGTCTTCCTTCCAGTCCGTCTCCTTCTTTGCTAGCGCTATCGTAACTACTTTGTCTTTATTGGCCTTGTGCTTTTTAATATCTACGAGCCATTCCGTGGCTGGTCCGTCAAGCATGTGCTGATCTATGTTACGTAGAGATAGTTCGCGAAAGTGTTCTGGTTTTAATACTACAATGTTTGCGTTATCGTCCTTTCCATTCTCATATCCAGCCTGTCGTGAGAGTCCATCTGCCTTTCCGTTGGTCCGACCAGGTTTGTGCTGAAGCAGGAAATGATACTCGGCAAGTTCGGCACACCAACGTGCTTGCCGTCGGTTCAGCTTCTGTGGCTTCCGGAAGTACTCCAAGTTCTTGTGATCTGTCCAGATCTCGAAGTCCTGCCGAGCGCCCATTAGGTACTGGCGCCATTCGTCAAGTGCCGACATGATAGACATGAGTTCCTTATCGTAGATCTCGTAGTTGCGCTCGGTGGCTGTGAACGCTTTAGAGAAATGCGACAGGCTTCCATTTGCCATCCTGGTGTTGCTCAAGGGTTGCACCGTAGGGCGAAGTCCGGGCGTCGCATTCAATTCGGAACTTGTCCTCATCCGTGGGCATCGCTAGGACTGGGGGCGGAACAGATGCGGTTCTTGAGTTCTTCAAGGCTTCGGCTTGCTCGGGGTTCCATATAAATGTGGCATTGCCGGTGAGGGAGGTGAGTGGCTTCGCGATCTTGCCAAAGTCTTTGATGAATCGTCGGTAGAAGTTGGTAAAGCCGAACGCCTGAATGTCCCGTTTGCACGTGGGCTTCGGCCATTTCTTGACGCCTTCTACTTTGACTGGATCCATCTGGACTTGTCCTTCGGAGATGATCATGCTGAGGTATTCGATCTCAAGTCGTTCGAATTCGCACTTCTCTGCCTTGAGGTACAACCGGTGTTCTCGCATTACGTCCAGAACTCGTTGCACAATGCGGCGATGTTCTTCCAGATCCTTGGTATAGATTATGATGTCATCGATGTAGACCATCACGTGTCCTTCCTGGATCAAATCTCGGAAGATGTCGTTCATCATTGTCTGGAACGTGGCTGGCGAATTGGTGAGACCGAAGAACATGACTAGGGGTTCGAAGAGTCCACGGTTTGTGATGAACGCCGCTTTCTCTTCATCGCCTTCTTTGATCCGAATGTTGTTGTAGCCCCATCTGACGTCTAACTTTGTGAAGTACTTGGACCCTTTCAGCTTGTCTACCAGTTCCTGGATCAAAGGGAGTGGGTAACGATTCTTGATGGTTAAATCGTTAAGCTTGCGGTAGTCCTGTACAGGTCGGCGAGCCATCCTTCTTCTTGACAAAGAAGAACGGGGCTGCCCAGGGTGACTTGAAGGGCGGATACGTCCGGATCGAAGGTTCTCTTCTAGGAAGTCATCTAGCGCTTTCTGTTCATCTAGCGTGTGAGGTACGATTTTCCTCCCACTGGCGTAGCGCCTGGCGTTAGCTCAATCGCATGGTCCCACGGGCGTCGTTCTGGTAGCGAATCGAAGTTTTCTTTAGCAAAGACGTCCTTGTACTCGTGATAGTGCTCAGGGACGAGTTCCTCGAACGGTTTCTTTGCTTTCTTTGCGTTTTCTTCGATTGCCAGATCCATAGCCACATTGGTTTTAGCGCGGATGTGAGCGCCGCCTGTTAATGACGTAGCGCTGCCAGTCGAAAACGAAGATTTGTTCCCCTCCTCAAGATGAGCCTCCCGGATCATTCAGGGATTTCGTGTTCGTCATCCTCAATGCCAATTAAGCGTTGTATGTAATCACAAGTGGCTGGACATCTATCAAACTGAAGTGTGCGATCTTTCCAGTTGATTGATGGGTTGTGTAATTCCAACCACTCATAACCGAGGAAAATGGACGTGTTCCCAAGGTTTGTAACAGCGAATGACATTTGTTCCACGTGATCCTGGATCTTAACTATGAGATCGACACATTCTGTAATTGGACTGCCGACATTATGACTGCCGTCGGCATTGTACACTGGAATTGGAACCGGCAATTTGGTCGTTGCAATGCCGTGTTCCTGTACAAAGGTCTGATCAAGATCCGGTGCATCCGGAATCTAGTAGAGCTTTTACTGAAAAGGATTCAGAGGTGTCCAATGTAGTGACGATCATTGGGACATCAATCTGGTTGCCTTTTCGGCCTCGGATGTATCTCGGGCGGCTTTTCAATTCTGAAAGGTATATAGTTGCTTCGTCGCGTGACATAGAAGCAATATTTTGGGCGCTTGCTAGCGTGGCATCTACCTGACGCTTCGCATGCACCCATCCTTCCAGAATCTTAACAGCGGCTTCGGCATCGTGACGTGGTCCACTGATGGATCCATCGGAGTCCACGGAATTTCTCTTACCCATTTGGGTTTTGGCACAGGTTCTTTCTCTACTATCGGTGCAGACGTGTTTTCTGGTAATGAACGGGAATTAAGCACGGTGTTGAACCGCCACGCTGCTCAGCAGACGCCCCCTTCAGAATAACATTGCGATGATTTGTCTAGCACTATGGTACAACAGTAATTGAGAAATGATTCTAGGCTCTTCACGTCTGTGCTTTCGCTTGAGCCGCCTGAAAACCCTTGAGAAGCTTCGAACGAGGGATTCGACCACGCGATGAATCGCGTTCCTCCATTCCATCAGGGAACGAATCAGCTTGAGCCGACGACGGCTTGGGCTTATCGTCCTTCTCATCAGGAAGGTCGGTGGAGACGCCAGCGCACCCTGACGAGTTGCTTCGGCAGGGGGCAGTTCGCGCGACAAGTGTCCTTTCTGATGGCAGTTGAAACAAAGCCCTTCCTTTCGGGCCCTGTCCAGGTTCATCGGTTGACCGGCCCTCCGTAGGTTATGCCGGTTCCATCTCGACGATCTTGTCGAAGCGCTTTGGTCTGTGAAGACGCTGTCGGCGCCTGACTGGGGGTTTGCGGCTTGGGAGCCGGCCTGTGGGACTGACTGCCCCGAGGTTCTTCTGGCGTTGGTAGTGCCTCCTCTGATTCTCGTCTACGTTCTCGGCGATGCGCATGTACGCCGAGTACGCTAGGACGTCTTCCCGCTCCAGACCGCATCGAGGACTCGCTTCTGGAGAGCTTCGTCGAGGTAGTCAATGAGAATCACTGACTGCGCGTCGAGCTGCTCCTGAGTGCGCCTTACCCTCGCGCGGGAGGCGTACATCTCAAGCGCGTTCTAAACTCTCGAACGCTCATGCTTCCCTGCTTCAGCTCCTTCAGCTTCTGCAAGGCGTCTGAGTGCCGGTCATGCGAGAATTGTTTGACCAGGGCGTTCTTGGAAAACACCCCAATCTGCTCGTGTGAAATCAGTGCTTTCGAGATAGGCCTCGGCCCACTCTCCCGACTGATCCGCCTGCATGTAGGACAGGACGAAGGTGATTTTCGCTCGATCTGATCGGAGCTTTTTGTGGTGGTTTGCGAAGATGTTCAACCTGATTTGCTTCCACCAGGCTTCCCAATCTTTCCGGCTTCCGTCGAAGGTGTCCGGCTTGTTTGCCAGACCATCGCGATCGCGTTCGTTATCGTCATCATCATCATCGCGATCTCGATGTCCTCGACCTCCACCTCCCGGGGCCGCCGCCTCCGCCCTCCGCCGTTACCTCCAAAGGAGGGTCCTCCGGCTGGCGGGCTCTCCGGTCGCTTGCCACCACTCATCTCATCTCGAGCTCCCGGGCCACGAATTCCGCTAACGTTGGCAGGTTGATTTCGCTAGCGTGTGAACAAGGTTGTTCAGCGCATTCCTTGGTTATCGTGGTGCCTCCCAGGAAGTGGAAATAGATGAGTTTATTTCCGAGCATCAGGCTATTGTGATTTGAGTCGACGCATGAACAGGGATCGTCGTAACTCGTTTCCAGACCCGATGCTGTTAGAGTAGCGGTGGCCATAGCGTCGGCTATGCTTGAGAATTCGACGGCGCTTCGGTGTGGTCGGGTAGTAGGGCGTCTCCGTCGTCGTGGTCCTCGTTGTCTTTACTGGGCGACGACTTCTCGCCTTCGGATTCGAGGGATGATAGGAGATGGAGCGCGTGGGGAATGGAAGTCAACCGGTAACGGCTTAGGGGTGATCGCGGGAGTAGGTGGGTTAACGTTAGTGTCGCCGGCTTGCGTGTAGTATGAGGAGTATTTGCGCTTGGTTTCTATGCTTACTGCGCAAGTACCACACTTGACACTTGGATTAGTGTCTGCGTGAACACACTTTGGGTCAGCGGCACGCAGTACCACTTGTCGTCGTGGTTTTGGTAGATCGGTCTCCGCGAGTCGTGGAAAAATGATGGGGTCGTCCTATACAAGGGCACGAGTTGCCTCCAGCCATACACGAGTGAAGCCTATTCTAGGCAACCTGCAATACTCTTCAACCGAAATGAAGAGCACGAGGGTAGACGTTGTCTTAGAGGGATATTTACAGCCCGTACTACTACTGATATGGCTACGAGTTACCAGTGTTCTGCTGTTTGATCCCGCTGCGGTCTACCGACTTCTCGGTTGCAGCTTGACTCTAAGGGGCACGAGCCCAAAGAGCGCCTGTCTCGCCTTCCGATTACCGCCTTTACTAGCTTCCCACACCCAAGGGTGCGCCAAAGGTTCCCAGCTGATCAAAGAGCACCGGGTTAGGGTGTCTAAGGTACAGCTCTCCGAGATGAAGCTCGGAACCGTTGAGTTGGATCAGCGGGGTACTGATTGGGTAACTAGTCACGTGTGCACGGGGTAACGACACAGGGGGATGGTTAATACCGAGGTTCACGGGCCGTTCCCTATGCGGGTGATTACGGTCCGGTGTACTAGGGTCTAAACTCAATCTACACGATCCTCCTATACAGGACGGACCGGGCAACGGGTAGGTGTTCTGGGTAGAACAGGTGGAGCAACGAGAGATCGTCGCGGGGGTAGGATAGTCTCGAGCTTATGTCAACAACAACTAGTACAGCTGTACCAGGTGCGACGCTCTCAACTGAGGACAGAGATAATGGTGCAGTCTCTGAGTAACTAGCTGGGGAACAGACCAGCTCGAGACTGGCTTTCTCTGTTGCAGACGGTAGCTACTTATACATGCGTAGTCCTAAACTGTATAGTACCACCCGGTATCCTCGTGCATGTACTAGAGCGGTCCAGAACAATAGAGAAACGTACGGAAACCACGAGTATCGATGAGAGAACAATAGATAGGGGTAGAAGACAATGGAAATGAAAGAATACCCTAAAGACGCCCAGAAGTTCATGACACATGCACCCTTGCCTTCGCCTCGAACACATACAAGAAGAGATTTTCCGACATGTCTTCGAGGCCCCAGGGATGTCGAGGGGTTCGAAGTGCGACAGGAAGAGTACAGCGCACTTGGCTGTGACATGTCGCGCCTTCCACGAGACTGCGATGAATATCCTGTGGGCCAAGCTGGACACTCTCGCGCCGCTCATCAAGTGCATGCCGTCGAAGCTTTGGAAGCTGAAGCCATACAGGCACGTCCGCAAGTCGTTTTCCATGGTTTCAGAACACCTCGTAAGGTTTTTCCCTGTATTGCAAGATTGACAGCTGGCTCATCTTGTAATCGCCGATGTGCAGGAATGGCGACGAGAACCCGAGCTTCGAGATTGGGAGGGCTTTATGAAACACGCTTTCCGGGTCAGGGATTTAAGCATCGAATCACTATTCACGGAGAACGACGTCAACGCGTATAACCTCTCCATCAGTACTTCCAAACAGTCTGTGGATTGGAAGATCCTATGTGATTTCAGCGAGTACGTCACGAAGCTACCTCCGTGGAATAGGCCCGTCTTCCCGCGCCTTCAGCGGCTTCGGTTCAAAACATGGGCACGCCAAAAATCTCTCGTCGCGCTGGCATGCGTTCCAGATCTCATGTGTTTCGGGCTGCAGAAATTCCACCTCTCCTTTGACTTGTTCCATGCTGTCGAAAACCCCCAAGATCCCGCCGTCACCCTACTCCTCTCCGACAGTTTCACCTTGAATGCGACGAAAAATTGCGCAGGCACTCCTTTCTCTCGATATCCATGAAGGAAGCGTTCTCTAGTGCAGCCAATCTTTCCTATCTGCGAATCGACTCGAAGAGAATTGATCGCTCCGACTTCATCTTCCTCGGCAAATTGCCCCGGCTTTATCAGCTCTACATGAAAGTGGGACTCGACGCAGCCTCGTTTGCTCCAGCCGTGGACGCGACATTCGGCGCACTCCGAGGGCTCGACCTTGACGTTGAGGAGCTATCTGCGGCCTCCCGACTGCTGGACAACTTTAGACGGGCGGTACCGTTGGTAAGGCTTCGCATTCGCTGCCACGGGTTGTGGTCTGAGGATGCGGACCTTATCCAATGCTTCAGCAAGGTGGCCAAGATATCGTCCATTGAATGCTTTCATCTTCCAACTCTATCATTGTCAGCATCATACAGTCCATGGTACCATCCCATTCGAGGCAATTCAAGTCTTGTTCGCGCTCCACGACCTACGCGAGCTGCACTTTTATCCCGACGCGCTTTCTGGAGCTACCATTGAGTTTGTTGGCCTCGATCTCAAGGCAATAGGCGCCGCGTGGACACAGCTCGATAGTCTTCGTCTCGAGACAGTGACAGACAGATCGACGCAGATCTTGCCATACCTGATGGACGTGGAGCTACTCGTGGATGTCCGAAGCCATTGTCCCAATCTCAAGAACCTCGCCCTTACCCTTGACGGCTCGAGTGATTGGTCCCGCTTGCTCGCGAGGCTTCGCCGTGACAAACACCTTGGCGCAAACCGTCATTCGCTCGAAGTCCTTGGGCACTGGTACGAGCTACCACCTGCAGAAGATATCTAAGCCCGGCAGCAAGGCGGCTGTGCTCAACATTCTCTTCCCCAATCTGGAGGATATTCGTTGCATGGTATACGGAGACCTGTGGTATAAAGTCAGAAGGATCCATGCGAAGAAGTACAAGTTGTCGACGACAAGTTCGCGTCTTCGTGTTATTGATAAGGAGTCCAATCATAGAACACGGTTACGCTCCTTAGTATCTGTGGCGGTTTCGAAGCTCAAGGGTTTGGCATCGTCTTCGTGATTGGTACTGTAATGGTTAAGCCTCCACCTACTAGTACTCTACAGCATTCATTTCTACCTAACATTTGTTCATCTGGCGTTCTTTATTAAGCAAGCTTCATTCTCGCTGTTCAGTCGCTCCCTCCATAATTCTGAGTCTTACCACCATTACTTAGCACGTACCCTGCTACGGGCAGTTTGGATTATAAGCATCACGCTGCAGAGACTTCATTACTTTACCGCATCGCAAAGTATATAGCCATCATGTTTGAATGTTGAACCCTGAATCTTGCTTGAACTTAATGGGCGGCAAAATGTTCTTACTCTTGCGGGTACTGCAAAGCATAAACTGAACCAGGTGCACAAAGGTGACACACTGGAAAAGCGCAATGCGTGTACTGAAAGGATGTCTGATAGACTGAAGAAGAGGGATTCTGGAGTGTGACGCGTATTGAACCGCGTCCCACGGCTGGTCTCTCTAGTCAGAAATGTCAATCAATATCCATAGATAAAGCGGTCATCTGTGGCTATCGAAGCACCATACACCACCTCTCGTCAAAGTGAGCTGTGGGATACGTGCGTGACGACTACACGCCGCTCAGCAGGCTGTAAAGGCGTGTCGACCACGCTTAGGTAAAGATATGGGCGGGGAACGCACTTCTGAACGAGGTGCCTGGTGGTGTGATCCAGAAGATGATCATATCCCAGGCGTTTGCAATCGGGTTTGAAATTTGTTACCAATAGACCCGCGGTAGCGGCGGGAAGACCATCTGCGCTCAAAATACTCTCGTTTAGCTTGGACGTCGACACCGTTCAAGTTGCACCGTGTTGGTGCACGTGTGACTCAGGACGTACTGGGCAAGAGAGGGTTGCTGGCAGCCGATTCCAGTCATTCGACAGCCTATGTATTCAAACGGAGCTGGACATTTCGGGTGAAAGGTAGACTAAAGGATCACGGATGTCCACAGCACGCACCGCAGCGAAAGAGATGCCGTATTCAAAGAAACTCTCGTACCGCATATGATGACAATCATAGCAGGCTAGACCGCTCGACATGGGCCTTAGATCATGCCTTACTTCTCCGCCCCTATGAGAGTGTGATGTTTATTGCTGTGCATTTGCAAACAAGGCTTCCTGGGCGGATACAACAAATGTTAGTAACACCATTTTCAACACCTCGGAGCTGCTCACTTTGGCTCATTCTTCTGACTCAGATATCCCATGAAGCATTATGTTGTGCCCCCTCGGTCACGCCCTCAGCGTATGTGAGATATAATTTGTAGAGTGGGCCCAGGTAACGGACTGCAAAGCCCGTGGGCCTCCTGTTCGGCGACCTATTTTAGAGTTTGCGTAAGACGCAGAGCGGTGTGAGGACAAGATCGGCCGGCTCCAGGCTGTGACGGAAGTGGAACATCGGAGCGCCAAATGATCCGCACTCGGAGCGTGCCGCATGCAGTGTTCTGGCGCAAGCCCGGCCTGAGCATGATATAAGAGGCCCTTGCGAGGCGACTCCATCCTCAGGCTCCCTCTCATCCTCCTCCAAAACCCCCATTTCTTTCTCCTTCCACCTTCAACTCTTGTCTTACGATGGTTTCTACTTTGTTCATCAATGCTCTTGCTCTCTTCTTGGCCGCGCTTGTGGCTGTTGTTTCTGCCGTTCCCGTGCTCAAGCGTGATGTTTTTGTCCCTCCCATCACCTATCCGCATGCGGGAACCGTTTGGAAGGTTGGACAGAAACATAATGTTACCTGGTACGTCGTGCTTGCTGTTGCATGCCAGCACACTTCTGACCTGTATCGCCAGGTCCACTGCCGACCATCCCGTGAACATCACCAACAAGATCGGTACCATCGTACTCGCTACGAACGGCCTAGAGGATTTCGGTGTGCATTGCCGTATCGTCTTCGACTTTTGATTTTACTGATTCCACAACAGAGCACCCCCTTGCGGCGAACTTCTCCATTTTGGATGGTCGGCATGAGATCACTGTTCCGAAAGTTGCTACCGGCAATGACTACGCCATAGTTTGTGAGTATCATCTCAATCAGCTGGTCATCCTTGATCTCAAGTGTGCTTATTCGATGCGGGCAGTGTTCGGTGACTCCGGCAACTTCAGCCCCACTTTCACGATCACTAAATGAGCAGACCTCTCCATCGACGAAGGTATCCGCGATTAACGACCACCGCACATGATTATCTCACGAAGCTGAAGGACTTTCACGTACATGGACATTTTTGCTTTCTCATAGCCATTACTGCTTTCGCGCATTGCATCTGCAGTACGGTTTGGTTTGGCGTAGCTCACTGCAAGGCTCGGACTATGATGCACCTCGAACTGTGGACAATGATGATTTTGTACTATCATACGATACATCTCTGGTCCAAATTTAATTGATCAGGTTTCAGCACCTTATGACGCGTCCAGAACAGCGAGTAGCTGAGGAAGAGCCTCAGATGTAGTAAGATGGGTTTGGGATAGGGCGGCAGATGGGCGAGCTGCTGATGTCCCTCTGTCTGACAGCATGTACAGCCCTATGCGGAGAATGTACCTATGCGAAGAGCGGGGTGAGCAAGAATGTTGCAAAGAGCGAAGGAAAGATTAGAGTCTCAGTAAGAAAGAGTCTTCCTCTCCCGCTTGTCAAAGCGAGTCGGACTCATTAAATCAGTTAATTGAATCATTGACAGCGGGTACGCCTTTAAAAGCAGCATTAGCAAAAGAATACTCACGTTTAAGAAATGCAACAGCTCTCGAGGTGCGGGCCAGCGCAGCGGCAGCGGAGGGTCACAGACTGAGAGCAGGAATGGGAGTTGGCAGGGAGGAAGAGAAAATTCTGCTGGCGTCTAATCATCCGCTTTGCTCGCGATCACATGCTCTGGCGTTCTCCCACGGTTCGTTCGCGCACGCCGCCACATGGCGCTAGAGGCTAGCAGCCCACACTCACTCAATCTCACTAACCTTCGTATACCCTCTCGTTCTCCTAGGATTTTGGAATAAGGATACCCTAATGTCAGTACCACCCACACCCAGCAAGATTGGACGACCACGACCTGTCTCCGCCACTCCGAGACGACCCCTTTCCGCAGCTGGCTCTCACGAAGATGTAGGACGCCTACCCCGCGCGACGACGCCTAGCACAACTGCATCGGCCAAGAAATACAAGGCTCCATTGTCGAGCGAGTCCCGCAGCCGGACAACATCCAAAGTTGGTCCTGCACCGCTGTCGCCGACGAAGAAGCTCCCACCAGAGGGCCTGCGTCCGAAGACACCCACGACCCCGCGTCGGAATGCGCATAGTCCGGCGCCATCCGCTGTCAGCGAAATGGACGTCAGTCGAATTGATCCCGAGGAGGCTCTAGTGGACTTTGAGAACGTGGAAGCGGGCGATATCTCGGCGGATATTGACGAAGTGGAAACTCTGCTGAGTGACTACGGAAGGGAGGACAAGGTGCTCGTTTCGATCAGGTAAGTATGTAGGCTATGCGAGTCATGTACAATGCCTCAGCTTTGTAGGATTAAACCAACGGAAGATACTCACGCATGGAAATCAACCGAGAAGGACATCAACCTCGACCCGCAATACGGCAAAGCACCTCAAGAGTTCCATTTCGATGAAATTCTCACCGGTTCTGAGAACAAACCCGTATATAACGCCGTAGCTCGAAGCCATGTCTGCGCAGCAATGGACGGATACAACGCTGTCGTTTTTGCTTACGGCCAAACGGCTAGTGGCAAGACCTTCACCTTGGTGCGTATTATAATGGCGTCTCGGACCGCCCAGATGTGGGACTAACTACCTATGATAGTCGGGAGACGAAGATCAGCCCGGTATAATTCCTCGTGCTATGAAGGACGTCTTCGCGTATATTAAGCGCACTCCTTCGCGAGAATACCTTCTGCGATGCTCTTACCTCGAAATCTACAATGAGAACATACACGACTTGTTGGCACCCCCTTCAATGGCCTCTGCACAACCAGTGCAAATTCATGGGGCAGGTACAAACATTATCATGACCCCACTTCGCGAAGAGGTCGTGACAAGCCTGAAGAGTGTCAAGGAGGTGCTGGAACGTGGAGAAGGGAACAGGCGGACGGCGAGCACGGACTGGAACGAGCGGAGTAGCCGGAGTCATAGCGTGTTCCGGGTGGTAATTGAGAGTAGAGAAAGAGGGTCGCGCGAGGAGGATGGGAGTGGGAGGCAAACGCCGGGGTTCCGGCCACAGACCCCTGGTGGTACGCGCCTTCAGGCCATTGGCGGAAGAAGTGTGCAGACGTCGGTGCTCAGTTTGATTGACCTCGCTGGTTCGGAGAAGGCGACGTCAGACAAGGAGAGAACAAGAGAAGGCAAGTACATCAATACTAGGTGCGTGCAGAGTAAATCCACTCCGCCGCATTTCTATGGCTAATAATGGTTTGCCAGTTTACTCACGCTTGGAAGTGTCATTGGAACTCTTGCTGAAAATGCTGCGAAGGGCAGAAAGTAAGTTTCCGTTCAACACGGTATAGATACGCTGAAGTTGACGCATCACGCTTTCTTAGCGATCACGTACCGTTCCGCAACTCGAAGCTCACTCGAATGCTGCAACCCTCACTGTCAGGGAGACGCTCGTATCTCCGTGATATGTACTATCAACCCGAGTAAAGATGCCATTGCAGAGTCCACAAGTACTTTGCTATTCGCGCAGCGAATCAAGAGAGTACAGGTACGCCTCAAGACCCCATTGTGATTCACAGGTCATCTCACGCGCGTACGTTTTGCAGCTGCATGCACAGAGAAAGGAAGTGGTTGACACCGATGCGTTGCTCGAACGCTACCGGAAGGAAATCGAGGAGCTCAAGCGACGATTGGCCGAACGCGAAGCGGATCCGCCGGGTCTCAAGCGCAGGTTGTCTGCCCGAGAGAAGCTGGACGAGTCCAAAGCCATGCGCGACCTCAATAATCGTATTCAACAACTCACGAAACTCATCCTAACGAGTCAGACCTTGGACGAGAACCAGGCAGACGAGTCGCGTCCTGCCAGTCCAGTGAAGGTCAACTTCGACATGACGCCTTATCAGGTGAGTATACGCGCGCTGCATCCTGTACATGCAATCGCTGAGGCAGCTCGCGTTAGTTACAACAGCAGCTGCTAGCTGCCCGTAAGGAGATCGAAACGCAGGCGACACAAATACTCTCATTGAAGCTGCTCTGCTCGCGCGCCCTGTCTTGCCCCCAGACGCCCCAGAAATTGAGAAAGACAAGTTGCTCGGCGAGCAGGCCAAGACGATCCGCGAGCTCGAGATCGTCGTGAACGGGTACGAGGACAACCTCGGCGAGCCGCTGCGGAAGGTGAAGGAGGACGTCGAGCGCGAGTGGGCCGTCAAGCTCGAGAAAGAGGTCAAGCTGCGCGAGGAGAAAGGCCGAGTGGGCGGATGAGCTCGTCAAGCAGCTCGAGAAGGAGCGCAAGGCCCGCCAACGGCTCGAGGAGGAACGCCAGGCGCTCGCGGCGTTTGTGAAGAAGTTCGACGCGCTCGGGCTGGGCGGCGGGTTGGCACTGCCGCCGACGAAGCTGAACCCACCAATGCCGACGCCGGGCGGCGCGGCCGCTGTCTTTGCGGAGCGACAGCGGAACCGGGTGCAGGCGACCATGGAATCCGAGTTGGCGATGTCGACGCTGATAGAGACGGAGTCTCCGCTGCGGATGCCACCTGTGGTGGCGGAGCAGAGTCTGCTTGACGAACAGTGGGATGCGTTGGATGATATGAGCTTCGAGACGGAAAGGAGTGTACGGACGCCAGGTAGAGGGAAAGGAGAATCTGCCGCTGTGACGCGTGCAGAAGAAGAGAATGTTTGTACGATTGTGAGTCTGCTATGCAGAGGTCTTGCTGTGGTGTCTGTCTGTGCTTTGCTATTCATGCTCTGTTCGTTATCAAGCGTTTTTATGTACAATTTATAGTCGTCTTTGACCTACAGCATTTGTCAGGAACTCGGATGAGTTTTGGCAGTCTCATAAATTTCTGACCTCTCATCTGCGCGTTCCGTCTAGGCCTATATTCCATCATGTTATGAAGCATACGCATTAACGTTACTTCATATATGCTCCTACCTGCAATCTATCGAGACTGGGTGAAGCTAGATAGCGTTCTGCCGCGCGATACGAAATAGTGCTCTGCGTCGCGCAGATCGCATGCTTGCGCAGCACAACGCCTGTTGCGGCATGTTGCACTTTACAAATGTCCTCAATGTGCGGCGCTGAACAGCATGTTTGTAGTATTTGAAAACTTCCTCTCGCGCCGACACCACATCGGAGGGGCGAAACGCCCTCATGAAGCTCAGCTTGCCTTACTGAAATCACCGCATCCAACTTTGTCCACCAACCTAAATGCAAGACGCAGCGGAAAGCGGTCATATGAAAGGCATGAAATGGACTCATTAACCTTACAGCCGACATTTATGCCGTATTTGCCCTCGTCAGGGGTACTCTCCTGTTGAATCCGACATTCACCAATGGGGGACCAGGCTTTGTAAGAACTGTGCGTTGGCGACATAAATTTGGGGACATGAAAACCTTCTGGGTAAGGAAAGTTCAGGAAGCACTATTCGGATGGGCTGGCCGACAAATTCACGTCCGTCTTCCTTCTGAAACCCGTTTTGCACGACGTAATGTAATAGATTCTGTGATTGTCGCTACAGGCTCATAATGACTCTTCGAAGGGAAGAGAAGCCTTAGTGCTTGCGTACTGTTGGGTAAATCGTTGAGCAGGCCAGAATGGGACTTGAACGACTTGTCAATGAGGTCCGGAGTAGAGTGCGTACTACGTTCTCTGAGGATCCCAGCATGCCCAGAAGACCCGGGTGGACATGCAGACCCAGAGGTACATCGTGCTGACGTTGAGGGTACAAGAGCCTATCAGAACCTTGAGCCTACAGAGCCCTGGGCCGGTGAACACTAGCCGCTCACCGTGTGATAACCTCCTCGTTATACAGGACCCGTTGCGTCAGCCCGTCATCGTGTAGGAGTCCCATGACCGCCAAACGGAGGCAGGCGTGCGACCCCTAAGGTCGTGGTGCTGTCGAAAAAGCAGGTGGTAGCCACCAGGCAGCGCCGGGCGCGTCGCTGGCCGCCTCGTGTATGCGACGTTGCTGCCTGCCTCGGGGACGCAGCTTCTGCCTCTGGGACCGCTTCCTGCTCTGCAACGCCTTCCGGGTTCGAGCCGCGAAGAGTGTGGACCAGCATGAGCCCACAGATGCATCGCGACTGATGCCCACGGCAGATCGCCTGCGCGGGATTTTTGCTGTAGGTTGCGTGAAGCCTGCCTCGGGATCAGCCCTCAGGCTTTGTGGCACCGTTGATCGAGGGCCCTCGCGTCTGCGGTGAGCTGCAGTGCTGTCCACCAACGGCACCGCGAGGTGTTATTTCTGTTCTCCGGTTGTGCTACGGTTGCTCGCCATTGGTCGGTTTGTCGGTCGGCAGTGAGTAGTTGTGAGCCCCATGGTCAGCGGTCAGCCTACTCGGCGCCAGGCACGGCTGTCTCTCCCACACTAGCTCGGTCCTGCTCGGTCCAGACCAGAGCTTGGATATCTAGCAGGTCGCGCCAATGACTGTATGTAAGAAAGACGCAGCGTCTGGTCGGCCGAATTTGCGAAGTTTCTTGTTCTGAGACTTACGCAGGTCTTGATTGGGCGACAAGCTTGGACTTGCGACCAGTGCTGCTCAACTTTGCATCAAAGAATATCGTGCACGAGGAGATGGTGGAAGCAGAGGCTCGGGGATATCTGCCAACGCGGCGGGACGTGGATGTCGAGGTCCGGGTCAGGGGGAATGCGGGGTGCGCTTAGGTTTGAAGCGAGAGCAAGAGCCGCCGGCTTGGCCATGACGAGACCGCGAGCTCCGCGTGATATTCATATTAATCTCGAGGCCTTTCCGTCCACTCATGTTCGCCACCTTTACTTTCAACCACGACCAGCCTCTTGTTCGCCGCTGCGGACGACATTCATGCCCTCGTTCCGACGACCATAGTCCCGGCCACCGCTCCCGCCACATTTTCAGACTTGACAATTCGGGCGAACCGCAGAACTTGATCGAACTGCATATCTTGGCCCTGTTCTCTCGGCATACGCCCAGCCGTGGGCTCGTCTCTCCACAGCTTGATAACCCATCCCTCCTTGCCTCTTGCACTCACGACCGCGACGAACCCACGATACCAATCACGACCACGACTTGCGAAACGACGCCTGTCAGCCCGGAGTGAAGCTATACCTCAGAGCGCACTTGTCATAGTAGAGAGCAGTAGCCATGAGGTTCCAACCGGTATGTCAACGGTCCTCTTTCTTCGCACTTAGCTCATGCTACAGCGCTTCGTTAGTTTGAGGTATCGATACCTCACATAGCCTATGCTGCCTTGGGAGGTTTTGTTGTGTTTGTGAGCCTCAAGTTTCTCTCAATGCACTCTGGGGACTTACCACTGCGCACAGTTTGGCATGTTCTCTCTCTTCATCCGAGAAAAGGTACGCCAAGGCCATCGGATTGTGCATCAGCCTTCTAATGGGCCCCTTCCAGCTGTACATCGGCGAAGCATGCTGGGCGTTCTTGTTCGGAGTGGTGATAGGTGGGTGTTTGCAACTAAAATTCTTATTTCGCACCCTGACCCGCAACAGGACCGTATGGCGCCAACATTTTTGACCCTAGAAGCTGGGGGAACGGCAATATACTAACTGCGAACACGATCACACTTGAGTTCACGCGAGTTGTCCTTGCGATAGGTGTCTTCGCTATAGGCATTGAATTGCCGAAGGCTTACATGAAGCGGCACTGGAAGAGTCTCTTCTTTCTGCTTGTCCCTATCATGACTTGGGTACGTAGCATACTCGCATATCGACTGGGGAGTAAAACTGATGTCTTGTTTTGCAGGGCTGGTTTGTGTCAGCCGGTCTTATCTTTGCCCTCATACCGGGATTAAATTTCGTGTCATCACTCGCAGTGGCCGCCTGCCTCACGCCTACCGACCCAATTCTTGCAGCCGCAGTAGTGGGTGGAAAGTACGCGGACAAGCATGTCCCTGCTCATCTTCGGCATCTACTTGCGGCCGAGAGCGGCTGCAACGACGGCGCTGCTTATCCTTTCCTATGGATAGCTCTGTACCTAATCATAGACAGTTCAACCGGTCGAGCCGTCTCTGACTGGTTTCTTGCTGCTCTGGCTTTGTGAGTGAACATTTATAGGTCTTGGTGATTGTACTAACCTTATGTACAGACCAGATTATCTTGGCCGTCGTCCTCGGCTCGGCCATAGGCATCGGCTTCCGGTACTTGATGCGTTACTGTGAACGACACGACCTAATTGACCGGCAGTCTTATGTCGCGCAGTACATTTCGCTCGCCCTCCTCACCATCGGCAGTTGCACTCTCCTCGGCACGGACGATCTACTCGCCGCTTTCTGCTGTGGCACCGCCTTTGCTTGGGATGGCTTCTTCAACAAGCAGACTGAAGAGGCCGTCTTTTCGTCCGTTATCGATCTGCTCTTCAACATCGCGGCGTTCGTCTACGTCGGCGCTTGGATGCCATTCAACACCTTCTCGGACGTCAACCTTTCACTCAGCGTGTGGCGGCTCATTGTCATCGCCATCCTCGTCCTTCTCCTGCGTCGACTGCCCGCTATGATGGCCCTGTACAAGTGGATTCCAGATGTGAAGACGTTCAGGGAGGCCATCTTCAGCGGCCATTTCGGCCCCATGGGCGTCGGTACGTCTCTCCATCACTGCATTGAGCAACGGCTGACGGACCGATGCGCATGCAGGTGCAATCTACATTTCCACACTTGCGGCTGAGCAGCTGGCTGAACCGGAGTACCCACCGCAAACCCAGCACGACCTGCTCGCCTCGACGATCCAGCCGATCGTCGCGTTTATGGTCCTGTGCTCTATCCTCGTGCACGGCCTCTCCATCCCCTTCTTCTCGCTCGGTCGCCGCGTGCACTCTGTCTCCCGCACGTGGTCGCGCCACGACACGTTCGGGCGCGGGGGCCCCGGCTCGCTGCCCGAGTGGGCGAACATGACCCGCACTGTCACCCGCGGTGGCGACATCGTCATCAACAGGGATGCCGACATCGAGCGCGGCGAGGGCACGACGACACGCGGCGATGAGACGCCTGTGACGGAGAAGGCGGCAGGCTCGAGCAGCAGCCAGACGGAGGTGCCGTCGGACAACCCATCGCCCAAGCAGGAGGAGGCGGAGGCAGACGCGTACAGATCAGAGTCTCCGCCAGATGGTAACGAGATTCTGCAAGAGTGGCAGGAGGGTCCGCATAACATCATTGAAAGGCGAGCGGGGCCTGGTGAAGAGGTACGTTCGTGGTTGAACTGTTGCCGAATGTCTAACGAATGCTCTAAACTCCCAGGTTGAAGTCGAAGTTCAGCATAATGTTTTTGGCCCTGGGGACACTACCGTTCATTCGATGCACATCGGCTCTCAAGAACGAGTGCACGACGCAGTAGCCGAAATACGCGACAAACTCTCGCACACATTTTCCGGCGATCCACACGCCCACCTCGACAAGGCCCTCGAGGGCGTCCGACGACGCATTCACGGCGATGTCAAGCACGCTGAAGAAGCTGTAGAGCACATGGAGGACAAGGCGAAGCACGCACTCTCACCTTCGCCTTCCGGTCCTCGCGAGCCCGCGGACGACGAAGAAGAAGGGTGGCAGTCCGACCAGGAGGGCGAACGCGCCCCTGGACCATCGACAGAGGGCCGTCGGTCGCGGTCGCCGAAGGTGAAACCACCGAAGCTGGCTGTCCTGCGGCCAGCGGGCCAGACGAAGCGGCGGTCGATACGCAAGGGTATGTTCGGCTCGCGCGCCGCACCCTTGACGGGCTCTCCAACGGAAACCCCGCGGACCGCCAGCCCGCGCGACGCGGATGAGGAGGACGACGACCGCGGGCGCCGCGGCTCCCTGCGCACCCCGCGCTCGCCACGCTCGCCGCTGAGCCCCGTGCACGGTTCGGGCATCGGTCCGCGGCACGCCCGCATCGACTCGCTGCGCTCCCTCGACTCGCACACGCGCGGCTCCCTGCGCGAGGCGTCGCCCGCGCGCTCGATCCGCTGGGCGGACACGGACGGCGACAGCACGCACGCGCGGAGCGGCACGAGCACGCCCACAGGGATCCTGTCGCCGTCGTCTGGCGCGGCGCCGCTGCCCCCGCAGACGACGACGTGGGCGAGATCGACACGTCGACGCCGCCGACCGCGACGCAGGTGCGCTTCAGCGTGCCCGACACGCCGCCATCAGCTAGCCGTACCAACCCGTAAAGGTACAAAATGTTCTGTGGACGTCTTTTGGCGTCTTCCTGTCAGGCACTTGCATCCTGTTACACACCGCCGTCAGAGGGGCGACGGCACATTGGACTGTTCTCATTTCTTGAAGATTGGCCCGAGCCCCATATAGAAGCCTTCTTTAATTCCTTCAGCGCCGTTACTTGTTTCATGGTTCCGTCAACTCTTCTTTCGTCCTTTCTGTTCACTGTATCGCATACGTTCATCGCTCGCCGCTTGCTCGTCGCACATGCATCTTCGCATCCATCGCATATTGTATACACTAGCGTTAGTCAGTCCATTCACATGTGTACATGATCGCAAGTTACGCACTGCCAGTACTTCGCGACCAAGACTCCCAAGCTTCTCTGGTTCTCTTGGAAGGTACCATTGCAGTCGGTAAATAGAGCGCCTTTCCTCTCTCATCTTCTCTTACCGCGGGAAATATCACGTAACCAATGTGCATGGCGTCATTTTCTTGGTCTTGTGGAAGGCCCAAGTCCGGTCGCAGGGGAAAAGCTACATGGAGCTTGCTTTGGGATTCGATCGTTAGGAAACGTTCCGAGTCCGGGCGCGATCGGTAATGGTCGATACCAGGGCTTGCACAGGCATACTTACTCATCGTCAAATTACGCCACTACCAGTACTGCAATTATCTGTCAAGGAGACACCGCCTCCGTGGCAGAGAACCGGATCCGGAGAGGGCGGGAGCGCCACAACGCCCGGCGCCCCGATTGGGACGGTCACTGCCGCTTGGCGCTTATGGGTCTTGTGGTAGGTTCGAAGTATGTAGAGCCTAGAGGAATCTGGGAATCATGTTGCCTCCTGCTTAGGAGGCATTGAGACGTACTTTGACGTAGCTTCACCGGAAATTTCGGAGCATGGCCTGTGCTTAGACGGCGAACTTTGTATTTCATTGCATTTTCGCAACTTGGTCGCTGCCTTGCACGAAAGTGGCCTATATATAGTTTCAAGGCTAGGATCTGATTTGTTACGAAGAGTGCCATCACTTAGTGTAATAGACGGGAGGAATAACACTGTGTGATAGAAGATCAAACAGTCTTGGGACGATTGATGCGATGAACAAAGGGGTACGAGACAGTCAAGAAGGAGGGTGTTCGACTCCTGGCCGGGAAAGGAGACTGGGAAAAACAGAGATCCGAAGTGGTGAAAAGAAAAGGAACAGAAGGGGAAATGGTGGAGTGTGTGTCTGGGGTGAAACATAAGAGTTAGGGAAGAAATGCTGGATGCGCGAACCCGTATCCAATCTCTGCATTGTCCAAAACTCTTTCAACGTCTCCAGTAGTGCGACGACATCCCAGAGCTCGCAAGCTCATACAGGGAGTGCGGGATGGGTAACGGCCCGGGCGGCTCAAGGCCAAGGGCCGTTCCCGAGGCGGGGGGCGAATACGTGTGCGCATGGTAGACGTGCGTAGACGGGATCATACTGGGCGACTGCCTGGCGGATAACCTCATCAGCCTCTGCAGATGGGAACGTGGAGAGAAGAGAACGAACCGTTCGATGATGTTTTTGCGAGTGCCAAAGACCGGTGTCCATTCTACTTCTTCTGCGTCCAGGACGACGGCGCAGAGCCACCGAAACCGTACTGCGAGCTCAAGGTGCCGTAGGCGGCCTCCCAGTCCTTCGGCTTGGTAGTGGTGGTGGGTGTGGGGCTGGTGGCAGCGGCGGTAGCGTGCTGCTGCTTGGTCGACTTGGACTTGGTCGACTTTGAGGCCTTGAAGCCTTCGGCGGGGCATAGCCGCAGCCGGCGAAGCCGTACGAGGTCTGCAGCGCGGCGAACGCGGCGTCGTAGTCCTTCTGGGGACGCGTCTGGGTGACGGGCTGCTTCAGGGTGGCAGCGGAGGAGGTGCTGTCCGTGGAGTGCACGGAGGCGAGGGTCTCGGAGGACGCGGAGAAAGAGGACTTGCGGCTGAAGAACATCATCGTCGTGGTGATTGGGTGGTTAGCGGTTGAATTGCGGGTGACTGGAATGCTGTTGGCTGTACGAGTGCGAGTGTGCAAGTGCTTGTGAGGTACGTGCCCATCACACAACGCATCCGTATATTTATACGTGAGTGCATTTTAGGTTCGCGCCCTCTGAAACGAGGGTCCGTCATCGACCGCGGTTGGACCAGTGACGGCGCAGTCGAGCCAACCGAGCTCAACACGCGTTTGGCGTGCGGCGCGTAGCGGTCGAGCGCGGCGGTTCCGACTGCGGGGATGACTGACCGCGCATCTTGACTGCGAAGGCTGCGGTACCGCAAGGCACCGCAGTGCTTAGCGTAGCGCGCCTAGGACAGCAGGGCGGGCGCGAGTCTGCGTGAGTCAGACCCTCCTCCGAGGCTGTCGGTGCCATCAAAATCTGGGGGCGCAATCAGCGGGCCTTGTTCGTTGCCTGGTCCCGCAAATCGTGGGCCTTGGTTACTGCAGCTTTGTAGTCGACTCTAGACTGATCTATGACGGACCTTGTCAGGGTTAACGTAACATCACGAGAGTGCATGCACACTACAAACTTCCGAAGGCGTACCAGGGCGTGCCTCGAACGTTCTTGTTCTAAGGCAGGCGAAAAAGCCCGGCGTCATGGAGGCGAGGAATGTGGGGCAAGACTCGGACCTGATGACATCGAATAGCCATGCATTTAGCTCCCAAATACGCTAGCTGGCGGTGGCACAGCGCAGCGTCTGTAGCGTCAAATTGGCGTTAAAGAGGAGGCAAGAGTCTAGCCAATAGTCAAACCTTAATCTAACTGCTGCGGTCCCGGTAAGCAATCGGAGCACCGGCCCGTGCAAGGGATCCACCATCGGCGCGGATTGTTCTAGGCTCACAGGGTGCAGATCTCACTACACTCATGGCCACACTGATTGCATGAATACTGGATAGGGTTGCTCACGGGTTATAGATTCGAGCACCTCGATGTGCCAACTGACGAAGCATGATATAAGTATTTTGACAATATTAATGTAGAGAAGGCTCTCAATTGATCCCGCGCTATCGCAAAATTGCCTGATGAGGAAAGCTTGATGGCACACCCTTGGCAGTCTCGTCCTTCGTCCTTTCTATGCGCAATTACTCTGAGCTCAAGGTCACACTCAGACCATAGAGATATTACAACTCCTCGGTTTGAAGAGTTTGAGTTCCGTAACAGGAGCCGGGCTCGAGGCATCATGCATCATCCTGGGAAACTCGCCATTGCGGCGAGCTGACGAGTCCCTGCGAGTCTACTCTCACTCCCATCTCACCACCCTCTGACTTACTAACATCGCCACACTCCATCTCCCGCCCATGGCTGACTTTTACGATCCTGAACTAGATCTTCTCGGCTTCAGTCGTATAGGAGAGAATGGTTCCATGGGAACGAACCACGCCTTCAGAACCGCACCTATCGTGACCGGCGACGCTTTGGGTGTGCTAGGTCCTGCTGCAATCCCTCAACGAGCCCTGTATGGCAGCATTGTTACCGAGCGGAGCTCAGCTCTGTTGAACCCCGCGGCCCAGAAGGTGTATATCAATACCAACACCCCTTTCAGTGCGCTGGTGTGCGGCGTCCAAGTAAATCCACTCTTCTACGCTCCCTACGAAGAGCTGCTGATGCGTGTGTGCAGGGATCCGGCAAAAGCCATTCGACTTCGGTGCTCCTGGAGAGTTGCTTGATGAGCGATCCGAGGCTGGGTACGCTACCGGCGCCTTTGAGCGCGTTGGTGTGCGTTCTACATGTTGCCTTCTACCATCGTTATGTGGAGCTCACGTATTCGCTGTATCTGCATCCCAGCTTTCACTTTGATACGGCCGCTGGTGGCGGACTGGTACAGCCTTGTGAGGCAGCATACCTCGCAGCCCTGGATGCAGAGCGTGGCGGCGATGCCACGCCGCCGGAAGTGACTGTTCTAGTGCTGTGCGTGTCAATCGCCCGGATTCCATATCATGCCTCATCTCACAGCTGATTGGCGGATTTAGACCCACCAATTTGCGCTCGATGAGGCGGGTCTACTCTGGGTTGCCCTCAGTCCGTGTCGAACCACTTCACTTCGCAACGGAAGACATCAGCGGGGAGCGGCTGCTAGCCATGATGAAAGTGGATGAGAATACACGTATGTGGCACACTTTACTTCTTGGTATAACTACCACAAAGGCGTTAATTGTCCCTTTGCAGAGATGCCTCTCTACATGGAGGCCATTATGTCCATCCTCCGCTCCATGGAAGGCAACTTCAATTACCAGACGTTCAGGGAGCAGCTCAACCGGCAGAGGTTCAACGGCGGCCAGAAAGCCATGCTGAATCTCAGGCTGTCGCTGCTAGACTCCTGTCTTCAGGGTGGCACTGTCGCAAACCGAGTGTCGTCTCACTTCAAGAAGGGTCGGCTGACCATCATCGAGTAAGCCGATTCATCCGCACTGAATTCCCTATCTAATGCCCCTAGGCACAGTCTATCTTCTCCTTTCATGGACGGTACCTCCGCGTGTGGTTTCTTTGATATTATCTTGGGTCTCTTCGTTGAAGCAGATGTTCAGACAACTGGAAAGCTTATTGGTGCGCCTATTTTTTGTAGTGCCGAGCTGCGGACTCACTAATATGTACGCGTAGTGCTGGACGAAGCACATAAGGTAGGGCGGCGTAGCATCTACAATCATCAGAAGTTTGCTCATGTCTGGATGCGAAGTATTTGTCTGAATCGCAAAGCGGAACCTCGGGTCGTCTCACGGAATCCTTGCTGACCGTAATCCGCCAACAGCGTCACCTCGCCACGCGGGTCGTGATATCAACCCAAGAGCCGACCGTGGTGCCGACCAAGTTCCTCGACTTGTGCTCCTTCATCATCGCACACCGGTTCTCGTCCCCGAAGTGGCTTCGTCTCCTGGCCGAGCACGTTTCGGCGGCTGATGGCTACTTTGACGAGCTGTTCAACAAGGCACGTCGCTTCTCCGCTGAGGATGCGCGTGGCATAAACATTACTGTGCGACTGTGCGCAGGTTGTCTCGCTAGGGACAGGGCAAGCCATTATGTTTGCTCCGAATGGACTGAAGCTCAAGATCAACAAGGGTAAGGCCCGGGCGCCCTCGTACAACGACGAGCTCTCGGACTCCCCCGAATTCTCCCTCGTGGAAGATACCGCGGTAACACCCATAGGACAAGAGTACCTTCACGTGCAGTCGCGCTTACGCGTCACCCGGGATGGGGGACACTCTATTCTCGCTGTACCTGACTCTACGTCGTCGACGCGTCTTGGGCGGATCTCCACTCATGGTCACAGAAAGGAACAGGTTGACTCGGACACAACGCCTACATTCCCTGGCAAGTGCTGATGGAGCAGCTTCACCGACGGGTCTTCCTCCCGCCCGAGTGGCTGCTCCTTCACCACGCTTGCCACAGAGTTTGTCGTCTCCTAGCTGGCCAAGCCAAGCAGGCGGAGCTGAAGGCGATCAGGTATGTATTGCATTCAGTCGTATTGTATATAACACAAAAACTGAGACATAATTACAGCAACAGACATTGCGTGGCGCCTATCCTGGGCAGGGACTGTCTCGCAATGTGTATAACTCGCAGAACCCGTCACAAAACCAGTACGCCAGTCCAGGGCTTACTCGCAGCCCTGCTCCAGCTGCGCGAACTGCACCTACACCCTTCGTTCCTCCGCAGACTGATCAACCCCCGGTCCACTTGAACTTCACCGTACCAGCCGACTCCTCGGTTGATACGCCTCTCAATAGAAGTCATAATGAACCACAAACATGCAGCCGAGACGACTCGTCTGAGCCGATTCCCACAGGTTCGGCTACCTGCGACGCGGCCACGAGTGAAATCGGTGGATCGCCGTCAGCTGCCTTATCTATGTCTACGAGCACAGACCTATCATCTCCGGATTACGTGCCGGCAACCTCTAGGCTGAGGTACTACCATAAGTTGCTTTGCGTCCAGAAGACGATGTTGCCGCCTCTGACGCATGCGAAGAGCCAACCAGTCTCCCCTCCGCGGCCAAGTCAACAACTTGACAGACTCAAACAAATGCTCGAATACCTCAGAGGGCAAGCAGCCATCACCTCCAATGCCAAGGTCACGGTGAAAAGCATTCAGACCCATTTCACAAAAAGCGCACCTGGGCTGTACACGGACTCGGACGTGGAGACGACTCTTCGCTGCGCCACGCAAGCGGGCGTTCTAGAGATGGAAACATGGGCTGGAAGCTTGTGGGTCAGGCTGCCAGTGGCTTTGGACGCTCAACCACCACCTAAAGGCTCATTAGCGGACGTGCAACTGGCCCGCCACATGGGTACGCTGTGCGCTGCATTCCGATATCCTGTGGAATTGAACTGATGCGGCTTCATGTGATATCTCTTACGTAGACGAAACTGCGACGCAAGAGTCAGCAAGCTCGGAGGAAGATAGCGACGATGTCCCCCATCTTGGCGCCATATTTGCCTCAAGCGTGCCCCCATCCGCCTTCCCCCGTGACAATACAGCCGTGAAAATTGTCTTGGATGGAACCAAGGCTCACTTTATTCCTATAATCAAGCGCATCTTGTCGCTCTCTACGTCTTCCGCCCCTCTTGCATGCTTCAAGATCAAGAGCCTGGGTAAATACTTTAGAACGAAGGAACCAGGCGTATACTCGACAAAGCCCAGTTCACTGCAGAAGCTGAGTGCGGAAGCTATTCAGAGGGGGATTTTGCGGCCTGGTGCTTATTCAGTAGGGGGAAATTGCGGAGCGTAACTTTGATTCCCGGTGCACTATATGTCTTCCCGAGTAGACCAAAGAGTATATAAGTATACCAAGATATGCAGATCGTCGGATACACGCTAAGAACACTAGTCCGAACAAAACAGAGATAGTTCTACACGCGCACGAGCGATTTTTGTAGACATCATCCAAGCAAGGTTCATGCTGTCTGACGCGTGTCGTCCGAATCGCGAAGATCAAGCCCAGTGGTGTCGTTCTTAAGGTGCGCTATTTTTCAGGGAAAAAACTCATTCTGTGAATCGCGCGCATATATTTACCAGTAGCACGACTGCGTTCGTCATTGGCGCCGTCCCACAAGTTCAATTGCTAGTACGCTTGTTATTGAAGCATATGCTCATGTGGTTGTACATTGCTCTGCTCGCAATTCTGCTACGCCTTATGCTCCGACGCTAATTCAATCTTTGATCTCACTGCAGACCTTGACGAACGCCGCGCCCATCTTCTCGAAGTCAGAGAGCTGCACAAATGGTCAGTACAGCATCCCAGAGAACTTTGAGCTGTGGTCAGAACTCACTTCGTTGTAGACCCGTGCACTGAGCCTCGTCCAGAACCGGCCGTTGTGATAGAAGTGCGCCGCGTAGCACTTTATATCCACTAAAAGCCTGTCGCGGAGGATGTCGTCGGCAAGGGCAATCTTGCCCGCCGAGATGTCGTAGAGTGGCAGCTCGACATTGACCATGTTCAGCGTCGCTTCGCTGTTCGGGGTCTCATCGAGTAAGCGTGTGCCCATCACCTCAGCGATGCGCTTCCCTCCACGCAGGGCCAGGTCCCTGCAGTACGCGTTTATCTTCTCCTCTCCGCCAAGCCACTCCCGGAAATCCAAAGCTACAAATCCAGAATAAGCATTTCTACCATCCGTTAGTAGAGTCCATGTCTCTCACCTGCCTTCACGCTGAGATATGGTACGAAATCCACGGTTCCCGACCCTATCGGAAGGTATTATAAGGCCTGTAACTCCCAACAGAACACGAATACACGTACACGCCAATTGCACGGCCCACTCGTCATTCTCGATATCAGCCTTCTTCATCCAGTCTGCCCCAAGCGGCTTTGGCGCCAGGCGATACTGATGAGAAGGTGGAAGCGCAGTTGTGATGAGGTGCTGGTTTCTGCGTTCGAACGCGGTCAGGGACCCAGCCACAATATCAGCAGAAGGAGCCCTACCTTCTGGGTACATACAAGACCGCGACGCTGCGCTTGCCGTACAGCCACTTGTGACAGTTCTACCGGTTGCTGTCGTCAGCTACGCCGATGGCGGGCGATCAAGTGCGACCATGCCCACCGAAAACCAAAAGTCGGGCTTTGCCTCTCCCAGGTTGATCCCGACCTCTTGGCCGATGCTGTGTGCGGCATCCACGACACTGTACACGCCCTCCTCGCGGCAGATTCGCACCATCTCTTGCCACGGAAGAAGGACGCCGGGGTTGCTGACGATGCTGTCCAGGACGCAGACGACCTTGGGCTGCGGGTTTGCTGAGGACACCAGCGCCCGTGGGATCGAGCGAAGATGGGCGCGGAAGGAGGTGAGGATGTCGGCGTGCGTAGTCGGGAAGCTGAGTGCGAAGTTCGATAGCGTGATTTGAGGTTTGCGTCGTGGAGCTGCTGAACATTGGCTGAGACGCCTTTGTACGTAGTCGTCGCTGGTGCAGAGTAAGCAAGACCTGATCATCCCGGCTGCGGGAGCTCTCTTACCTCCAACGATAACGTCGCCCTCCTTCCAGTCAAGATTCCGCAGGATGACGGCCGCGCCGACGGTGGCATTTTGGACCATGACGACCTCGTCCTTGTGTGCCCCGATAAGCTTCGCAAGGCGCTCGCGCACAGCGTTCAGCATTGGGTACCAGTCGATACGGATCGAATGACCAGTACTTCCGTATCGCATGTCCAAATGGCGGAGGCGTTGTCTTCGCATAGTTCGGATCCCATGATCCGACTTTCAGAGGTCGGGTTTCTGGGGCGGAGGTGTTGGCCATCTCGAGTGTGCGTAGACTGAAGAATGTCTGCGAAGTTGCACTGGCGATTTGCGTGACATTGTCCGATTTATATACCACCCATATCCCAATCTCCTCGCTCAATGACGAGTCACGACCATGCGCCCCTTGTGCAGACGGACCTTAGCGCGCAACGTACACAGTCGAGTCACATCCATTGATATGCGTTGACATCATTGGAGAGCTTTGGCGGCAGGAGAAGCATGCAACTCTTGTCGCGCATGCTTACCCACAGGCACAGTCGGCAATTTCGCGTTTGCATCAAGCAAGAAGCTGTAAGGAGCACGTAGTACCGGCGGCATGGTGTATGACGCGTCGCCGTGGTTGTACGTTCTCCAGAAGACTACTGATGATGTGAATATGAGGGTGGTAGTGAGATTAAGTAAATGACTCACAATCGATGTCCATCCGTTCAAGGAGGCTGGTCGATAGAGTATCTGAGCATTTTTAGCGGCGTCTCTGACGCTACACGCATTTTCTCAGTCTAAACTATTTGATTGTGAGCTAGCAATGACTGTTTCCTTTTATTATTACCTACGACGATGTGGTATGGAAGGAGAACTTGACCGGAATCACGCACCTTGAGTTACTGTCACGCATAACCCGCCACTGTAATTGTCACTTAAGTCACGCCAGTGGGATACTGCATCGAGCTTGGCTTGAGCTCTTATTTACGACCTACGTCCTTCAGCAATCCTTCGGCTTGAGTTCTTACCTTTGACTTCTCGCTGCTTTGTGCAATACTACCGGTTGCTTAGGCGACAGCGAGACATGCTCACATACTCTGGAAATCACCCACGTCAAATGCACCAGCCGGCCGACCTAGTACGTATGTACGTAGTCCCGTCCCAAGCGATCCCGACTCGGGTGCCCGTCTGAGAAAGCCAAGCTTAGAGCCGGACTTCTAGTGGGCTGATTGCGTACTTTTGTGCTGGCGTGTGTCCGCACCTGGACCTACAGGAAGGCATAAAACCCGTGCTGTCGACATGTGCAGGCGGTACATTGGTCACCCAGTGCCGGGCGGCCTGAATAACCCACATTCGACCCCGACATAACTTAGCCCACAAGTCAATGTTTGCCCATGATTATCCCCCGTGTACTCATGACGCAAGATCTAGACGAGAATCATATATAAGACTTTAGGTATCCCCTCCGTAGTCCGCACTCCTAAGCTCAAACCTCCAATCCCAAAGGGCCTGTCGCATATCTTCACCAATCCACGATGTCTCTCCCCCTCGCCGGCAAAGTCGCTCTCGTCACGGGCTCCTCCCGCAACATCGGCGCCGCCATCGCGAAACGTCTTGCGACGGACGGGGCGTCTGTCGTGATCAACTACGTCGGCAGCGAGGGCGCGGCGAATGAGCTAGTGCAGCAGATAACGGAGGAAGGCCACGGCAAAGCCATCGCGCTGAAGGCGGATGTGTCTTCCATCGCAGAGGCGACTTCACTCGTCGAGGAGACGGTGAAGCACTTTGGGCAGCTGGACATCCTCGTCCTGAATGCCGGCTTGATGAAGAACACTCCTCTCGATGGGATTGACGAGAAGCAGTTTGACGACCACTTTAACGTCAATGTCAAGGTCCCGCTCTTCATGGTGAAGACCGCGTCCAAGCATCTGAAAACTGGTAAGTCACATTGTGCTCATGTCTCTTCACTGATTTACATCAGTTTGTAGGTGGTCGTGTATTTTTCTTCTCGTCCGCGACGACCAAGTACTCCGGCGTTCCACCAAACTACCTCATCTACACCGCCACGAAAGGAGCCGTAGAGCAGATGACGCGTGTCCTCGCGAAGGACCTTGGTACGAAAGGCATCACCGTCAACTCGATCGCTCCCGGCCCTGTAGACACCGACCTCTTTCGCAACGGCAAGAGCGAACAGCTAATCAACTTCTTCGCGAACCTTCACCCACAGAAGCGGATACCCCACCCGGACGAGATTTCCCCTATCGTTGCATTTTTGTCGAGGGAAGAAGCTGGGTGGGTAAACGGACAGACCATCTTCGTGAATGGGGTAAGCCTCCTTTTCTGCTGAGCGATAATAGCCAAGACTGATAAATACTTTCCTTAACAGGGATACGCTGTGTAGAACACATTATCAAACATAGACGTATCATGAACCAAATGTATTTTGCCACTGTATGCATGGACAGCAGTTTCGGGTGTTAGATCATGGTTGTTCAATGTTTCGCGCCAGCTGTTCTACAAAGACAGCTTGAAGACACCGGGTGAGAGCAGAGGCAGGCGGAGCAGGGACGGGTTCGTATCAATTGATGCCGACGGCCTCCATGTGAAGCGCGCAACATTTCTTACATGCCACCCCCACCACGACCACCACGACCGCCACACTCGAAACGCGCCTTGGACTTTCCTGGGATCCTCTAACCAGCTTATAATACAACGTATGAAACATGCGGCATACCACGTTGTGTGGGCAAAGCAGCGTGGAGGACCAGGCTCTTGATATCCATGACTCGACTGTTCTCGGCTGACTGACTGGGCCAGCGTTCGCTGTAAAACCTCCACCCGTTTTGTCACGCTGAAATCTTCAAAGCTTACGCTCGACGTGCGAGGCATATAAAGCCGTACCTTGTATCACAGCTGACAGCAACCAACAAACACGCCCGCTATGGAGAAACCTCACTTCAAGATTGGACTGTGGGACTACGTCGGCACCATACCGCCGCCCTTTGGGCATCCCATGCGCCAGTTCTTCTCGTTCGACCCCAAGTTCGTGAACCTGAACCACGGTCAGTTCTCATCACGTCTCTTCCTAAGGGCTGCAGTTCACCGCGAGGTAGGTTCATTCGGTGCTCCGCCAACACCTGTTCAGGGAGCCGCAAATGTGCTCTCGGATCTTATAGAGGAGAATCCAGACAAGTTTATGCGGATAGACTGGTATCGCATGCTTGGAGCGGTCAGAGAGCGGCTGGCAAAGTTTCTGGGAGCTAGGAGGGAGGAGATTGTCTTCGTGCAGAACGCCACGGTGGCGACTGGGATAGTGCTCAGGAACTTCGAGTGGAGAGACGGTGACGTCCTCGTCGGAGGTATGTCGGATTCCTTGCCGCGACCTTATGTCTACTTTCATACTGAGCTCTAAATGACAGCGAGCACGACATACAAGGGCGTCCTCAAGAATATTGAACACGTTCGCGACACAAATCCTCATATTACTCTGTCGCATTATACGCTCAACTTTCCGATAACGCACGCCGAAATTCTCGCCACCTTCCGAACCCATCTACAATCTATCTCCTCGAGCTCCTCCGTCCTCAGCGAACCCAGAGCCGAAGATTGTTTGTGTGATAGATAGTATTATCAGCACGCCAGGTGTTCTGATGCCTTGGAAGGAAATGGTGCAGATCTGCAGAGAAGAGGGGATATACAGCGTCGTCGATGCGGCCCATAGCATCGGGCAAGAGCTCGGCATAAACCTAGAAGAGGCGCAGCCGGACTTCTGGTTCTCGGTGAGCACTTCCTACTCGTCTGGGAACGTCCTGGGCTGAAGTTGCGCAGAACTGTCACAAATGGCTCTACGCGAAACGTAGTTGTGCCGTGCTCTATGTCCCTAGACGCAACCAGCACATCATCAAGACTGGCTTCCCCACTTCTCACCTGTATACCTCTCCTGGCGCTCCCGCCGCCTCAGACTGGATGAAGAAGACGGAGACGAACGGAGACGAATGGGCTATCCCCTTCTCTGTACGTTTTGCACCCTGTTGGTCGCTATATGCGTGAAAGTTACTTACGCGCTGCATTTTCAGGGCCGGGAACGAGTGACTTTGTCCCGATACTGAGCGTCAATGCTGGCAAGTCGCTTTTGTGATATCTCGAGGCGGGTTCTGACTGCAGTCGACGTTGCGTAGCCCTGGACTTCCGGGAGTGGCTCGGCGGTGAGGAGGTGATCAACAACTACTGTCGTGACCTCGCCCTGCGCGGGGAAACGCATAGCAGAGGTCATGAACACTCGCGTAATGGACGAGTCGGAGAACTGCGAGGAAACGCTGAACATGGTCAACGTCGAGCTTCCTATCTACAACGTTCCACAAGACAAGCTCGAATGGGCCCAAGATGTCCTCAGGGATAGGCTCTTGAGCGACCTGAACATCTATGCGACGCATTATTGGCACAACGGTAAGTTCTGGGTGCGGTTAAGCGCGCAGGTTTACAATGAGGTATGTCACATCACATTTTCGGAAAAATATATCCGCTCACTGCTATGATAGATGTCGGACTTTGAGAGAATGGGTGAGGCATTCTGAAGGTCTCTGGTGAGATCCGCGAGGCTTTGGTTCTCGCTGCGGAGTGAAGTTAGAGTAGTATTGGGATGGCGATACCCCACCGTCATCTTCTGTTGTTTTATCATGTTAAAATGCTACTTAATTTGCCTCCTTTGCGCCTTTACGTCTTCAACGTTTACGTGGTCCAAGCACGCTGATAGAACATACAAAACAGTTCGTTAGACACGCCCATATAATATTGAGCTGCCTCTGTGTAAAGATGTCAGAACACTGTTCTCGTCGTCGATCGTGAAGGTCGAATCGCCGTGTGTCCAATACGCTGTGCAGGGGCGCGATCGAACAAGATGTGCATGTACATACGAGCAACGTTGAGCGAGCAATGGCACGGTCACTTCAGGAGCGTTGAACACCGACATGCTGCACATGCATGTGAGAGATGAGGACAGCGCTGCGCTCACGACTCAGAGCAAGGCCTCGGCCGAGCAAATCGCGATGCCTAACGAGCGGCGCGTTTACGGCCGTGTTCTCGGAGGAGGAGGTTGGATTGAAGAATGACCAGATGACCAGAGTGAACGAGGTGAGTCTACTGCCGTCGGCTCTTAATGCAGTCTGACTATTTACCAACGTCCATACGCTTCCATGCCGGCGTTACGGCGCATTCTGCACCGTCGGAAGCTCAAGGGAAGATGTGGTACAGCTCTCGCATGCTCTCACAAGCTGTGCTCAAAGCATTACAAAACAATAACTTACCAAGAAGTATTCTGACAGCCCTTACACGCTATTTACCTCATGTTGTGTGATTGCAGGTGCACGATTTCGAAGCTATTTTCTGCCGAGGGCAAGCACGTTTGCACCTGTAAGTTTAAGACGGTTTTCGCAGCGGGCACGCCCTCTCGATTACCAGCCAATACCATTGTACTGATGCTTCAGTTAGTTTCACGAACACTCTTGCGGTCTCCTACGCGTCCATTTCATTTGCAGAAACTAGACGCGCCTCTACAAAGAACAAGCTCCGGCAATAGCCGCTGCTTGGTGATCGCCGAACGCCACAAAGCTCTCTTGCAGCAACCGTTCCTGTAGATTGCATAGTACAATAAGTTACGAAGACATCTTGTGCATGCACATATGCCAGTCCGACTTGGAGGAGCTGGGATGGATAGGCTGAGCAGCAGGCCACTTGTCGAAGTGACCCGCAGACTGGTACATCCTCGAGTAATCCGAGCCATCACCCTGTACCATGTACATTCAATCAGCTTGTATGTAGACACAAGAAGTGGACAACTTACAAAGTGACTGCATGAAACGCCCTTGTCAAAAGGCACAACGTTGCCGAGAGTCTTGATTTGCTCGGGGCTGAGCGAGATATCGAGTGCTTCAATGTTGGAGTGCAAGTGCTCGACCTTGCGGCCACCGATGACGGAGAAGACATGTGGAGCTTTCTGCATGAGTTATGCAATAGCCACTGCAGAAGAAAGGTTATCAAGTTGTTCATAACTTAAAATATCCTAACTCACCCGAGGTGACGTGCCTCGCGCCAATCTCCTTCGCAACCTCTCGAGCTCCAGGCATACCTTACATTCGCCTTCGGTGCGCTTCCAGTCTCCAAGCACAGAGCGTCCGTTCTCGCCTGAATCGATGCGCTTCTGCTCCTCTGCGTCCGTGCGGATTTTGCCGCCGGCGAGCACATTAAAAGGAGCCGGCGCCAGACCTAGGCGCACAGCGTCAGTCAAGTGGAAATTGGCTTGTCAAGAACGCGTACGTACCTTCGTGCAAGGCCATAGGCAAGATATCACGCTCGAAGTCGCGCGAAAGGATGCTCCACGCGCCCTGGTAGATGACGAACGGCGTCTTGCCGCTCAGACGGCCTTGGACAAGATCCATGCCGGCGTGTCCGATATGCCGAGGTACAACACCTTGCCCTGCGTGACGAGATTGTAGAGGCCGTTCATGACTGCCTCGACGCTGGTCGTGTAGTCCCACCAGTGGACGTAGAAAATGTCGATGTAGTTGGTGCGGAGCTTCTTGAGCGAGTCATCGACGGAGTTGCGCAACGTCTTGAGGTTGTTCCCCACAAAGTGCGTCTTCTGTGCGATCTCGCTCGGCGAGGCGCCGCGCTTGTAGTTCGTAGTGTACTAGGCTAATGTCAGCGGGCTATTACACAGATCCTGAGCTGACGTTTGCTGACCTTTGTAGCAAGAACAAATTGGCGTCGAATGTTGCGCTGCTCCATCCATTCGCCGATGAACACCTCGGACGACTCGTCCTGGCTGTAGCAACGTTGGCATGTGGGCGAAGAGAAAAACATGTGAAAAGGGTACATTATACATACGATGAGGCTATAGGAGGGAGGGATACGTATGAATATGCAAGCATTCTCATACCGTAAAGCAGTCATTCGTCCCGAGATGTCAGTGCCAGCAAGGGACTACTGTCAAGTTGCACCAACGCTTTGTTTGTTGTTGGCCGCCAGAATATGAAATGCCCTTCGGCATTGCTAAAAGGGCTATCGAGGCACCACGTCTACGCGAAGGTAACAACCCAATGCAACGAACCTCCAACCAGCTGATATACCAGAACCTCTTGTTGGTCGCACACGTAGGGGCATACATATGCGGCAAACCAGGTATATTCAAGATGGTATGCGTATCCTGAGATTTATCACAGAATGGATATCTACCACGCATCGTTCATCAACGTTCAAGCTCACTCAACGTATGGTAAGAAGAACGTACCGGTAACAGTGATACAATGCAGAGGAAAGATGCGGCGAGGCATCAAGGACGACAAAAATTGTGTGGAGGACAACAGCCCCAGATTAGTCTGAATCGAGTTCCCCAGCAACGAATCGCTGAGGACCGCGAAGTGAGCTAAAGGGGACGCATAAGGTCCTGGCTTGGGCTTGTCCTTCTCGTCGCATCCCGGGCTCGCGGACTCATGACCGACGCACAGAGCAAGCTCCCGCGTCACTACTTTTCGCGCCTCCCTCTTTTGAACCCGAACGACCTGCAAGGCCGGCTCCCGCAGTCGCAATTGTTCGGACCCTCGCAAGAGGGCTTGGAGCCGATGAAGGACACACCTGTGCACTGCCTGTGCAATCCCCAGTCCCCGCGACACGTTCCAAGGCGAATCCACGCTACCTGGTCCCCTACTGGTAGCTCCTTTCCGTACGGTCCGGCTTGCGCCCTGACTTTCCGGTCGGTCTTTGCAAAACCGAGGAGGTAGCATGGGCCCGTCTTTCTGATATGTCGCTCCGCCCGTTAAGGCGGGACCCTGCTAGAGTCGATCGAGGGGGACGTGGAATCCTCAGACCTTAACCCGCTCACGAGTGTGGACGCTGGAAGCGCCCTGTGTGAGGTGAGCATCGCGGTTTTCGGGCTGTCGTGAGGAGCGGACGCGGACGCGGCGAGCTTGTCAAAATGGCACAGGGCTGCCAAATAAGCCACAACATCCCGCCATCAAAGCGGCCTTGACGGCGCTTCACGAAGGCAAAGCGCTGGTGCTACACACCCTCAATGTCTTGAAGCTGCAGTACTAGTGGCCTGCATCCTTAGTGCTCACGTCCCGACTGAGGCAAACTCGTCCATCTTTAGCCGTATGCGGGCGACTAGCCGGCTGAACAGAAAGGATATACAGCACAGCGCCAGGAACGCCAGAAAATGAAAGTATAAAGTAGCACGCATACGCTACACTTATCCCAACTACGCTCAAGTGTTTACTCACGTATGATGTTCAATTAGTACGAGTACATATGCAAGAATGTTATAAATACGAAAGCATGAGAGCGACGAAATGATACTTGAATACAAACAACGAAGCCTGAGGCGAACAGCAAGCAAGTTCACTTCTTCGTTTTGGTCTTCTTACTGCTACCTGAAGCCCTCTCCTTGTCATCCGCCTGAGGAAATAGGTTGATCAGTGTACGGCCTGAAATATAAAATACAGCCTAGAACCGTACCTTTCGTTTTGTGCCCTTAGCGTCCGCCTTGCCCTTCCCTTTCCCCTTCGTCGCCACGTCCTCTTTTTTGGGCTGAGCGGAGAAGAACCCGTCCAAACGCCCCTGTTGCTTGGCATTGAGAAACTTAGTTAGCTTCTCTGCTCCCTTGCGAACACGCTCCTCGCTGGCAATTATCAGTACGTGCACGGGCAATAGCATGGAATAACCAAAACACACTTAAAACCCTTAGTCTTGACCAGGAATTCTACGAGCCCATCAATATCGGGGCTCTTCCAATCGAGCTGTAGGTTGAGCTGGTGAGTCAAGCTGATGAGGGAATGGCGAACATCACATACCTCAAGCTCGCTCGCAGGTGTGACATCAGGGTTCTCGAATACTTTCTTCGCTTCTTCCCAGGGCCATTCTTCCGGTACCTGGACGCCACCTTTCTTCTTCTTGCCGTCTTCAGTGTCTCTTTTGCTGCCGCCCTATGGCGGGCATCAATGGGATGTGCGACGACATGCAGGATTGAAGACTCACTTCTCTCGCAGATGTTCGACAACTTCGCCGAGGCTGCCGTGTTCGCGAATGAGCTTCAGGGCAGATTTTGGACCAACGCCTTTAATGGGTTCGAGATAGTCACAGCCAAGGAGGATACAGAGGTCGATGAACTGCGTCAAGTATGAGCTAGCTGAAACAGCAAACAGGGGTTTCAAGGACGCACCTGCGACATGTTCATTTCCAGACCTTCCAGAGCCTTCTCCAGGTTTATCTCGCTGATAGGCGCCTTCCGTGCCTCTGAGAATGTGAGATGACGATAGAGTATTGGTGCGTGGAATGTGAGAGTGTCCATGTCTTCCGAGCCGGCGGCGTAGACCTTTCCACCCCGAGCGAGTTCGGCACACTGCGCTTCGGCTTCTGAGGGAGCCTGTGCCAACATGAAAGCAAAGCCTTTAAATGATAAGAACAACATACCACTACGAATGGTATCCCCATCAAACCCAGAAGTTTTCTGCACTCTTCGTTATGTTCTCGCGTAACTTTGACTGTTCGTCTTGAGAAACGGTCCATATCCTCGGCAGTACCTGAATGTATATTTGTATCATCTTCTCACAGCAAGAAGACCTTCACTTACCAGTCTCCTTAGCCTCTTCTCCCTCCTCTTTCGCCTCTTCTCTTTTCTCAAAACGTTTCGCAAGCTGCAACTGTCTTCAGGGGTTGCTTCATGCAAGAACTATGCGAAACATACCACTCCAGCCTTCAACTCTGGCGGCTTTCCGTCAAACACATACACAGGTTTTATGCCATTCTCGACCATCCGAATGGTCCTATAGAAGAATCCCATGAGGTGACTTCGCCACCGTGTCCGTGAGTGCCACTCAACATAGCACATCGTAGCACGCGCACCTTGTCGTCTCCCCCGCGTCGTTCGTCAGCATCTCTCCATCCTTCTGTCGCACCGCAATAAGGAATTGGTATATCGACATGGACGCGTCGATGGCGACCTTGCGACCGAACAGCGTCTTGATTTCATGCTCCTGTTTGCTCGCGCGAAGGTCAGCTATGGCTTTCCGCACGTTCAGAAGGTGAGGCCAAACTTTGAACGCCTTGGGTGAATGCTCAGCGAGTAGCGCGGTAAGTCCTTTGATTCCCATGTCGTTCCGCTCGTCGTGGTTCGTGCGGAGCACGCCCGCGGGAGCGCGTCGATGTGCGTTCGTGACAGTCACGCGCGCCGTAAGCGCAAATGACTCAGCGGTCCTTGGGTTCGAACCCGGCGGATGGTATAATCTTCTCAAGCACTATTTGCACCATGAATCATCCTTCTCACTAGTGCGCTATCCAGATTCATTGGAAGGTACCGGAGATACTCAATTTGGTAGGCCTGTAGAATTTGCATTGACATCTTTCGCGAGTCGCCAATCATTTCTGTTATACTTACATCAACCGATCTGACAACACATAAAGGAGCCGCACGAGTGGACAATGGATTTTTATTTTTCAAAATGCGGGAACGGAAAAAAGCATCCTAGTGATAGAGCGAAGAGATTGCCCACGATGACGCCGAGGCTGGTCTGGATTTATACATATTTAGGCGACAGCTTTGTGGCGTAAGGCGGGCGCCTGTTCATCAAGCTTGTCCTTTGGGTAGATTTTACCTGCCAGTGGTAACACTGCTGAGAATTTGAGTCTCACGGGTACGGATCACTGTCACAACAAATAAAATTTGAAGGGCCTAAGGCTGAGAGGCGAGTAGATGCAGAAAGAAAACATTAGACTCAAGCCTTCTTCTTATTCATCTTCGTCAGCGCAGCGTTGCTCCTTACCCGCTTCTTGCTCTTCTCAGGCTTCGCTCCTCCCTTCAGCTTGTCCTTCGGCCTCTTCCTCACTCTCTCTTTGTCCGAATCCTTCGACTTCACACCCTTGTCGGCCAGCGCCTTGGCTTTCTTCTTCGCCAGTCGTCTTGCGACACGGTCCGCATCCGTCGACTTGGCTCTCTTTCGGTCCTCCTTCGACAGCCCAGCGAGCTTCTCACCGAGGGCAGGGTCACCCTTCGGTATAGGGGCAGGGGCACCCCACGTACGTTGTCGGGGAGCCTCGCTGGACCGGTTTGGTCCAGCAGCTAGTTTCTTGCCAGCTGCTACCTTAGGTCCGCCCGGCAGTGTCTTGCAACGTTGCACGCGCAGTTTGCGCTTCGCAAATTTGAGACGAACCTCCTCCATGCTGAGAATCTCATCCACACATTCGCGATCCTAATACATACTGTCGGTGAGTTTCATGGATTTCTCAGTACTGTGCGTGCACGTACCACGAACTGAACATAGCCAAAGCCCTTTCCAAGAAGGGTGTCCTTGTCGCGAATGATACGTACGCGCTTAACCCACGCATTTGCTGCGTCACCGTCCTCCTCGTCCTCTTGCACCTGACCAATGCCCGGTTGCCCTCTCTCAGCTACAATCAACGCCTCGAAGAATGCCCGTACATCCTCCTCCTTCGCCGCAAAATCCAAGCTCCCGACGAAGACCGTCGTTTTGGGGTCTGTGAGTATCTCAACGTCTGCATCCTGGCTAGCCTTTCCTTTGCCCTTCACTGCGTAGTCAAGTCGGAGCGTGCGTTCCATGAATACAGAGCCGTCTGCCGCCTTGATCACAGCTTTCGCCGCTTCAAAAGGATCCATGACGGGCATCGGTGGCGGCAGATTTTTGGGACGGCTCTCGTTTTGTACGGGATGCGCAAAGACAACGTACGCATTGACACTGTCGACGCCAGAATGAATCTCCTGTTTGATAAAGGCGACACGTTTCTTCTCCGCTGGCGTGAGGAAGACTTTGCCCCTATCGGCCTGCGCTTCCTCCTCATCCTTGGTGCTGGAAGCGCGCCATGAGGCGGCGCGGTCGCGGTCATGCTGCCTGCCGTCCTTCTCCTTGGGCTTCGAGGAGGAGGGATCGCCCGAAGGTAGTTCGGTGGTGGGCTTTTGGAAGGCAACTGAGCGAAAGCGAGTGGACTCAATTTTAGCAGTAGGAATAAACGAGAGTAGGTGCTTGTTAAGCTGTTTCTGCAGCGGCTATGCTCGCACACGACTGGTAAGTACAGACACGCCTACGTGCAAAGGAAAGCGCGTACTTTGCTTTTGACCACTTCGACGGGAACGTTGCCAACGAAGACCGTCCGCGCATCTCTCCGTTCGGGTGTTTCGTCTGCTGGCACGAACTTGACTTTACTGGATGAGGTATGCTTGCCCATGCTGCCACCAGCTACCGATTCGTGTACGAGCTGAGAGGGGTCTCCTTCGACATCCGAGTCAGAGTCGCTAGACTGTGGCAGTTCTGCAGATAGAGGCAGTTCTTCGCCTTCGTCTTCGCTAATAGTAGCATCTTCCTGCATGTGCGGCACGTGTTCCTTCTTTGCCTTCGTGGAAGCGAGCTTGCCCGCGCCTTTCGGTTTCTTCGTGACTACTTCCACTTAGCGAAAGAAAATAGTAACTAAGTCTTGTAAACGCAGCCTCAAATATCAAGGGGACATACCAGGAGCCACCTCAGTTTCCCGTTTGGACTTCTTCGCTTTCGCCGGCGAAGGCTCCTGCACAGCAGCTTTTCTCTTCTTGTCCAACTGTTTCTTATTCAACTTCACATCTTCTGCACCTTTTGCAATGACTGGTATTGCTAGAGCGGTAGCAGGCGCGGTCGAACTAGGAACTATAACCTTTCACCGAGCGTAAATGAGTAAGTCAATAAACACAGTACAGTCACGACTACTCACGGAGGATTTGAAGAGATCATCCAACCCCCGGTCGATAGCCTTGCCCTTGTCCTTGGCGCTGTCCGCGCTGAGAAGGAAGGAAGATAGACTCATAGTGGAGGTGTTCGACAGCTGCGCTGCAGACGAGCGGGAAGAGGTTTTGTAAGATCTGAGATTTGGGCGAGCGACGGGCATAAATCTAAGATTTCCCGTGATCGGTGATCACTGCACCTTGAGGTTAAGGTTATCTATGACCACTACACTCATTACTCAAGGGGTATGCAAAAATAAAATATTGTACGTGACGCCATGAAAGTTAGGTAAGGGCCCTTGAGGGACCCCCACCCCCTCGGCGAACGCCGAACGTTCCCACGCGTCCAGATATGGTAACTCGTCATTCATTTCAAGGCATACCAGTGCCTTCACATGTCGTGGACTTGGAATAAAGCACTTTACAAAGGATCCAAGCTCAAATGCGACGTCTACGCTTCCTTGGCTTCCCCTTTTCCCCTTCCGCCGATATGTTTTGGCACTCATCGCTGCAAAACCACTTACCCCTTGGGTTGTTGGTGAGGCCAACGCACGCGAAATGAGTTCCCATGCGTCGGCGTCAGGATCTGCGGCCAGTGTCATTCCGATGTCCGTGGTCTGAAGGCTCAGAAGCGCGTTGTCGTGCGGCACTGCGTCAACGGCAGGTTCGGTTAGAGGCAGGGCCCGTGCTAGATCCCAGAGTTCTTGCATCCATGCAGGGAATAGGTCGGACTCGGGGGTGGCTGTACGCGCTGGCTCCGATTGTGTTGTAGGTACCTGAATAAATGGTAAATATTACATGGAATCGAGTTCAAGCGAGCGAATGTACTTGCCTCTGGAACACCCGGCACCCAGTTTGTACGCCCAGCCGCTTCGGAGGGGCCAGCGGAGGGTGGCGAGTTGCGCCGGAAAAATCCTGTTATAAACGTGCGACCTTTCTTCGCCGATTCTGCTTTCTTGTGGCTGCCGCTGTTGAGATGCTGCTTCCAGTTGAAATCGCCGCCCCCGGCAAGCTTGACATGTCGGTCGCACGCGTCGTAGAAGCGATGTTGTTGTGGATCGCTTGTATCCTGTTTGAATGCGAATGAGTGTCAATTATGAGTCTCATTCATCCCAATTAACAATGCGACGTACCTCGTCTGCATCCGGTGCAGCCTTCTTCTTCCACATCATCCACTCGTTTGGTTGCGGCCTTCCCACCGGGACATGAGCGGCGAAGAAGCAGTGCCAGTGTGAGGTGACAGGTGACGAGTTACAGGTAACAAGGTGTGATAAGCGTGACTGTTACCTTCCTTTCCGGGTGATTATGCCTCTTCACTCTGTGTGTCGAGCAGGGACCTGTATTTCGAGCTTGTATAGTGTCTACAGCATCGCAGGAGAGCGTAAAAGTACGTATTTTTGAAATACAAGGTCCCAAAATAAAATGTTGCTAAGGGCCCTTGAGGGACCCCCTCCCCCGCCCCCATGTACGGGCGCTTATCCATGCCTACCCCTTGCATTACTACTTTCTTGTCTTGCTCTTACACGCTCTACTCTGGCATCTCTTTACATTGCCAACAACCTCCGCGCATATATCCACCCACCGAAATCACATTCGATCTCGCTGCAAGGTGTCGCGGACTTGGACTTGCATGACCTCTGATTCTTCGAACCTTGACGAGCACCAAGACCGACCGAGAAAGCGGCAGCGGGTTTCATCAGAGCGACCTTCATTACCATGCCGTCAGATACTTTTAGAAGAGATCGACTTAGAAGTTGCTCTAAGAGAGCGGCTGGTGTCTGCTGCTCAGTCAAGAATCACTTGGGCATTGCTGTTGCAGCAGACCTTAGAGAAGGACTTGCGGGGAACAGGTGCGTAACCGACTCGCTATTTATGCAACGTATATGCATTGCTGGTTCCAGGTTTTGATACTGGCTCAGAGTATCGCAGCGCTGCGCTAGATGCTTTGGAAGCCATCGAGGCCCCATGCAACCCGCATATATTCTCGCGGGACGTGAAACAAAATCCAGTCCCGCGTCCACTCTCCCAGCCCGCTCCCACAAATCAGCTCTCCGAGACTCTGTCTGCCCAGCCTCCGTCTGCGTACTCAACCCGGCATCGCGGTCTACCTCGTCCCGTCCGCCCGCCACCCCGCAAGCTCCTCTTCTTGCGCAACACTGCGGTCTACCCGCCACAAGTCGCTAAGCTCTCGTGCCCTGACTGCGCGCGCACCGACTTCTCCAGCCTCCAGGGCCTGCTCAACCACTGTCGCCTCAGCCACAAGCGCGAGTTCGGCAGCCATGACGAGTGCGTGCAATGCTGCGCCGTCCTTGTCGAATCCGTCGAAGACCAGGCATGGGTCGCCGCGCATGGTACCGAGGTCGGGGGAATCACTATACCGGGGCTGAAGAGGCTGTTTGAGATGGCGGTGGGCGGCAGTAGCCAGGCGGTACCTTTGCTACCCGCAAAGAAGGCAGAGGTTCCAGCCCAGCAAGAGACAACGGCGGCTCTACCTGTTCAAGAGCAAACCAAAGAGCACACGCGCGAGAGACCGTCCCACGAAGAACCGGTGCATGTCACTCTCTCGCTGGGACACCACGCAGATACCCCGGCACTTGCACTTTTTCTCGGCCGCGCACCAAAACGGCGTACTGTTCACTCTCACGACGAAGAGCAGTACATTGATATATCTGGAGATGATGCTTCAACACAGAAGAAGTTGCACTGGCGCATGTCTTATACACACCGTAACAAAGCCCGTGCGGAGCTGGACCATGTCGTCGACGTTCCCGCTCCGACATCCGAGCAGCCGCAACGTCGAGCTGCTAGCCCACCGCCTGCTACCGAACGAAGCACGCCAATTCTGCACGCTCCTGTCAGCAGATTCCATATGAGTGCGCGAATGAGTATTCGAGACTTTAGCTTTTGGATTCCTCCGGGTAAGCTGGGTATATGCGTGTCGTCCTTCAAGGGTTTACTAACAGAGTCCTAGGCCGACGTTCGAGCTTGCGTGAGGACCACACACATCGTTGGCGTTTAGCTTTCGCTGCCCCGAGCTATGTTAGTCTGCCCTTCGTACCGAAAGTGTATTCGCATCGCTGATCCATCCGTCGCGGGCAGAGCCTGCCCTTGAACTCCATCTTGTCCAAAATGACTGTCTCATCCGTGACCGACCCACCTCCGTCGACACTGGAACAACCCATAATCATCGACAAGCCTCCATTTGTGGTGACTAGCACCACCGATCGACCTTTCCTTGCCAGGTGCACGTTTACCTGGGCAGGCACTGAAGGTCTTAATCCTCCTCTGGCCATAGAACATTGGGTCGAGCTGGACCCGCTTCATCTACATCACGCTGTTCCTGGGGAAGAGCAGGTTATCGACGTCACGTTGGACCGCGCGACAGAACTCCTTCCTCGCAGCAACGAGCCATATGGACCTATCAGTTGGGATGTAGACGATGTCAAGGACGGTGTGGGGGATGTTCAGGAAACTCCGGGCGCATTGGATGGTCGGAACGAGGATGAAGACAAAGATCTAGACTACGCCTTTCGACTCAGGGCATTGTTGCCACATTTCCCTTTAACCCAGAGGGGTAAGTCTGTGCATTCGAACACATGAGGGTTTCAGATTTATTGACCTTCTTGGTTTATTCTTGGCCGGGCGGTCTTCAGACGCCAAGAGCCGGTTGTCAAGACAAATACCGTATACCCTCGTAACCACCCCTGCTCAATTCCGCAATCTGGTACATGGCCGACGTAAAGCTATCGAGGCAAGTGTTCTACTCGCGATTCAGTCGTTTCGTGGCGTCAGTTGATAGCCATTGTGACCTGTTTAGTGGGGAAGGGCGAACGCTTTGCGCGAAGGATACGAGCAGGCATGCGTGGCGGAGCCTTGGCCGGACGGCAGAGCAGATGTGCCGCTAACTACTGCAGATGTGTTTCGGTGGCTGGAAGACGAAAGCCAGTTCCCAAGGGCCGCTCCGCGAGAGGCGGTCGACCGTGCGCCTCCGAGTACGAGAAAGGCGGCGCGGATGGCCGACAAGCCCGACCACGCTCAAGAACGTCTCGCGGAAAACTATTGTCGGCGCTGTGGCCTTCACTCCTCAATTCATCCCACGGGGTGGAGACGATCCCGCAGACTTTGCCTGGCGATGGTGTGAAGTTAGAACCCACGCTCGCCGTCCTTCCGCCCGCTTCTCCGTCTTCCTTGGCCTGTTCGGGTTTCAATAGTGCGAAAAGTGTGGACTTGCCTGTCATGGATATCAACCGGTTCCTCGCCTGTTCATCATCACCGAGCGCATTTGCGCAGTCACCGCCACTATATGGGCTCAGCTCTTCGCTGTTTTTCAACAGAGAGTGTGGTGGAAGCTTCTTGGGAGCGCCGCCGGATACGAAAGCAACGGACCTGCTGGTGGTGGCGGAACCCAACCTAGTCTTAGCAGTCCAGGACCTTGCCGGCAAGTGGGGGCCCGGCCATGTGGTCGCCGACCCCACAGCCCCGTCTCTGTCCAGCGGGGCTAAGGACACGCGCGAGCGCGAGCTCGCGCCCATTGCGACGCTGGCGCTCGCCGTGCAATCTTTCGCAAGGATGTTGATTAGAAGCGGGGTGGAAGAACTCCGGCGGGATGCGGCCGGCCAGCGCACGGGGCGGCCCAGGCAGCGCAAGCTCGTGGGGAGCGAGCCCCTCCAGGCGGCACGGCTGCTCACGCCGCTGCACGTCGCTCGCGGCGTCGGGCACGATGCGCCGACGGTCGCAGAGTGCGGCGCGCTGCTGGTGGCGATGGCGCCGCTTGGCGTGTCTCTCCCATCGGTGCCTGCTGCACCTGCCGATGGGACGGAGAACGGTGGCGGGCGGTGATAGAGTCGATGATGTGCGCCCATGTGTCGTGCGAGGTGTGTGATGTTTTTTTGCTGCCCTGAATGCGACCACATGTTCTGTTTTCATTAACGTCATAATATGGCTGTAGGCTTTGCATTGCGTTTCTCTACGTTTTCGAACTTGACATTCGGTCTGACCGTCTCAGCACATCGGCAGACCTTCATACTTGCTTTCCACTCCACCACACATCGTCGAAGCTTGTGCGAAAAATCCCGAATCGAAGGTGGGATAAGCAGTTCTAGCCTGTGCTACAAGGTTGCGTATGACCAGCCCTGAGATCTGGGGAAGATCTCTCGATTGGTCTGTGATGTCAATTAAGTCGGCTTTCCCGATTGGGATTAGCGACCTAGATTCAGCTCTCGGGAACCGTTTCTCCGCACAATCTGGTCGGTGGCGCCCACGACAAGGACGCCGAGCGGACTGAGCATCACCATGCCACTGTCCCCCATTTCTTCTGGTTCCGCCTGAGTCTCCTGTCTGCGTTTTTCGTCCTGTCCTTTAGCCTCACTCTCGATTCAGGCGGCCCGCCACCCAGCTGGCTCGATTCGCGGCTGTCCTGAGGGTCCTTCTCTGAGCAACCCCCACGTTCTCTATTTGCTCTCGCTCGCTGCTCTCGGTGTCCCTTTCCCCCACCTGTTCGCTGCCATGGCCTCAGCATCAGCACTCTCGGCCGCCCTTACAGTGAGCAAGGACAACACGTACGGCGCTGCGTTCATCGGGCTCGCCGCTTCCAGCGCGTGAGTACGCCAGGATCCTCCACGCAGTGCCTTGGACTCACAAAGCCCCTAGCCTGTACGGAGTATTGTGCGCTCAAACATGGACCTACCTGAGGCGCTATCCACTCGATAAAACGTTTTACAAGATCTTGGTGTGCTCCATTGCTTGATGGATATGGCTGGTCGGCTTGCTGATCGCCCCTGTTCGCATCCAGGTCCTCGCCCTCTGGTACGTTGCACTAGTATGAAATCATGGCCTAATCTCAAATTTTGTGCAGGGCCCTCGAAACTGTAGACCAAGCCTTGATCGCACATGCAGCATACTCTTATACTGTAACGTGAGTGCAGGCGCAATGGTATGACCGACGACGACATTGACTTCCTGCGCGATTCCCACAGCAACTGGGGAAACCCACTAGTGCTAATTGCGCCACCAGTATGGTTCGTTCGCTCTGAACTTGTAGTCTTGTTCCTCGCTCACAGCTTTTTGTAGGTCTCTTGTCGTAAGTCTCACCCGTTTCTAAGCGTGAAGCAAACCCACTCAATCGCCCTCTTCCACGAAGATTCAAATCTGCCTCGGGGTGCGTCTTACTCATTTTTCTCGGCCCGAAGATCACTTCCAACAAGCTCATCACTTCTCACAGGCTCTCGCGGGATTGGTTGTCAAGATGTACGTTATACTTATTCCATCTGGCAGCCTGATGTTGGTCTCACATCCTTGCCGCCAGGTGCTTCGCCATGCGCGTGTGGAGATGTAAGAGCGCAAGTCTTGCTTGCCTGAACGGTCGCTGATATCGAGCAGTCAGCAATGGCAACCGTCCCGTGACAGGGTTCATCGTGAGTGGGAAAGGATCGTCTTGTGGCGCCTGGTGTCTGATTGCGTCCACAGGCACTGCTAGCGCTTGCCCAGATGGTCGTGGCGTGCAGTGAGTGGCCGTCGCTGTCTCCGAAGGCGCACTGTGTCCTGACCCTTGGTTGCAGTTTATACCGCTAGAGCGTGAGCCCCATTACCCTTTCCGCTCGAAGGCTGGGCTGTGCTGACGGTAACACCATTAGGCTGGAACTTGCGAGTCTCCTCGACATCACCGATCTTAAGGTTGTCGGCAGCCTCTCGCTGGCGTTGGGCGTCGCCACCGACATCTTCACTGCCGGCGCCCTGTGCTTCTTCCTTCGCGGTCTGAAAACAGGCTATTCGAAGTCTGTCCTTCTCGAAGCTCTCGTCCTGCCGATGCTGACCTCCTGCCAGGGATGATTCACTGGTGAACACGCTCAGCCTATACGCAGTCAACACTGGCGTCTTGACAAGGTAGGCCTCTCTGTCCGAATTCAAGCCAGGGTGCTCAATCTGTTTTGGTCGAAACAGCGCGATCAGCTTGGTAACGGTGGTTTTGGTACGTACAACACAGCTACACAACTAATATTGAAAGCTGATCAGATGCCTTTAGTATAACATCATGCCCGACAATTTCATTTTCATGGCGTTCTACTTTGTGCTCAGTAAACGTGCGTATCTTGTCCTTTCGAGTGTACTCGGCACTCACCCCGACATCCTGCAGTGTACGCCAACTCCTTCCTCGCCACTCTGAACACCCGCCGCGTGCTGCGCGGCCGCGGGACCGACGCGGAGTCGAACACAATGCCGACATTCCTCATGGTCGGCAAGGCACGAAGCGCGGCGAGACGCAGCATGCGTACCCGCCGTCCGCGGCGTCGCGCGTGCGCACGAAGCAGGACATGCTGCACTCGCACGCGAGCGCGCTCGAGGTCGAGATTGAGAAGGAGGTCACCGTCACGCGGGACTCGGTGCGTCACTGGTGTTCTGGTACTGTGCATGGGAGGCTGAGCTGACGCCAGGTGCGCTACGGTACAGCAGTTTGACCGCGAGTATGCGGACAAAAAACCGCTGACGAGTTTCTCGTGAGCGGCGCCGACGCTACCCAGGTGTCGTCAGCTATCGCGATTCCACTCGGGGACGAACGACACTATAAGGTCTGACTCGTGAAGGGTGCTCAACTCTACATCTCTACACCCGCTGGACCCCTTTGTTGCCTCATTGCCACGCGTACCATCACACCTCCGGCGACTTCCCTTCTGCAACCATTCCCGACGTCGTCGTCGTCTTGCGCGCAATTATCGGTTCTGGTCCTCTCGTGCTGTCACATTATCCTACCCTTTCTTCGCGCTGCTAGTAAGCATTGCCCTTGTTCTTCTTACTATTTCTTCTTGATGTATCATTTCTTCTGTCGATGTGTTCTTGGTTGTAATCACCGTCGCTCGCTTTTGCCACCCTTCGTTTGCCCTTCGTTATAATTTGTCAGTGCAAGCTCGTGTTGTTGTCAGTCTTTGGTCGCGGAGTAGGTCGTGGTCGTGGTCGTAAACAAATCCTGTACATCTGTGTAGTCTACATCGCAAATGCAAGGCATATGCAACACACTTCAAGTTCAATTTCCTACCCTTACACATTTCTGGTGACTTTTCCTTGTCTGGTATGTTATGGACTCAGGATGCTCGCACAAGTCGTACAACGATATCGACTTTACTTATCCACTAATGGCGTGGAATAAGGCGCACTTGGACCACCATATACTAGTAAGTTAGGTACTGGCAGGTTCTGGCAAACCAGAAGGTGAGAACTTGAAAACCGGCCAAATGAGGAAGTTGACATCTCGGCAATGGGCGCGAATTTCAGGAATATCCTTCGTCTCAACCAGAACAGTTGCAAGCTCGACTCAGAAGCCCAGACATGAACGTTGAACCGCAACTACAACACCTACTGAGCCGGTACTTCATTTACGACCAAAGCCACCAAACCATGCTTTGATTGCTCGGCACGAGCGGGCGCCTCCATCCATAGGATAGCTTGCACCGCCACCGACTCGACTACACTGCACGGATCACAGCCCCCGCCAACTCTATCGACAATGAACATGCCGGCAATGTGCAAGCTGTCCACGCCCCTCTCTCTCCTACCACCATCTCGTCGAGAGTCTCATACATTGAACCTTCGCAGAGGCTAGGACCCTACCCTTTCGCCGCCCGCCCTCCAAACCCGCCACCCGACTACCTCTGCCCTTCGCAAGTCCGCCGATAAATCCGCAGCGAAGCGATGATCCAGCTCGACGAGAACGAGAAGCGGCAGCAGGCCGAACCGCCAGCGTACACGAATGTAACGGGTACGATGTACCCGCCCGCGCAAACCCCTATGGCGACGGGGCAGGGCTCGCAGCTACAAGCACATCCAGGACAGGGACAAGGCGCGTACGGCGCAGGCCCTTCGCGACGCCCATGGGCTCGCCGCAGCCGTACCCTGGGACGCCTGGTAGCGGTGTCCCGCTGCAAGGAATGCCACAGCAGCCGACACCTGCGCAGATGGAGGCGCAGATAGGGAGTCAATACCAGCAACAATGTGCGTTCGCTTAATCCCAATGGTCTCTGTGACCTGTGCTGATTAGCGTGTTGCTGGATGCGTAGTGCTTGCGAGATGTGCGAGAGGGGAACATGATGTGACGAGGAAATACGGGGCGTGCGGTATCATCAGCGCGGTGATGCTATTTCCTATTGGTTTCATTTGCTTGTTGTGAGTATCCTACTTGGAGGCCACATATCCCTATTCACCGTTTTTATGCCAGCATGGACGTCGAAGAGAGATGTACACGTTGTGGTGTCAGCATCCAATGAACGCCCCTCGTCATCGTATCTCTCCATCCTGGACCCTTCCATCCCGGCTTCTCTACTCTGCGGACACTATGATATCAGCACGCAAAAATTGCTATTGTAACCACCCCGGGCACCCCGTCATGTATTCCTGCTGCTTCTGGGCTCCAAGCTGTCTAATTTTCATCATCTCAACTTCAGTTAAACCTAGCAGTGTGAACCGATACTGTCAAACTTGCCGATGTTTTTACCATGACTGGCCCCACCCTATACACTTCACAGACAAGATCTCCTCAATCTCCATGACCTGCTGATACTCCTCTCCCTGTTGCAGTACATGATCAACTTCAGCACCAATTGCCACGAGCATGCCTTCAGTTGCATACTTCGGCCTCCAGACGACGTCGTCAGCTCGGCCGTCTCGCAGAACCCGTGCTTGCTCATTGCGTAGCCGATTGTCTTAGAGATGTCTACCACATACGTTCACCATCCTCGCGTATGGCGAGCCGCGGTACATGATAGCCGTTCACCTCGTACCCAACGAAAGTGCCTACGGGCCTGCTCCGAATCTTTCACCCGAAGGTATTCGCTTACTGGAAATACAAAGTCTCTATCTATGCACCTATATGAATATAGTTGACCCATCTCTCCAAAGCATCCAGGGCCTTTGCCTCAGTCAGTTTCTTCCTCAGCCTCCTCGTCGCGACACACAAAGCCCGCGCCGCTCTCTTATGACCTACTTCCGGAGGGTATCGTTCGTCCGTCTCGCCAAGCATTTCCTGGTAAAAGGATTTCGCCAGGTCAGGTCCGTCCTCGTCTTTCATCTGCCACACGGTCCCGACGACGCTGCGAAACCCCGAGAGCTGCATTGCCGCGGCAAGGTGGAGAGCTTCCTCCGACGTGCTTCCACTTGTCTGCTCCGCCGTATGGCAAGCTGACAGAAAGGCGAACTCGGCGTCCGGGATGTGCGAACGGATGATTTGGAGTAAGGTGAGCGGCTCCCCGTTGAAGAGCTTGAACGCGGACTGAAACGGCTCTCCAGGAACCTGATGGCCATGGCACGCTAAGTGTACCCAATTCGCAGCTTGCGGACAGCCTTCGAACCACATCGTCGGCCGTCGCCTCGCTCCCTTTCACTACCACCAAGGTCAGCTTCGGCTCAAGATGCTGTAGAACGGTCAGTTCCTGTTGGACATCTCGCAAGAAGTCGTCGACCTGAGCAACAGCCAGCAGCGTCGAGGAATGGCCCTCCCGAGGTCTTCGTGCGCTTAAACGCGCTTCGATCAAAGCGGCAAGAGCGGGAGTGTAGGACAAAATATAGATGTCGGGGAGGTGTTTTTTTGACTTCGATTGAGTGCCTCGGGTTTCGGGAGTCGGTCCTGCCGCATGGAGAGGCAGACCGCAAAGTACGGATGTCGGGCACCACCAGATCCGTAATCCATGCTCAATTCCGATCGTCTGTAGAGCACCGACCACTAGGCCAACCAACGAGCCCCATAATACCTCCAGAGACCGCTATAACGTGCTTCGGTACTCACTCGGCTTGGATCCTAAACTCCCTCGACTGAGACAGTCCAGTACTACAGCCGCCGCCGTGCGCCTTGGATACGGCAGTGCATGGAAACAGAGACCGAAGCTCTGCCTTTCGCCCACGGTCACGAGCCGTGCTGGCGGTTATACGAGTCGTTTCGACTGTTGATACTTAGACGAGGGCATGGAAGCGGGGATCAAGTGAGTGCAGCCGAATTTGGCAAGCAGAGGCTTTAAAATCAAACACGACCACACAATCAGACTGGTTGCCGTCTCGCCGACGTAGATGCTCGGTTAGGGAGGGTGATGCACTTTTGTATCTGCTAGTGAAGCGTGGTCGGCTTCGACTTGGTATTCACCATCTGCGCGATGTTCCGGTCGTCAACTTAGACAAGCTGAGTACTTACTGTACCAGTGAAGCGCCCAGTAACTGTGAAGATTAATGTGTTCACGCTATAGTAGCCTTGTTTCGTAGGTTGCCTTTATATTTGCAACACAGAAAAATATGTAGCATGGATACCCAGGCAGTGGCAAATGACTCAAAGACACTCCAGGCAGCCCGCAGCACATGGATTTGTGTCCGATGGATGATATTTCCCGGTGCTGCTATGAGTGCCTACAACATTACACATTATGCTGATCTCAGCCCCATCCGATATTTCTAGTTCTTCTTCTGTTGTTTGAGGATGAAATCGATCTCAGGACCAATGCTCGCGAGTATGCCCTCCGGGCCGTATTTGGGCTTCCAGCCAAGAAGAGATCTCGCATGATTCGCGCGGCCGCGAGAATTGCTTCCCATGTAGTTGCCCCACAACTGAGACACTGTGTGAACGTTCGTAACGTCAGATGGAAAAGTGAAGCGTACCTCAGAACCAAAATGCTTAGCAAGCTCCTCGCCCGTTAACGCTGTCGGCTCGTCCGACTTGAGCAGCCCACGCTCGACCGCAGCCCGTCCAATCTCCTTGGACACACCGTACCACAGACACTCGCCGTTCTCCGCAAAGTAGTAGCCCTTGATACCGTGATCGACGTTGTCGGCACCTTTCTCTACGATGGTGTCGTAGAGATGGATGTACAAGTCCGCGGCTGTGAAGCGCAACCTGTCAGAGGGGAAGACAAGATGCTGGATATAGCCATAACTTACTGTCGTCGATGTGAACGTTGATCCAAATAGCTTGCCCCTTGCCCACCATGCCTGGTTGTCCTCTGTCCAGCGCGGCTTTGATAAAGATAGGAATCGCTATTGATATAGGGTTCTGGATGCCCGCATCCACTAGAGGAGTCTTTGCTATGCCGTAAATTAGGCTGGGAAGAATAACGTACGTCCGCGCGTATCCTATGCTGTGCGTCAGAAACAATCGGTCATCAATAAACGCTTGGACGCACCCTCTGCGTCGGCTTCGAAAGTCAATAGATCAACATCGCGGTGCAAAGCAGTGGGCTTAATGTTCGCCATTTGCTCGAAATTTGTATCGTCGTACACAAGGTCTGTGATACCAAGTCCTTTTGTCTCTTGGCCTTCCATTAGAACACCTGAGATGGGACACAGATTAGCGAGCTTGTTCATGCCAGCTGGCCTGAGAGGGCTCGAGGCATTTACCTGTGCCGGACTAGCCATAGATGAGCGTTAGAATAAACGATGCCTACAAAATTGTCTTTGGCCGACGTACAGTATGGATCAGGATAGGAACATCCCCGAGCTCGGCGTGTCTCTGCTTCAGGCCTCTGAGAATAGCCTTGATAGCGTCCGAGTCGTCAGCATCCGCCTGTAAAGCCGTCAGTATGCGCGCCTCACTGCTCTAATATATGCGCACTTACACAGGAGAAGACCACGTGTGCATCCTTCGCGAGCTGCTCGAGCAGTGGGAGATCTTTCGTGGACCCAACCACAGACTTGACACCGAACGCCTCGAGCTTCTTGGCCTTCTCCGCCGAGCGTACAAGTGCTGTTATAGCAAAAGTACTCGCGCTCGCATGAGTCAGGAGACGCGAAAGGACAGAGCCTCCGATATAGCCTGATGCAGAGGTTCAGCGAGAAGTCGCGCGTACTGTAACAATGCAGCTTACCAGTGGCAGCGATGAAGAAAATTGGGACCTTAGTCGACATTGTGACAGCTTTCTGAGCTTTGGTGAGGTGGTGGCCTGGAGAGAAATCCAGTCACGGTGTCAATATCAGGCGCACATTGGTCTGGCTATATAAATCGTGGAAGGCTGGATGAATAAGCACAGCTCCCAGTGTCTGGTGTGCGAGCTTGAGGCTGCATTAGTCAGCCTGAAAACTAAAGCGCTCTTCCCACTACACACCTCTACACACTCATTCCGCCCATGGATTTGGGGACACTAGTACTCTTCCTCTCGGGCTATTCCTTCAAGTTGTGTGCGACCTCCGCAGCCGCACGCAAGAAGTGGGCCAGGATTTTGAAGATCTAGCGAAGCGAAGTTGTTTATCACCGATAGCACTAGTCAAGTCGCCTCCACTCTCGGTGCAGTAATTTCCGGTCGGGATATGACCGAGCATGGTCTGAGGCCGAGAGGAGAGGTGCAGGAGGTGTAGTCACAAGTCAAGTGTAAGTTCAATCATGATCGAACGCCCGTATTTATGCCGCGCCATCAATGCCGCTTTGATGGCGGGATGTTGTGACTTATTTGGTATTGCCTCGGCCTCATTGTGCTTGTTTTTGCAACTCTCTTACAGAGCTGTTACAGACACACGGATAACCACGAGCTGTTAAATATGGGGGTAGGACCTTGGTCAGCGTCCTACCGATTTTGATTGGCCGGTCAGTCAAAGGATTGATTATCTGACCTATTTGACTTTTACCGGTCAGTGATCTGGTAAGTACATGTGCATTTACTGGCAGCATGGAAGCCCACCGTGTGCAGCGGCGAGAAACACTCAGTTTCAAACGGAAGAACAGGATTAAACTTTGTAGACGGAAGAAAGACTGTGGTAAGTACATGTTGTGGGTAGCTACGAGCGGGACACGGCGTACCTTCGTAGACGGAAGAAAGACTGAGGTTCCGTCAACGAGGGAGGAGAGGTTTATATACGAGAGGATGTGGGAAAGGTGAGTCTTCGGAGAACGGTCGCTGAAAGTGAACTGCCTTCCATACGTGGAAGGAGGGCTACTGGGAAAGGTAAAGCGCGTACGGTACGAGGTGTGAGGCAGGGGATATGTATGTAGATGTAAGAGAATGTGTAGTAGTTGTGTAACATATGCGAACTGTGTCTCCGAGTGCATTTGACTACGAACACTACATACGACGTTTCGCGGGTTGCGCTGGTGGCAGCCCCGCCGACTATTACTAGTTCTTATTCTGCTGCTGGAGAATAAAATCGACCTCGGGGCCGATGCTTCCGAGGGCGCCCTCCGCGCCATACTTGGGCTTCCAGCCAAGAAGAGACCTCGCGTGGTTCGCGCGGCCACGAGAGTTGCCCCCATAATGTTTCCAACCATCTGAGGCACTGTCTATGAGCACTCATTGCAACAGACGAAATAAAAGGCGTGCCTCAGAACCGAAGTACTTGACAACCTCTTCATCCGTGAACGCTGTTGGCTCATCTGTCTTATGCAACCCACGCTCGACCAGCGCACGTCCAATCCCCTTGGATAAATCGTACAATACGGAGTCGCCGTTCTCGACGAAGTAGTAGCCCTTGATGCCGTGATCGACGTTGTCCGGCACCTTTGTCTACAATGGTGTCGTAGAGACGGATGTACAAGTCCGCGGCTGCAAAGCGCGACCTGTCAGAGGGGAAGACAGGATGCTGGATATAGAAGCAGCTTACTGTCATCAATGTGAACGCTGACCCAGATATTTTGCCCCTTGCCCACCACACCCGTTTGGCCTCTGTCCAGCGCGGCTTTGATAAAGATGGGAATCGCTATAGATACCGGGTTCTGGATGCCTGCATCCACTAGAGGGATTCTTTGCAATGCCGTAGATCAAACCGGGAAGAACAACGTATGTTCGTGCATATCCTGTACTTGTGTGTAAGCAAATATCGGTCATGGAAGGACGAAGACGCACCCTCCGCATCGGCTTCAAAGGTCAGCAGATCAACGTCGCGGTGCAAAGCAGTAGGCTTGATGTTTGCGATTTGCTCAAAATTCGTATCGTCGTATACGAGGTCTGTAATACCTAGCCCTTTCGTCCCTTGGCCTTCAATCAGTATAGCTGAGACGAAGAAACGGTTAGCGAGCTCATTCATGCCAGCCCCACCGAGAGGACTTGAGTGATTCACCTGTACCGGACTATTCCAGATAAGTGTCAGAACGAGTAGTGGCTCCCAATGCAATTTTGGTCGACGTACAGTATGGATAAGTATAGGAACATCTCCACACTCGGTGTGTCTCTGCTTTAGGCCTCTGAGAATAGCCTTCACAGCGTCCGCGTCGTCAGCATCCGCCTACAAAAGACGTCAGTATGTGTACATAACATGTCCAATCCGCATCCACTCACACAGGAGAAGACCACATGCGCATCCTTTGCGAGCTGTTCAAGCAGTGGGAGATCTTTCGTGGACCCAACCGCAGGTTTGACACCGAACGCCTCAAGCTTCTTGGCTTTTTCCACGGAGCGTACAAGTACTGTTATAGCAAAGGTACTCGCGCTCGCATGAGTCAGGAGACGCGAAAGGACAGAGCCTCCGATATAGCCTCACGCAGAAGTTCAGTAAGGAGTCGCCCGCATCCGGACAATGTGGCTTACCGGTGGCAGCAATGAGGAGAATTGGGACCTTGGACGACATGCTGATGGTTTTCAGAGCTTTCCGGGGCGAATGTATCAGGTCAATAATTGGTCTGATCATATAAATATGTAGGGAAAGCAAACGATGAATCAGCACGTCTCCCAATGGCCGGTGTACTAGCGTGAAACTGCATTAGTCAGGTATGGGGCCTGGAAGCTAAAGAGCCCTAACTAGTGCACACTCATTGAGCCTATGGCCATAACTTATATTCGGTGAACACTCTTGCTCCTGGGCCGTTCCTTATGTGCTACCTCCGCGGTCGCCCGTAAGAAGTGGGCCAGGATTCTGAGGATCTGACGAAGCACATCTGCTTATCATTGATAGCCCTGGTCACGTCACATCCACTGTAAGTGCAGTCATTTGCGGTCGGGATATGACTGGGCACGGTCGGAAGACGCAAGTTCACGGTGCAATAAGCGCTGCCAGAGCCGCTTTGATGGCGGGATGTTGTGGTTTGTTTGGCTTCGTCTCGGGCGATTAAAAATCCTCGTCGCTTTCTGCTTTTGACACCGTTCACGACAGCCCGAACACCGCGATGCTCATCCCACACAGGACGCTTCAACGTCCATACTCGTGAGCGGGTTAAGGTCTGAGGATTCCACGTTCCCCTCGATCGACTCTAGCAGGGTCCCGTCTTAACGGACGGAGCGACATATCAGTAACATGGCCGCGCACTGCAGACTGCAGAGACCGACTCCGGTGGTGGCATAGGTCCGCCCAGCCGACCACGCGGAAACGAGCAAGGGAGCCGACCCCGGGCATTGCGTGTGCCTTGGAAAGTGTCGTGGGGACTGGGAATTGCGCAGGTGTGTTCTACAGTCCTTCATCCGCTCCACTCCCTCTTGCAAGGGTCCGAACATTATGACCCGTGGCCGCGCCCCGCGGATCGTTCTGGTCAAATGGTTGTGCGATTGTGCGCTGAGCTGGGGCGAAATGCCCAGTTCGGCGTACACATCTGCACGCCGGGATGCAATGAGAAGGACAAGTTTAGACCATGACCCTGCGCGACCCCTTCAGTTCACTTTGCGGTCCTCAGCAACTCGTTGCTGGGGAACTCGATTCAGACTACTCTTGGGCTGTCGTCCTCTACACAATTTTTCTCCTGTCTTTGATGCTTCGTCGCGTCTTGGCTTTGCAACTGTGCCTCCGCTACTGTCGGTATGTTCCTTGTTCTTTACGTTCTACACTGGGTTCGCAAATAATGATATCAGACAGACAGATGAACAAGCGCGATGGAATCCTTAGGATATTAGGTTGTGTTTCTATCGTGCATTTTTGCACTGTGTGTACGCCCTCATATGCTCTGTGTGCCATGAAAACTACTGTCCGCCTCCCGAGTCTGTGAATAGAAGAAATCTTGACCTTGTGCGCGGCACCTGCAAGTTGCAGCTGAGTTAGATGATATCCCATGACATCACTTCGATCCTCGCCGTCTACGTCGAGGTTGATAAGGGAACAGATCGAATATCACCCAGGCAGTCCAGAAAGTGGTAATGCACACGTCCGAGGACACACGACATCCCCAACACTCCCATCGACCACGACCACATCATCCACAGCCTACCATGAAGGTCGCCATTGTCGGTTCCGGCGTTTCGGGGCTGGCCGCAACGTGGGTATGTCTTGAGCTGTGTGCAGGTGGTCACCGAATACTTACCGCTTACCAGGTGCTCAACGAATTCAGTGAACATGAAGTACATCTCTACGAGGCCGACGGGCGTACTGGTGGTCACGCAAACACGGTTAACTTCGTACAGCCCGGAAAGAAGGGTGCTGTACCGGTGGACGTCGATACGTAAGTCTGTCCGTCTCTGAAACCTCACAGCACTCGCTCAGACATGTCCGCAGGGGCTTTGTACGTGTCCCCTTCCAGCGAACTGACTTGAAACTTAACTCGCGGTAGATCGTCTTCAACCCAAGCACATACCCCAACTTCTTGCGCTTCCTCTCTATGTACCCTAGGTTGAAGTCCGCCATCTTACCGACCGAAATGACCTTCAGCGTCTCTCGCGACCGCGGCAAGTTCGAGTGGGCGGGCAAGTCGCTCGCGTCGGTGTTCTGTCAGGTCGCGCGGGTGCTGGACAAGGACATGTGGCGAATGTTGTATGATATCTTGCGTTTCAATGCGTGCGCGAGAAGACTGGTCATGCGCACAGGAAAGAATGAGGACGTCGATGGGAATCTGTCCATTGGCGAGTATCTTGAGAAGGAGGGGTACTCGGACGCGTTTAAAGACAACTATTTGATTGTGAGTCCTATATACCTTTATGGTGCGCTCGAGGAGCCTAATCTAAGGCAGCCTATGACCGCAGCTATCTGGAGCACTCCTCCAGACAAGTGCGCCCTCGATTTCCCCGCGCGCACGTTGGTATGATCCTCTTTCAATGCATATATCAACTGAAAGCTGACTATGCGTCTCAGATTCAATTTCTGAACAACCACCACCTGCTCCAGGTTATAGGCAAGCCCTCGTGGTTGACTCTACGCGGCGGCAGGTGAGGTTGTCCAATTTTTCAACAAGCTCATAACTCAAACATCTTGTGATCAGCCGAGTGTATGTGGACCACATCGTCTCACGTCTCCCGTCTCCACAAGTACACCTCAACTCCCCAGTGAACGCGATCTCCACTTCCGCATCTACCTCTCCAACACATCCTTCCTCATCGGTGTTGACGCATGAAGTCCGACTGCAGACTGCTTCCGGCGAGACGGACACCTTCGACCACGTCATCCTTGCCTGCCACGCCGACACGGCCCTCGAAATGCTCCGGAGAGGCGACGGTTTGACGGAGGGCGAAGAAGACGTGCTCGGAAGGTTCAAATTCAGTCAAAACGAGGCGGTGTTGCATTCTGACGTGCGGGTACGTGCAGATCGAAAATACCCCGACGAGCACCAGTAGACTAACATACGTTGCAGCTGATGCCGACACGCACGGTAGCTTGGTCTTGCTGGAATTACCTTACGTACTCCGAAGTCGACCAAGTGACGGGTCAGAAAAGGGCCAACGTAGACCGAGTGGCGCTGTGAGTTTATCTGTGCACGTTCGCCGACAAATACTCACATCTTCCCCGCAGAACATGTGAGACTCCGCCGTTCACGAAATATGTTCCGCTAAATCAACTTGCAGATTGGATGAATGACTTACAGCACATTCCAATGGCCGACCATGGCCCGGTGCTGGTGACGCTTAATCCGCCGTTCTCGCCCAAACCAGAGTTGACTGTCGGGCGGTACAAGTACGACCATCCCGTTATCGACACGCAGGTCCGTAGCGCAGCACACCGCGTATCCTATTTGTATTCGGGCGCGTCGCTGATCATTCTTCTCATCCAGGCAATTCACGCCCAAACCATCATGCCCACGATCCAGAATACCCGCGGAATCTCGTACGCCGGCGCATGGCTTAATTACGGTTTCCATGAAGATGGATTCACGGCAGGTTTGAGAGCTGCTCTGCATCTTCAAGGTGTGCTTATATGATTCATGATAATTTTATCATCTGCATACTGACATCTACGAATCCACAGAGGTCGCTCCGAATGGTCCCACAATACGTTTGCCTTTCGACGTTCAAGACGCGGACCTCGAACCACAATACGCCCCCGCTGCTGCCTTTTTCGACTTTTTTTGAGCAGTCAGGGCTACGGGCTCTGGTTGGATGGACCTTCACGCTCGTGCTGGACCCTTTGGTATCTGTGTTGATTTTCTTCATATCTGCGTTTGCGAGGTAGTCCTTCCTGCGCCTGGCTATTGGCAGTTACTGTGGTGAGCAAAATCATACGTTGCGAATGCAGAGTACTCACTTAGCCTCTGTACATACCAGCTGCTACAATGTATTCATATGCTCGCGAAGAGCTGTTTTCCAAAAATTGGTTTGACCCAACAGCCGAAGAGTAGCCCGAGCATGGTTACGCAGCAGCTCTCCGCTACGCACCTCGTGCAGCACAAAATGGCAAGGTTATCCTGCAGCGAGCATTGCTCCTCGTGCGCCTGGCATCAGCCTCAGTGGGAGCATATCTTAGTGTCATGCTCGTGACGAACACCCGAGCAATAGCCAAAGGCAAGCCCCCGACCTTGTACCAAGGTGCTGCTACCGATCGCTAGCGATTGCACCGAGAACCAAGGCTGGGACTTGCTATCTAGGTGTACGGTGGCCTCGCCCGAGCATGACATATGCCTCCAAAACACTGATGTTGCCGAGGTGACTGCTGCGCAGCGACCGGGCGTCGATAAGGCGATGCGTGTTCGTGCAGAGATGAATATGCCACAGCCTGACGACGCACCTGGCCCGCTCGCCCAACTCTCCTGCGCACTCTGCGCATCCTCGGGCATCGTCGAGCGGGCGTGTGCGCGTCGTGTCTTGCCATTGGTAGGCGCAGTCTTTTAGACTGGATGCGGTAGGCTGGAAGGCTCGGGCATCCTGTCCGCGAGGCGGGACGCACGGGGCGTCTTGTGTGTTGCGGGCGACGCAGTCTCGCGGCTGGTGGGGTGAGGAGAAAAGGAGGTGCGTTGATACGGCTTGGTTTTATGCTGCCAGAGGCCGTTCCCACGGTTGCTTAACTTTGCTCTGATAGGTGTATGGATTTCTAGTTTGCCTGGCGCACCGTCGCCGTAACCGACGATATGTTGGCTATTGCTGGACTTCAACGCACGTGCCTTTTGACAGCCGATAGGATAGAGTTGATGGAGGGAAATGGCAATGGACTGTGCTAATACAGTGAGTCCGCACATTCACATAACGACAGAATAACCTCCTAATATTGAATTCGTAGAATACACGGCTTACTTCTACGACATACATCATTGTAGTTTGTCTGCGCAACTCGCGGCACGACGCGACGGTCCCTCAGTCTTCCTTTGGTCAAGCCCTCGAAATCCCAATCCGCCACTGAGCGACTGTACGCCGCTTGTATGCTAGTTTGACGTGGTAAGCATCAATGTCCAAATTTCGTTGAACGCACATACCAGATCTGATATATTGCCGCCACTATAATAGCTGGGCATGCTCGCGAAGAGCAAGGTTCCAAAAATTGCGCCTTAACCCAACCGCCAAAGAGTAGCCCGAGCTGTGATGCACAGCGACTTACGCGCCACGCCTCGCGCACGACACTGAATGGCAAGAGCTCCGCAGGCAACACTCGCACCTCGTGTGTCCGACACTGGTATCCATGCTATGTTTCGTGGTTTCTACAGGGCGTGGTACTCCTTTAGGCGGACCCCGAAAGACAACCCCTCCGTGCAAACGGCACCGCGGGTATGCATGCAAAGCCTGTGCAAACAGCGCGCCACCTTCGGCACAAAGCTAGGCAATCGGCGGAGAACCCTTCAAGAAACCGATTTCCCTGTAGTAGGCCACTGCAACTGGAGCTGCGCCGCCACTATTGCAGCGGAAGGACACCGATAGAGCGAGTGTGAGCCTGCGTGGGGCACCTTACCAACGCCTGAAGACGCGTTGTACCCGCTGTCGCCCAGCTCTTCTGCACGTCCACCCCCTCCGTAAAGGTGGACAGCATCCCCGGACGACGTTGAGGGGCTCGTGTGACCACTTTGCACGATGGCTAGTGGTGCGCCTCGCCTTCGTCGGTTACAAAACACGACGGAGTCTTCTCGACTCGGCTCGGTAGGCTGGAAGTCTCGGGCCTCCTGCTCGCGGGGAGAACGCGCAGGGCGTTCTGTACGTGGCGAGCGGCGCGAACTCGAGGCGGTGGGTTTGTGAGGAAGGACGGTAAAGGCTCTCTTGGTTTTGTGCATTCGCCGGGCTGTCGAGCTTCCCACGTTGGATCACTTTGGATGCACGGTGAATTCAGTTTGTGTCGCGTCAGATGGGAAGTTGCATATTGTATTCGTTGAGTCTCACGGGACTGCACATGTGACGACTGCGAGACTACATTCTCGGAAAGCTTAATATGGCGCGCCTCCCGTTGCCCAGCGACGAAGCTTCAATATTCAATATTCAATCCTCAGGCCATTGTCGGGCAAAGGGCCAAATGTCTTGCACATGAAGTCCCTCCAGATGGGGATCATCTAACCGCATAAAACACAAACACAAGACTAACATTGTTACTGTATTTTCACTGTTACATTTGAGTTGTGGCGTACGGAGGCCATCACAACATAAGGATTACAAGACATTCAGCCAAGTTGAGCGAGTTTATGGCCATCTCAGGCAGCGGCTTTGATGATGAACTCTTTGCCGGTGTTGCCAGAGTCGCCGAATACTATTCCACCAAGTCATTAGCTCACGGCCGAGTAGAACATAGACAAATAAACTTACGGACGATGGCGTAGTTATCGCCAGGAGCGGTAGTAGCGGGAACCGTGACGGACACGCAACCTGCGCGAAGGTCGAATCCCTTGGCCAAAGGATGGTCTACGGCCGAGAGATACAACGATCAATCGCCGTCTGTCGGTCGAAGAGTGGGAAGACTTACCGGCGTCGAGGCGGCCGCCCTGTGCGAGCACGACGCTAGACCCATTGCTAATACTCTCAGGAGCGTCAGAGGTTTCCCTATAGGATAAAAATAAGCACGATGCGCGCGTCCATTACAGTGACGGAATGCCCCACCAGGTGACGTCATGGTGCCGCCGGCGGTCCAGACAGCGCCGGTGGTAGGAGTGAGGATCTTGGGGCTCCAGACAGTCATGGTCGATAGATACTAGTGCGAGTGAAGGGGGTGTTTGAGCTTATGGAGACGATGGAGAAAATCCTCCTGGGTTATATAGGCCAAACCCGTCGCTGGCGACTCGCCGTTCGCGGCAGTCGTTCTTCCGCCGCGTAACATAACGCGACCCCATTGTGAAGAGACGTCATAGAACATAACGAATGAGGTTCTATCCCGCATTTATGAAGGTGTACATCAGCGAAGAACATGCTCAGACGTACTGCAGACGCACCAATGTCACGAGGAACATGGGGGATATGCCCAAGAACAACGGCGAAAGCTACACTCCGGGCTTCTGATGATGAAGGTTCCCGTTGGCGAAAGCCTTGTACTGTAGACCCTCGCTTGGGGCGTCTTGCATATATGCAGCCATCGTCATTTGGTAGAGACAGACCAGTAGCCGGATTGCCGTGATTCGACTGTCCAGTTTCGCAGACCCGCAGCTTCGGAGAGCTTGTCGTTCGAAGCGAGGTGACTGGGTATGAGTTTGGCGCCAACTCAAAAGGTTGCACCACTCATGATCGTGCGACGAGCTCTAAGTTCCACAGCGTAAGGTCCTCGCCGCCATGATGAACTTGAATTGGTAGAGGCATGACGGTCATGGTCGGCGCGATAGGTACGCCGGTTGCTGGTCTGCATGGCGAGTCTTGGCTCTTCTACACGGAGCAGCTCATCAGCAGTGAGTTTGAGAAAATATACATGCGTATTGCTTACGTTCGAGTGGGTATTGAACTCAGACTTATTTCGCATGGTGGTGGTTCTTCTCCGACTTGCAGAGCCGCATGTTCGCGCGTTGCCGGGCGCCGCTTTGATCTGTCAGTCTTACAAGCGCCCATTACTCAACTTGTACAGCCAAGTTGCAGCCAAGAGTGACACTCGACCGACATCCCAGCGAGGAGGAGAGGACAAGTTCACGAAAGACAACGAATTGTGCAGATTGTGTTTACATGGTATACGAGACGAAACGTCGGTGTATAGCGATTGCTCCATATTTCTGGTCAACTGAACTTGACAGACTTCTACAAGCGATAGCCTATATTGTCAGCTAGGCACATGCGGCAGCAAAGCAGACGTTGTGCTCACCCAAACATCAAATTGACGAAGCTTAACACGCTCCCCAACAAGTGAAGGAACGTGATGGTATGGTTCACAACGATGGAGATACGGCACGCCCGCTGAGACGACAAATTGCTGGGCCGATTTGTGGTGGGAATATATCGGAGATCGACGGGGAGTACGTCCGCCGAACCTCTTCTGGACATCCAGCAAAAACATGGAGACGATGCTCGTATTGAGTCCAGCTGTAGATATAGGTGTCAGTATTTCTAAGTGAGCAACAGGATCAAATGACACACCTCAAAGTGGACCACAGAAACTCTTCAGCCGGGAGACGGCTCGTGGCTTGATTTGGAGCGCAACGTTAGAAGCGCGTCCACCATTGACGCCAGCGAGCGAGGGTTGTCCCCGGGAACAACGACAGGTCAAGAGTAGGCTGAGTTTAGTTTTGGAGACCCTGAGGTCCCCAAGCCACAATTGCACTTAATGGCACATTCCACTTGGTGAAGCGACAAGTTGGAATGCCGCACGCTGCGCGCAGCTGTTCATACACCTCGCTACTGCACGAGAGACCTGTGAACAGAAAGCAGCCGCCTGATGCAGTAACTACTGCCCAGGCAAAGCCACCGCCGCCCGAGTCCCATTGGCAGAGCCACGAAAGAAGGCGTGATGCAGCCGGGAGCGGTCACTGGAAGGTGCCAAGTCCTCGCGACGCTTTTTCAACACCTCCGTCCATCCCTCAATGTAGGATGGGACGATACATATGATGAACAAGTCCACCAGATGTATCGTCCGATCCTACAGATCTTTGATGCTCGCCACAGCTGGGGGACCCTGGCTGCAGCATTGAACTGGAGGTGACATTTCTGGTCACGCCGCTCCGCCCCTTAGGACGGGCTCCAGCTCGGAGCGATCTGGGAGGACTAGAATTCTCAGGCCTTGGCCCGCTTGTGAGTGGGGCTGCATGAGCAGCCTGTATGGAACGAGCGTTGTGGCCTTCGACCTGTCGTGGTTGGAGAAGAGAGTGTGCACGCAGCCTAGAGAGGTTTATAAGCCTTCGATAGTGTTCGCACAGGTTCGAACCTAATCAACCCGACCTGTAAGGGCACTGCGTCCCACGCAGTATGTGGGGCGCTTTTCGTAGTGAATATAACAATCTGTGCACGGAGTGGATTTATCAGATGAGGGCAGTATGGTCACGACCTTGATACTTTCATTGTTCACATCAAGACTTCAGCCTGGATTGAACATGTGCATAGTGTCAAGCAACGCGTTGTTATACCCGAGAATATACATCAACTAGCGCACGGAAGGATAACGCTTAGTTACTAGTGATAGTGAACTCTGGGCCGAAGTTACTAGAGTCGCCAAAGACTGAAGGGGAGATTGAGCACGAGCTCGGAGCTAATGGACATTCACGGAGGATGGTACTCACGAAGCACCGAATAATCGTCCGCGGGCTCAACGTCTGGGGCTACGACCGTAACCCAGCCTTGTCTGAGCGGAAAGTTGCTTGCGAGTGCAGTAGCTACTCAAAATTCAGTTCAGCTATAATTTCCGAATAGGAGAGAAACATACTAAAGTTAGCTATGAAATTCTTCGCGAGCCAAGCATGCCCTAGGGAGTCGGTGATATTGACCGGAGGGTTGCTCGCATCCCTAGATGGCGACACGTCAGTCCTGTGTGACCACTGAAGGTAATATTGAGATGTACCAGGTGATGTTATAGATTCGCCCAGAGACCCAGACGGCTCCAGCATGAGGTTCAATGACAGGAGGGATCCACAGGTCGGCAGAAACACCAAGGACAAGAGAGGCGAAAGCAGACGACAGAAGTGAGCTGGAGAAGCGCATTGCAGAGGAGTTGAGGACCGAGAACTGCTGTCTATCACTGCAACAACATTTCACGATTTATAGCTCGCCAGATGATGCATTGAAGAATTGTGTTCGTCGATCTGGGCCCTTGTCTGACAGTTTACCTCCGGTTACAAGCTGTACGCGGGGATCCATAGCCGTAAGCCGTGAAATGCCTGTCCCACCGGAGTCGAAGCTTGTACGAGTCACATTTACAGCGCGCTATCCTTGGTCTTATTTTGCGGGAATCCATAGGACGGCGGAAGAGAGTCCCTGCTATCTTGGCAGGTACTTTCGCCGGTACAGGTTCTAGAGACGGAAGTTGTGCATTGAATTACGCGCAATAGAACCAATCCGTTGACAACGAACGAATGGAAGGAGGTAATTTTGGCTTGTATAATGCCGGCACTTTGGAGCCAGCTCAGGACGAGCAACTACTGCCGGCCCGGGTCGGAGTCGGATAAGTCGGAAAGATAGTTGGATCGTACTCTTGTATCACTTTTGCCTTACCATGAGCACCAAGGCTGCAAAATCTCAGCAGTATAAGGCGAGGTGGATCAGAACGAAGACACAGGTAGAGGCTGGGTAGAGGTGTAAGGAAAAGATGATGGGGCGTCCTCCATCCAGCCTGAGGTGGTAACGTAGACGCCCAGGGCTTGTATGATCAGATTCATAAACCGGACTCATGATCAGTCTTCCTTCAAGTTGCCTCCTCGCTCGAATACTGACCGGGAGCAGTCTGAGTCGAGAGCATGGGGTCTGTCGAGCAAGTGCAACATCCCACCGAGAACCAATGCGCCGGGCATTCGATACGAATGAAGCTCTGATATTTGAGTAATAGTACAATTGCACGACGCGACAATGAATAGCAATGACGATAACGGACAGAAAAATAGCAATCCACAGATTGAATAATGTGATAGGACAAACCAAATACACTAGAAGAAATGTAGAATATGTACATCGCATCAATGTGTTAGATGCGAGACGTGCCAAGAACAGCAAAAGGCTGGCGTGCTGAGCGCACGCTTAGGGGCGATGCCTTGAAAGAGGCCCTTGTTCTCTTCTGCGACATGCGAGCCACTCGTTCCGTCGTTGGGCTGACACTCATGTTCGAGTCGTCGCTGCCGGGCTCGCTATCGAAGTCGTCGATTTCCCTCACGCGGCGAAGGGCAGGAGAGACCAGGCGATGGGGAGTGACAACCCCGATGAAGCGGTGAGGGTCGTCATCAGAGGACGGAGGAGCGAAGGAATGAGGCGAAACAGGGCTTTCCATCATTATAGAGTCATCTACACAAAAGATCCTTGGTTAGCGTGCTCATTGTCGATCAGAAGAGACAACTCACCACTGCCCATAGCCTGCATCTCTCGCAGCCTCCTTAGAGGCGAGTCGAGTGACGAAGACAGACTGTCAATCTCGTCCTCATCCACCTCGGCCCTCTTGCGCTGCCCCGCGATGATGGTCGAACGTTCCAACAAGGTCTCAGGAAGCGAGTGGGTGCGAATCCTCTTCGCGGCGGGAAAGCTAAGCTCGTAACTCTTAGTGGAGCCAAGTTTCGCAGACGACTGAGTCCTACGGAGGTCCCTCTCTCGCAAAGGGGGCTTGCACGACAGAGATGGAGCCTCGGATACGTCAAAGCTGACAGTCTTGCGCATGACCTCGCGCAAGGTCGGGACTTCCACAGCTTCTAAGAAGACGCCCTTGCGCTTCCGACCTCGGGGAGCATCCTGAACGATATTGGACTTTTCAACAGTTGCCTTCGAAGTCGAAGGAACGGCAGAAATAGGCTTAGATGATAGTGTCGATTGTGCGTCCAGGAGCAGGTTCACCCTGAGATCGCCAGCCGAGTTGCGCATGAGGAAAGGCGGCAGCTCTTTCCGTGCCCGTTTGCGACTGTCCCCGATGTCTTCATGGTCTTCCGTATCAAAAGATCTCTTGCCCAGAACGGAACCAGTGGAAGCCATAGGCGACCGCAGGGCGATACGATCCACCACCGAAGCGATGTTGCCGATGTTGCGCAGAGGAGACGCATTTTCCTTGTCAGCGCCGCGCACGGCTGATCCTGGCGTACGCCTCCTCGGAGTGAGGGGCGACCTGGTGGGCGAGCTTGGCGGGGACTCGACGATAAACAGGGGGCCCATAGGGCGGACAGGCGAAGAGGACTTGTGAGGGCGAGAGGGGGTGACTGGTCGCGCCACCGACGTCGGTGTTATCGGGCACGGAAGCTCTTGTAGCTCATGGATTGATCGTGGTGGGGAGCGCAGGAGAAACGGCGCAGCGAGGCTTCCGGATGAAGAGGCCTCAGGCAACATAGGCACGTCGTCCGCCGGCTCCTGTAGGAGATGGCCCTCGACTTCTTCTGCGTCGCTCAGCTCGATCTTCTCGTCCTCCGCAGGTGCAACGAGGCCGACGGCTTGCAGGCAGGTATTGATCTTTTCCGACCATCCGTCCTCTGGGGCAGAAACAGATGCGTACGTTGTTTCCCATAGGCTCAGGAAAGACCCCGCAACGCATTCAGGCTTGTCGTCTCGTCCGATGAAGGCAGACTCCATCAACGAAGAGAGCTTCTCAAGTGTCTCCCGCTTTCGCGGGCATGCTTAGCGCGACTGTTGTGCTTGTCTCGTAGACTGCCGCAATGTCCAGCTCATATTCCTCTTCAGTGAGAGCCCGGGTCTCGTCAGAAACCCAGTGGGACAAGCCGCCCTGCACCAGTTCCAAGAACTGTTCGATGAGCTCAGGTGGGCAGGCATCCATCGCCCGAATAACCGTGCGTAGTAGCCAGATGCAGGGCAGCTTGTGGAGCACGATCGGCGGATATGCGCTTGTGAGGGTGTCGTTTACCAGCTCGCACAGGGAGACCGGGATAGCCCGAGCATCCGTGATGTCGAGATGTGATAGTAGTAGGTCGGAAATGCGGATGGAGGACAGTAGGCTGAGGGCGCCGCTCGGAGCGATGATGGCGGCAACCTGGTCCAGAACTGAAATCGAGTCAACGCCATAGTCCAGAGCTCGGTCGACGGTGAGACGCAGGAATGATTCCCACGTGTCGAGGTCGTCATTAGACATATCCCATGCATTGGCGTCCCTATATGCGCCCTATTTAGTACCGTCACGACTGCAATCAAGACATTGCTTACAAGAAAGGTGCGCCCAGGAGCACAATGGCGCCCTCCCAGCTGGTGCGTTCCTCCCTCCACTTCTGGACAAAATTCGCCCATACCGTGCACTTGACGTTGTCAGTCCACGTATTGCCCCTCCGCCGCGAGCTGCTCTTCATGCCCCAAAACGCCAGCATCTCCTCTTCGCTGCACACTTGAATCACCTCCGCACAGAAATAAGCCCAGTTCGCGCGCACGTCGTCTGGCAACTCCATATTAACGACAAGGTCCGACTCCTTGCGGTCCAGCACGGTCAGCAGCCGCTCTGCCTGGTCCACGAGATGCGGCGCGGGGAAGATCGTTTGCAAGCGGCGCCAGAGTTCACGTACGAGTCGCAGCTTGAGGCCGGCCTTCCAGCGGTATGGTGGCAGAATTTCCTCCTCAGCCTCCTTCGTTGGAAGCGTCGGAAGGATCATATCCAAGTCTTCCGCACTCTTGCCGCTTAGATCTAGCTTCTCATTCCTGAGAATGAGGATGAGGATATTGGTGGCGCGTTGAGCGAGATCCGCAAGCGCGGCCTCGGGATTGGTCTCGCCTATGCGCATATAGTCAGCTTATAGCCGCCACTCCATGGCATACATAAGTTAAGATACATACCCTGGATGACAGAAACATTAGCAGTCCATAGGCCCGACCATATATCGAGCATCTCAGTCTAACGCATTGCCTAAGTCAGAGATACGATGAAAACGAAGGCTATGCGCGCACCGGAAAAGGCTCGTTCCACGAGCAGACGAGACTAGCCAAGCCTTCCTTCCATATATCGACTATCGCATCAAACACCCAAGGTTGAGCCAGCTCCTCCTTGGTCAACCTGCGTATGTCTTCGGCCTGCGGGCAATCGGAAAATAGAGGTCGCACCGCGTCGGCAAGGGTGCCATACTCTACTGTCAAGAGGCCAGGGTTGGCTGAGAAGAGACCCAGGGGGAGGAGCTTCGCGGGGTTCCACTCCCAATAGTCGGCTTGCGATTCCGACCTATCAGATACGGTCGAAGACGCTTTCGTAGCCGACGCGTTAACGAACTGGGAGAGTGTGTCCAACGCCATCTTGCACGGCTGGCCAGCCTTCCTGGACATCTCTCTCAGGATAACCAAGGCCTGTTCTAACGCTTCTTCTGCGCTCTGACCTTGAGGTACAGAGCCTAGCAACGCCCCGATGGTCGAGACACCGGCACCCATGTCTAGCACAGAGCAAACGGACTTCCACGATATCTGCAAGCGGTGCTGGTGGTAAGCCATCTCTTCGTCGGTGTACTCCTGCTCTTTATCCGGTTCCTGCGAGTCTTCGTCCGCGTCCGCAGACGGCACGAGTTTGACGCACGGTGGCTGGAAGTACGCCCAGGTCATGCATCGCCACACCAAGCACACCAGTGCGCGCACGGAGCTCTTCGGATGCTGCATCGCGCGGCCGAACAGCGGTGTGATGCACTTCGTCATCCGGTCGTCGAGGAACACCTGCGAGCCAAGCATCGCGACGAAGCTTGCGAGCACGAGCAACGCCCAGACGGGGCCTTGGGCGACGTGTTTGGGCTCAGTCGCGCCGAGAGTCGTCCTCAGCGTGCGGATGATGAGAGGATCTTTGGTAGGGCTTGATGGCTTCTTGCTTGGGGTACCGAGGGGTGCCTTGGTGAGGTAGTACGCGACATCCGATGCGACTCGAGTGTGTACAGCAGAGAGAGGCTGTGTCGCAAGGCTGAATGCGAAACCGCCTAGTGCGTGGCAGGCTTGCAGACGAAGAGCCAGTGTAGGCGCCAAAAGCTGGGCAAAGATCGAAGGGAGGATGTCGGCGAAGGCAGGAACGAAGACTGAGGGGTAGTGGATTGAAAGGTCATGAATAGCCTTGAGGCCATCGTTTGCTGAGCCTTTCTTGCCTTCCTTGCCGAGCTCGCCCTCGATGCCACGTCGCAGGGCGTATGCAATACGATCTCGCGCGGGAACCAAGACCGCCTCGGGCAGCCGCTGCGCCTGAATGAGATAGATCGCCAGGGCGCAGGTTTTCCTGCCATTCGGCGTTGGAAGGTGTTGCGCTAATGGTATCGCCAGTACGTTCGTCAACAGGTCCCCAAGGTGCGACTCTATTGTATTGTCAGCATATAGCCCAATTTTAACGCATATAACCTACCTTCGAAGACATTGTAGACTGGAGGTGATGTGAAAATCACACCTAGTAGTCTGAGTACTGAGTGCGATGTCGTGCAAAGGTCTCGTGCAAACTTGGCTTGCTCGGCTGTCATCCCACGTTTCCTCGGGCTCTTTTCTGGCGATGGAAGAGCCCTCACATCTTCCTCATCCTCCTCCTCTACTACAGGCTCCTCCAACGCCTTTCCAAGATCGCGACACATGGCCTTAACTAGCGCGTCCCGGTTCTTCCGAATTGGCTGGAACAGGGGCCACGACGCGTCGGCGTCGGTGTCATCAGCTATACATGTTCTCAGCCGTACCGCCAGCACGTTGTACGAAGCGATGAGGTCCTTCATCGCAGCGCCAGCAGCGAGAATACGCGTGACCGGATTTTGGAGGTAGTAGAGGTTCGAGAGCGGGTCTGCGGGCTCGGGCGTTGTCTCCCGCTCATTCTCTTCGAAACACGGTAGAATCTCGTACGTCTTCTTCTTCAATATCGACTTCGTTGGCGTCGACGTTGAGTTGAACGCGGTGAGACGAGTCGTGGGCAGTTCTGGAGTGAGGGTGCGATATTCGTGTTCTTCCGCCCATACTACTCGAGAGGGCCCTGGCCGCCTATTTTCTTTCTCCTCGCGATGGGACGTGCTGGGCGGAGTAAGGAGACTCATACTAGCAGCAGGTTTGGGGGCGGGGCCTCAGAGAGTGATGGAGGGAGAGGGCCAAGGATCCCGTAGCGACTGGTTAAGGCGCCAATGCAAATAACGCGGTGACAGAGGCAAACACAGACACACTAATCAACGCGACGCGTCGCGTTTGTTACAAAGCTTTTGTATGCCCATCAGAGTCTGCTGATAGACTGGTAAGAAACAACCGTGTTACATTTGTCAGCAAGTTACTTACTAGTCTTTACAGCCAAACAGCGGAGTTTCATTCAATACAACTTCGGCGCTACGTTCTGTCTTTGCTTCATGATCAGACCATATCGACAGGTGAGCAGCCTCTTACTCCTTTTCTCGTCTCTAATACAGATAGCTCAGTCAATGCTTGTTACAGGAGCACTGTTACTGGAGTTGGATATTCTAAGACTCGAGAAAGCCCGTATTCTCCATGCATCTTGCATACATGAAGCCACCTAGTACACCCCGACCAGTCACCGTTACATCATTTCGGTTTTTACCACTCTCCTTTCGAATGACCATAAAGAAGCTTTTTTGAGCCGAGGCGCTGCACAATTTCTATTTCAAGACATACCTGCCGGACCTATCGAGCTGCTACACGTATGTCCTCAATTGGACGTTGCAGAAGAGCTTCGAATTTGCAAGTTGAGTGGTGCATGGTCTGTACAAACTGCTCAAGACACTATGCCTGCTTTCACATTAAACTATGATTTAATCTCGTATCAGCAGATGAAGCCCGTCCTTCGGGACTATTTCTCACGAAGTCGCGCAGTCGCAGCCATTTGGAGTCGTCATCGTCTCTTCAAGCCACGCCACAAGCAAAGATCAGATGTGGGCTCTGCAGCGGTTGCCCGTGTGCTCCCTTAAGGCTAAGCTTTGAGCGGTGGCGGCAGGATGTCACGGCTCCTGGTCACATTGTTCTCCCTACCATACTTGACGCACAGAATGTCGCGAAATACCGCAAGATGGTGCATTCATATCACAGATGAAGCTGAGACACAAGGTCCCGAGACCACTGCTTTGGTATCTCAACCTTAATGGCACCACGGCGTACTGAAAGTGTTCAAAATACTGGGCCAGTGCCTCAAATCCTATGACAAAGACACCCTCGTTAGGTCTGAAAGCTCGCTTTTTACATGTTATTCATATGCATTGGAAGAATCATGACATGTTGCCGGTGAGCAACTGCTTGGGATGGTCTTACATGTGTCTTCCCCGGCTGATGCGGCCAGGCCAGTCTTGATGCCAAAACCACCAAGTCAACGCACTTCCCTTGTACAAAGTCTTTTCTCGCTGTGCTTAACATTGATCATACGCTCATGTACATGCCAAAAGTTCCCAACAAGGGCTTTTATGTCTGCCTTCCAGAGGTATATATACTGGCCAGTCGAAACAGGTGACTCTCCAGTCCTCACAGCTCATCCGGCTCTACGACATCTGCTACTTACAACATGTTCTCCAAGGCTACTTTCTTCGTCACCGTTTTTGCTGCCTGCATCGGCGCGTCCGCTGCCCCCAATGCCATCTGGGACTCCCAAGATCACCGCACCTGCCAAGGGTGATGTCTGGACCACCGGTGGAACTTTCAAGGTAACCTGGTGCGTATCTGCCTGCTGCGTTATGTTGCGACTCAACTAACTTGACGCGAATATAGGGACACCTCTGACGCCCCTGCTTCCATCAGTGAGGCATCGAAGGTTGTACTTTCCCACAACAAAGTTTTGGACGTTGGTAAGTGGCGCGTGTTTTCACTCAACGTTACACGTATTGAATAACGTGGCCCACTTCCAGACCACCCCTTGGCGTCCGGCTTCAACCTTCGCTCTGGCTCTGTGGCCGTCACAATTCCCACGAGCACTGAACCTAGTGTTTACGAAATCATCCGTAAGTCATGTTGGATCTCTCAGTAGTGTGGATCATACTCAGAGCCCCGCCAGTCTTCGGCAACTCCGGCAATGCCAGCCCGGACTTCACTATCATTTAAAGCCCTCGCCTGCAATTTCTGGCAGTCCTGGGCCTGAAGTGCCTAAATTGCTTTTAGGAAGCCTTTGGGCTCAGCCAGTACTCGATGAATGTAAATGTCGTTCGCGGCGCTGCACAGTATACATGACCTGCCCGTTCTTGATCGCCTTTTACTTCGCGCCGTCTGCCGCTTCAGTCAAATTTCCATCACACTCTTCTCAGTGAGAGCAATTGTTGCTGAGGAGCTCAGCCGAATGTCGTGGGATCGCTAAGAGTGTTAAGTTTAGGCATTATTTTCACATTCTTGCGCTGACTTAGCCTCAGTAGTTGACTGATAAACTGAGGATGTATCCTTATTACTGGTCTCTTTGCGCGATTATTCAAGTCACGTGTATGCCTGTCAACAGTTGGTAACAAGGCAATAATAATGGCAGCAACAAACTGGCTCTAGTCTTACTTCTCGAGCTCCTTACTCCTTTTGAGCGCCTGTTCGCGGTAGTGTTGCCGTGACCTGACTGGAAAGTCGCAAGTCATCAAAGTCAAGTCACACCGCAGTCAAGTCACGTCAATTCATTGGCTGATGCGTCGGCTTGACTCGGCTTCGACCCTTTTGCCGCCGCGAGAGCGTGCAACAAGTGAGACTGCGAACGTCAGCTTTAGGCGCCTACCGGGAGCTGGTGCGCGGATCAGCATTATTAGCGCTGTACGTTGATAGAGAAGCCGGTGCCATCTCCGACGTTTGCAGTCGAATTTCACGTCCCTGCAGCCATACTATGTAGGTAGAGATACTAGGATACGCCATGAATAACCCATAGAGCATGCACCCACCCCGAAAATACAGGTATATGGCTCAGAGGCTGTGGAACTCACTCTGAAGTCTGTCGGGGACTGACTGAAGTCGACTGAAGTTGCAGTCAAGTTGATCGGGAGCAACTTGACTTGACTTGACTGTCCCAAAAGGATCAGTCATCAAAAGTCAAGTCACAGTCAATTCAATTCAAGTCACGGCAACACTAGTTCGCGGAGTTTCAATCACTCTACCTTGCCTCGGGCCTCGCGCTGCTGGACCTCTTTTTCGAACCGTGTCACCACGTAGGCACCCTCATGTTCCTCTACTGGACGGATACTCACGTCTCAGCATTAAATTGCCAGATGTATACAGATTCGAATTGGCTGGGCAAGGGCTGTGGGGCTTTGTAATACTTCTACGGCTTCCAACATACCCCTATCCGACCATCACGTACAGAACTGCAATCGTCTAATGTTAGTCCACGGCCGCCTCAATAACCTCCATTTTGCTTTTATTTTTATTTTACCAATCCACTTCTGGACGACTATCAGCACGCTCCATGGCCCGAGATGCAAGTTGACAAGCGCGACGGACGCGTTTACCATTGCCATTGCGGGCCCTGGTGTCCAACCCATGACCTCAAGTGGGGACGGGGGCAACCCACCGAACCTGTTGACCGAGGCACTGTGGAGTCACGTAAGTGTCAGCGCTCTTGCCCAAATCAATCCTTTCAAATATGGATGTCATATCCCTTTAGGTGGTGAATATTGAATACACGGGATGCGACCGAGGCACGCACTTCGATGCTATTAATCGCAGCGGCCAGGCCATGCCGCTGCCTGCTGGAAAATATAGCCTTTCTCATCCACCCACAACCACGAAAATGCCGTATTCAGGCATCGCGGTGTATAAAGCACCGGAGCCCGCTGCAGCACACCTGACAAACGCTTCTCATTAGGGCCGAGAGGTCATCGTGTTTATCCACACGCAATAGAACAGTTGCGGGACGCCGCCGACGCTTAACTGCGGCGACGGTTTTACATGGGTCTTCCCAGACTGAATCACTGATGCGACTCGGGCTAGTCTTGATGCCTGACCTTCTCGACAACAGACTTCGCTTACAACATGCTTCTTCTTGCGGTGTTCACCATCTGGCGTATGCTAGCATCCATGCCGATGGTGCCCGACAAGGGCTTTTATGGCCGTGCTCTGAGGGTATATATACAGGTCAATCCGTAAGGATTGCTCTCCAATCCGCACAGCTCATCTGCTTAACGACATCTGCTACGACATGTTCTCCAAGGCTACTCTCTTCGTCACCGTTCTCGCTGCCTGCATTGGCGCGTCCGCAGCCCCTCAAGACATCTGGGACCCTAAGATTACCTCGCCTACGGCGGGCGAAGTCTGGACCACTGGAGGCTCCTTCAACGTGACCTGGTGCGGACAACGCATGTCTTCCGCTCTACTCAACCGCTTAACTCAACCTTCTGCAACTTAGGGATACCTCTGATGCCCCCGCTTCCATCAGTGAGGCTTCTCGCGTTGTCCTCTCCAAGGACAAAGTCTTGGATGCCAGTAAGTGCTGTGCATCTCCGTTCAAGGGCGCTATCAGGCTAACTGAGCAATGTGATACACCTGTAGACCACCCTTTGGCGTCCGACTTCGACCTTCGTAAGGGTTTCGTGACTGTCACTGTTTCTGCGAGCACTGTGCCCGGCGTCGACTACCAGATCGTCCGTGAGTAGTCTTGATTTCTTTTACTACGTGAACCACGCTTAGTGTCGCACTAGTCTTCGGCGACTCCGGCAACGTTAGCCCGGTCTTCACCATCATCTAGAGTCCTCGCTGGAGGCTTCGGCGATCCGCAAGTGTACAAGACATGATGGATGCTTAGGTCACTGCTAGTACTCGATGGTTGTAATCTCGTCGCACAGCGCAGTATGTACCATGCTTGATCAGCTTGTTTTTGGCAGTTTTTCGTTTGATGCGCTGTGCAAGCCAAGTCACTTGGACGATGCCTTACTTGTGGGTGAAAGCAAATTGTTGGGACCAAATCAAAATGGCCCTGTTCATGTCGTCATTGAGAGTTCGGATATTCAACTTCTACTCCCGATCTCTTGAGCGGCTACTGTAACAGTATCCAAAAGTGGGAACTGTCTTTCCCTCTATGGACGCTCGGCGTCGCTTGTTCTGCGCTCTCATAAGCACTGATTGATGATCTCCCATCACTTCACTTCAATGCAGCCCATCAATGTACTCGAAACGTACTCACCCTCTGACGCACTCTGCATCGCAAACTGCATCGCTTATTCAATATGTTTCCTATCGCAGACACCAAAGGAGCGAAGGCTACGCTCATCGAGGTACGCTGAGACGAGCAATCAACGCTGCGAGGTCGCAGACTCTGGTGCCCCGTACTTATGAAGGCTGGAAGGCCGCTACACTCCACGCAGCTTTTGTAGGATGTAACCCAGCACCGTAATAAACAAGGGGCGGAGAATATCGACTGTAAGCGGCACTTCGGTAAGCCGCATTTCGTTTCAGAGTGGAGCTCGTTGCTAACACTAAGATGGCTTCTTCGCCGATCCGCGCAGAGGGCCCCTTCTTCCGAAGCCCGTGAGCCAATAAACAGGGCTCTCTACAACCCTTCGCGCTCGACGCAGTCCTCCGGAACGCTGCAGAACCGCTTACACATCGTTTACGCGACGCATCCCCCGCTTCTGCGGGGGTGCGATCATCTGCGTGACGACAAGTCGCTTCGACACAACTTCGACACGTTCTAAGGTTGGTTTCACCCTCTGGGCACACTCGTCACAGGGCTTCCGAAATGCACAATGCCGCGGCCGCAGGGGGTATAAGAACATAGGGCAACTCGACGCTGGACTCACCATCGCACCCCATTCTCGTCCTTCGCTCTGCCTGTTCAGCTTCCACCCTCGTCTGTCGTTTATTGCAAAGTCGTACCCACTCGAAGCACCTTCCGTCACCTTTACACGACCACTACCTACCTAATCGCCACGATGTTCTCCACCCGCGTTGTTTTCTCCGCGCTCGCGCTCTCCATGTCCGTCGCCGCCGTCCCGACCAACATTCTCTCGTTTAGGGCCACGCCGACCGCTGCGCCCGCTAGCGAGCTGCACCCGAACATGTTCGAGGTCTACGACCCGCCCATCACCGCACCCGACGCCGGTGCCGTCTGGACCGTCGGCTCGACGCAGATTGTCAAGTGGGACGCCTCGAAGATCGGCGCGGACGGCCAGAACACCACCGCCTACCTGCTGCTTGGGCACAAGGAACCTGGCACCTCGACTGAGTTCCTCGACATCAGTACGTGTTCATATTCTTAGATACTTGAGTCCATGCTCACTTGGCACTCCAGGGAACCCTCTAGCCAAGGACTTCCCCGTCTCGGCCGGCCAGGTCAATGTCACCGTCCCGCAGGCCCTCACCGCGGACAACTACATCGTCGTCTGTAAGTACTTGTTTTTGTACATCTCCATGTTACCAGCCGTTGACAGTTTCTGAACAGTGGTCGGAAGCGTCAGCGACTCAGGCAACGCTTCGCCGACGTTCACCATCCAGAACCCCAACCAGCCCAGCGTGTCGCAGCCCGCTTTGCCTAGCTCGACCGAGTCGGCTCTTCCCTCTAGTAGCCTCTTGAGCTCCCCTGCCGGCCGACACCTCTCCGCTCTCCCCACCTCCGTGAGCACCGTCTCGGCCCCCGCTGACGCCACTTCCGCCGTATCATCCGCACTTTCATCCGCTCCCGCCTCCTCTGCCGTCCCCACTGGCACGTCCGATGTGTAAGGTGTTGAATGTGGCGTTCATTTTATATGAACTTTGGACATTACTCGCTCGTTAGATAGTAATTGCATGCTACCGTCACCAATTCCACGAACCAATTGAACTATGGACCTTACTCGTATGCAAAATCAAATGAGCGACATTTGAGAGAACTGTCTGCCCGTTCTTCTGTATGATCAGCTGCGGAAACTACAAGTGCGCCAGCCTGGCCTTAGCCTTCTTGGCAGCTTCGTGGCGCTGCCAAGATACATTGTCAGCCTGCCGACCAGTCTTGCAGCCATTCAACGGTATACTGGCAACGTGGTTCACATTCAACATGCGCATATGTATTGCGAGATTCAAGCGCAGTCCATAATCAAAGAGTCCTAGATCTACAGCCCGCGAGGGTATAGTCGTACATGAATAGTCCGTATGAGATGCTTAGCAGCACATCTCGCAGGGGCAGCCTAGACGGGTTGTCAACGTATTGTAATATATGAGAAGTAAACGAGTACGTACAGACGATGTCTGCGAAGCACTCGCAACAGTCCTTGCAGCACTCGAAGCACAGGAAGCACTCAACGGCGCCGAGGAAGCAGTCCTATTGGCCGTCGTTAACAAGCCAGTCCACCACACTAAGCCGCATGTGTACGCACCCTGCCGGCTCCTCCTCCCCTGAGACGAGCTGCCTTCTGGCACTCTTGCGTGCTGTTGCGCGACGGTGGTGACATCGCATCTGAGTCGCAGGTCAGCTTCCCAGGCCCTAGCATTGCTCCCTTTCGTGCACTCACTCATCTGGATAGCTTGCGGCTGGGTCGAGGTGGTCATCGCGGGTTTGGGAGCCTCCATGTCGTCTGCGAAGGATGTGTGGTCGTAAAGAACAGTGCGGGGGGAGGGGAGAGTGGGCTGCGGGAATCGAGGCCGCAGCGCTTTTATTGCACGCTGCCTGCACGCATCGGTGAGATCATATACCACATTTGGATCCGGTGGAGACCCGCAGGCGCGGAGCTATATTTAGAGATATGCCAACTTGCAGGCACACATTCTGCGCGCTGAGCGTACTGCTCGATAGAGCGTATATTGCATCGACCACGCAGAATTTCTACGTATTTTCCGCAGAACTGGCAAGGTGTGCGATACACAACAGTTGCAAGGGGCACAATTTGAACCGTCCGCTCAAGGCTTGTTTTTCACAGCGCCTGAAAGAATTGACGCACTGAATTTGCATTCGCAATGATTGCCTTCATGCGGAACGCCAGCTGCATTCCAGTTCCAACTTCCATCTCAACAGGCGTGCCATGGGAGAAACGTGTGCAAAAACGAGATGAACATCTTACCTGATGCTGCATAGACTGTGCCGAGTCGCCGTCTGCGGTGGGTGTGCACAAAGGCTGAGGGGTATGTCGGGTGAGCGTGTATAGCTACAAGACCCATATATCGTGCAGCGCGCCAAAATACGGCGTGCAATACGCAAGCGTTACCATAACACGGCGGGTCGGCTTGGTTCATAACTCTTCGCATGAGGGAAGATACGTCCCGGAGTCGCACGTCTGCTTCAGACTTCATCCTCTTGACGAAACGGGCTTGGAGGATCGTGAGGAATATGCTCCGCAGTGCCTGTCGTTGTCATTGAGCCGGATGGCTGGTACGTACGAGATCTAAGGGTGTACGTGAAGCGAGTGTGCGTGCTCCGACAATAAGTAGGGACGTACCTCAAATACCATTATAACGACGCCTTCTCACAAGTAGGTTGCTAGGGCCGCTCATGTAATCACCCACTCCGAAACGTTATCACTAGACGTTCGCAGTACCGGAGACTCTAAAGGACTGCAAGCTGAGCGTACTCTTTAACACCACAGTTGAATGTATGAAAGCTACGCTCCACTGCTGGTATGTGAGCATCTCATAATGTGATGATGTCATACAAACGCCTGCGTCAGTCTATAAAACAGTGAATTAGCTCAGTTTCACGTCAAGAGAACTGGCAGCCCTTACAACATGCCTTCATCAGAGCCGCAGCTGAAAGGATACACTGGAGGCTGTTACTGCAGACGCTTTCGCTACAGGTTCAGATACCCTGCATTTGATGAGGGCCAGCAAGATGTTCTGAACTGCAACTGCAGCTTCTGCTCACAGAAAGGGGCCCTTTTCATGTATGTCTCGCACTGTTCTTCTGTACACACGCCCTGCGCTGACTATCTGCATTCTGCAGAGCGTTTCCAGAGGCAGACTTCGAGATGACGTCGGGAACCCTAGACGAGATGACGCGCTATCAGTTCAACAGGAAGACAGATTCGCATTATTTCTGCCCAACCTGCGGTGTACAGCCGTTCGTGATGGGCCAGGACAAGAGGACGTCCGTCAATGTGAGGACGACAGACGGGATAGACGTGGAGAAATTGAAGTTGAAATTCTTCGATGGGAGAAACTTGGCTTAGTAATTCCACGCGAGTTGCTGGGGCAGTTTAGCAGCCGGTGCGCAGCGAAAGGAGGTAGTCGATATCCCATAAGCAAGAATTCCTCGGCGGTGCTAGGAACGGCGTACTCGCCGCAGCATACTGCAATTCTGTACCATAGTCGCGGAGATGAGCCTACGCCGCTCCTGTAAAGGTGTATCGATGGATGGTTTCGCTCTTACGTACGGCATTCCTGTGGACATTGCAGAGTGCCCGTATATACAAAGTGTAAGAAGCATGCGCCGGTAGTGGCCTGGTATCCTATCTCGCCATAGGATTGTCTCCTGCTGAACAGGGAGATAACGGTTAGTCCGACATGGTAAGAAAGTACCCGCACTTGCGAGTTGTATGTGTCACAGCGGCTGAAGATCCCCATGTCTGTAGGTCGTCTGTTAGCTTCTGACCGAGCAAGAGCTATGGAAAATCTTCATGAATTGTGAGCGGCCATCGGCAACAAAAGCATGAGAGAACACAACAGGTTCAATGGAATGTAAGCTCACCGAATACCCTCAAGACCCCAGGACATCCCCACGCGAAGAATATCACGACCCCTGCCAGCGTGAGTTGGCGCTTTGCTAAAGCATCTGACGTAAGGCAGATTTACCTCGGGACTGTGCTGGCTGCCGCTTGAGCCTCTGCAATGTACGTCGCTTGACTTACCCTTCCACCTCTCAGGCATCCTAATCCATCCTTTTCCAGAACACTCACCATTCAACTGTGATTACCATCTCGAGTTGTATGACTCGATCCGACTCGGCCACAGCTCTGCAGCCCTGGCACCGGTTTCCGCGTCAATTCAAGCTATTCGCCATCCTAGACCTTTTCTCGTAAGCTCAGGACTTCCCGGACATTCCCCAGGAACCACTGAATCTTGGCATATAAGGGCACCGCGTGAGGTATCAAGATGTCCGTGACTCCACGACTTTCCGGCTTCTGGTCCGCGACTGGGTCGACAAGAATGAGCTACTTCGAACGGGGAGACGACGAGGACGTCGGCCTTGTGGATGGGGAGGACGAGGAGTTGGGTGACATTCAAGACGGCAGAACGCCTTTAGACAGAACCATTGACAAGATTGGGATGGGTGCGTGATATTGTTTCTTCGAGGCCGTGTCAGAGTCTCGCGGGCTGATGCGAAGTGTATAGGAAGCTACCAATGGACACTGCTATCGCTGTGCGGGTTTGGTGAGTTCTATACGCGCCGCGTGCCATTGCTCACACACAAACGAATAATGACGGGGATTTGAAGGGTGGTTGGCCGACAACGTGAGTCCTATTTTAGTGTCTCGCTGGTTATGCTTGACATAGCCTGAAGATGTGGATCCAAGCTATCGCAATTATACTACCAAGAGTGCAACAACATTTTGACGGCAAGTCGCTTTCTAGGACCAGCCAACGTTGCGTTAAGATTACTCATGTTCTGGCCGCCTCAGTACCCGATAAGTATATTGGAGTCTTGTCCTCCTCAATGTTCGGCGGAATGATGTTTGGGGCAATTGGATGGGGTGCCTGTAAGCTGGCGCGTTTTGCTATCCTCCGCTCGAAAATTTGGCTGAGAAGGGCCGCTACAGGCTCTGATCTCATGGGTCGTACGACCGCTTTCAACGCAACGCTCTTCCTCACTGCAGTGTTCGGAGTGATTGCGTCTTTATCAAGCACATTTCCCATGCTATGCACGGCTCTTTTCCTGCTTGGAAGTGCTGTTGGGGTGAGTTTGTGTGGTTAGTTACTCCGAGTCGGAAACCATATTGATGAGTAATCCAGGGTTCAATGCCCACAGATGGTACCCTGCTTCTAGAACACATGCCCAACGGCAAGCAGTATCTTGTCACTGCGCTCTCGGTCTTTTTCTCTTTCGGGTCTGTACTCGCGGCCTTCATTGCGCTCGCGATCATTCCAGGCCGGTCGTGCCCACCTGCCCCAGCGCCGTGCGATGTTGCGACACAGAATGTGGGGTGGAAGTACCTTTTGATTGCCCTAGGCCTGCTGGTACGTCTCGTTTCCTTTTTATATCGTATCGAAGTAATAGTTTGGTAGACACTTGTGATGTTCGCCGCACGGATGGTTTTCTTCCGGTTGCATGAGTCCCCTCGCTATCTCGTGCATGCAGGACGGCATCAGGAGGCCATCGAATCCCTGCAAATGATCTCTAAGTTCAACGGCTCTGAGCTGTCCCTCGACGTGGAAGATGTCCGAGACCACCTGAACCCTTCCGAGATACGCAACAGTCAGGCCAGTCCCAGCAGTGCCACCGCGCAAGACGAAGTCCTTTTCAACGCGGAAGATGACGAACCGCGACCCTCCATAGATGAAGCTCGGCTACCGAAGCTGTCGTCTCAGCGGAGTCACACGACCCTCCGAAACCCGTCCCCAGAGTCGGAATTGCCCGACTACAGCTCTACGGGCGAGCACAACGTCTCCTTGGCCGCGCATACATTCCAGACCCCAACGATACCCAACGCCCCCTCTCCGACTATACCAGGTTCCGACAACCCATACCTGAAGGACTCCTCGAGAAGGAACTCTAATGCATCCATTGGTTCCATGGAATCCTCCAGCCGTCCACGCCATACCCGAGAAAGAAGTAGCTCGTCATTACACGAGATGCGATCGAAACTGTACTACAAGCTGCCGTTGTTCGTCAGCAGACCATTATGGGCGTGGGCGGATCGCGTGGCGATGGTGCTCTCGCCCGAGTGGCTGAGGACGACGATCCTCGTTTGGATTGCGTGGTGTGCCATGTCTCTAGGTACGCCCGAACGCATGACATGTTAAGCAGTATTTCTCATTTGGTTTCCGACAGCATATACCATGTTCAACGTCTACCTACCAAAACTCCTAGAGGGAAGAGGCAACGCAGGAGGCACCGACGCACCAAAAGTTTGAACGACAGTCTGTGGGACGTCGTGATATATGCCCTTGGGGGCTGCCCTGGCGCAATAGTGAGCATCTCCTTACGTGTCCGTCATTCTCCAGCTCTGAAGCTTGCTAGCTGGGCGCATACCTCGTCGACTCACCGCTAGGCCGCCGCTGGTCTCTCGCGGGTAGCACTTTCGTGACCGCGCTGTTCTGTGTTTTCTTCGTGATGGCGCAGAGCTCGCTTGCCGTGCGGTTCAGTACGATTGGTATCAGTTTGAGTGCCACGGTGAGCCACGTAACGTCTCAAGATCATGCATGTATTGACAGATGATCGCAGGCGATGTGGGCAGTGCTATATGGGTGCGTATTTCACAGCCTTTTCTAGAGCTTGACTCAAACAGGCTCTATCGCATCAGGTGGACGCCTGAGATTTTCGGCACCAAAGGTGCGCTTCTTGTGCATCTTCTCAGACGACAGCTACTAACGTTGGAAATGCTGCAGTACGAGGAACTGCATGTGGCATAGCCTCTGCTCTATCACGAATGTAATCCCTTCAGTTCGCCTTTTTTTCATGACTGCTAACCCACTGCTTCCGCAGAGGAGGAATGATTGCGCCGATGCTGGGCGGTGCTCTGTTGGTGATCGATAGTTCGTTCCCAGTAGATGCGAGTATTGTAATCTTCCTGGTCGCTGGATTCTGCGTGCTGTTACTGAGGGAGAAAGAGGGCGAGCGCGGACGATCGGCGGGGATCATCCATTAGAGAACTCTTGACGAACTTTTTAGTTTTACCGTAGACTTGTATTTTATTGTAGCCATAGCATAACATCATCGGCGATGTATAAGCACAAAATGCTTGCGGTGCAAGATCAAATTTTCTTAAATTTTCTCAGCTTTGTTGTAGGCTCGCCAGATCATGCAGAGCCAACGGCCGTGGCGTGTACACTGACACGGATCTAGGAAACCCTTCTACACGGCTGCCAAGCTAGGTGTGCACTTGCCTAAACCGAAGGCTTTACGATTCCTGGGCTTAGCTTGTAGTACACAATATTTGAGTCTTCTGCATTGATTGCAAGATAGATGTGCGAAGGTTTACCCAGATCATGGAATGCTTGGTGAAACCTGTGGTGAAGCCGTGAGTTGTGTACGAATATGTTACAATTAGAAAGAAGAGATGCACCATTCTGTACTGAGTGACTCGGTTAACGAGCAAGGAACCACGTAGAGAACGTTGTCCTGGCACACAAAAATGCGGTTAAACATGGGAAGGCGGAGCTCCATTAGCACTTACTGTTTGGGGGCGACGGCCTCTGAAAGCACCTCTAGAGCAGGACGGTACATCCAGGACCTTCAGATCTTCCCATTGTTGTGCTTTGTCGCAGGTGACTCTGAGCCTGTCCGCACAACGCAGCCATATAAGGGTCCGCACCTAGTTTCAAATCGTTGTATGTCTGCAGTAGTGAGCCTGCCGCTTTCGGATACTTCTGAATTACGCCGGAGAGCTCGGTAGACTGGATGAATGTCAGTGAAACCTCTCCGAAGGCCATGGCGAAGCAGGCTTACTGAGGGATGAGACTCCATGGTTACTTTTGACAAATTATGCTAATAAAAATCACCACTTGAACAACTTGATCGTACTTTTTGTTCCTAGCTGCACACCTCGATGACACTTGACCAAGTAGTGAACGCACGGAGAATAGTCCAAGTCATTGGCAACTTCCAAGTCGCAAACTCGAGGTCTCCAACGGGCGCCTGTTCATGCGAAGATCCCACGTGGCTCTTTGGGCGCTCAAAGCAAGGCGGAGGTATTTTCAGCTGTATTTTGCGTTTCTGTTCACGACACATCCTGCCACCTCTCACACCAATTAGTATATTCAAACTTTCAGATATGATGACGCTCAGGCAAACTGCTGTGAAGCCAGCGTGAATTTTTCCAGTAGCTTGCTAATTGAACAGGAGAATGCGTTTGCTGTTTCGTATCTGGCAACTTGCGTTTTCGGTACGGTTGCCATCCAGGACTCCTATGAGATGCTCGGTAAGGCCATGAATTCTTCGTGGCGATGCAGTGTCCTGACCACTAATCTTATTACGGGAAGTAGACCGCACTGGTTACGAGTGATTATACTGTCTCCGCTGCATCTGAAATCAAGTCCGCTTTGAGTCTCCGGAGTCTCCTCGGTCTCGTCGTTGAATACATCTTCAGGACACTTCACTAGCTATCAAGGCCCTACGTATATTTGGCCGTTCATGGCATGAACCCACGGGCCACAGCTTGGGGGTTAGGGTCAATTCCGTACACCGCCGTAAGTTTATATCTCTGCCACAGTGCCACAGGCCACTTATAGTTACTCAGTGGACTTCTTATATGAAATGTTCCCAGGTTGTCGCGACTGAACCCATCAATCATGACATGGGATTCCCGAAACGGAGGTTCTGCTACTCGGATCCATGTGAAGTTCCAGTGTGAACCTCGGCACACTTGTATATCATCGCGACAATCACGAGCAGTAAAACAGCATAGTGCCGTTTGGTACGTCCTCTCCGTTATACGCTGTAGTGGGCCGTATCCTGTGCTCATCTCCAAGCCCAGCTTTGTGCAGACAAGTGTTTGCGCGTACCTATAAGCGCCGAACACAGCTCGACCGCCTCACGCCGTGTTAGACTCCTTGGTCGCTTGTTCGCTTCGTCCGACTCCCACTGACGACCCTGTGCTACATCATCCATCCAAGATGGAAGCCTCGGCTTGAGCGCAGTCTCAAGGTTTCTGACACTGTCGCCAGATGATTAATCAAGCGGCTTGAGTTACCAATGCGCCATTTGGAGATTACAAAGCATACATAAGGCCCAAGACTCTAATTTGAACGGCAGGACCGTCGAGTGGCCTCCGTCTGTCTTGTCCAGCTCCTTCACCATGGGCGTTATGAGCAGACAACTGTTCGAGGGTTGCGGACACCCTCAGCCGCAGAGCTGAGGCTCCTGAGCAGGTTAGCTATAAATGCATGTTTCCTTCCGCCATTATATTGACCACCTCTTGGTTCCTTTAGGCGGGAGTGTTTGCGGGTGATAATCCAGCTTCATATAATTTGAATGACCCTATTCGACTATGGGTCATTCAAGTCAGTAAGTGTCAAAGATGTCTACGCTGACTGATTAACGAAACTCATGCATCGGTAGTTGTTATTTTGGGAGTGACCCAGCTCCTTGCCTTGCTGTTCTCTCGTATCCACCAGCCAAGAGTCATCGCGGAGATCATTAGCGGCGTGATTCTGGGGCCAACCGTTATGGGGCGCATTCCCAACTTTTCCAACACGATCTTTCCGTCAGCCTCCCTGCCCATGATCAACCTCACGTCTACAATCGGGCTCGTCTTGTTCCTCTTCCTGGTGGGCATGGAGATTGACGTACGAGTCATCAAGCGCAATGCGAAGGCGTCCATGCTCATCTCGCTAACCGGTCTTGTCATTCCGCTCGGCCTGGGAGCCGCCCTCGCTGTCCCAATCTACCACCAGTTTGTCGACCCTACTGTCAACTTCGGGTACTTCATCCTCTTCGTCTCGGTCGCGGTTGGAATCACCGCGTTCCCCGTGCTATGCCGCATCTTATCGGAGCTTAAGTTGCTCGACGACACTGTCGGTGTCGTTGTACTAGCAGCCGGGGTGGGCAACGACGTGAGCATTTGTCTTGCTATGCCGTGTGGCGTCTTCTGAGGTATCTTTAGGTCGTGGGATGGATTCCTGCTTGCTTTGTCGGTAGCTCTCGTAAATGCCAATAGCGGCCTTACGGCACTCTGGGTACTTTTGACAGGAGTGGGATACACCATCTTCCTTCTCATCCCTGTGCGCTGGGTTTTCCGATGGGCTGCCCGTCGCACCGGAAGTCTGGATACTGGCACTCCGACTGCCTTGATGATGACTTTCACTCTACTCCTCGTGTTGTTTTCCGCCTTCTTCACCGACATCATTGGCATTCATGCCATCTTTGGTGCGTAGCTCAGATACCAGAGATAGCGGTCTACTAATTGCACGTATAGGTGGCTTCCTGATGGGGTTGATTATCCCGAAGGAGAATGGCTTCGCAATATCTCTGGTGGAGAAGCTGGAAGATCTCGTGTCTCTACTCTTCCTACCTTTGGTGAGTTCCAAAAGATTTCGTCCGTGACTGCAGATTGCTCATCGCGACATCCATAGTACTTTGTAGAGTCTGGCCTCAAGACAGATCTAGGCTTGTTGAACAACGGCGTCACATGGGGCTACACTATCCTCATTTGTGTCGTTGCATTCCTCTCAAAGTTCTTGGCTTGTTCTATTGTCGCGAAGCTGTCTGGGTTCAGCTATCGAGAATCAGGAGCCATCGGATCTCTGATGAGTTGCAAAGGGTTAGTCTCACAGGGAGAAACTCTAATATATGCGTCAATTTCTCATATTTCGTCTAGGCTCGTGGAGCTGATCGTCCTCAACGTCGGCCTCTCCGCCGGTATCCTCGACACTCGAACGTTCTCGATGTTCGTGCTGCACGCACTTGTGCTGACATTCATGACGACGCCTGTGACCCTCCTATTCTACCCTGCCAAATATCGCACTCGCGCAGCACATCTACGTGACAGGGTTTCGGAGACTGAAGGCGGAAGAGAACCTGGCCAGGCTCAGGAAATGATCAAGACGAAATTCGCGGTTGTGGTCGACAGGATCGAACAGCTGCCATCGCTGATGACTTTGACTCAGTTGTTGCAGTTATCATCTGTCGGCGTTGTTCCGTCATCCGCGAGCATTACCGACTCGACACTGGAGGACGAAAAAGGCGGAGAGGACAGCTTGGCTGCGTTGCCTTACACCCCTCAGGCACCCACCTCGGTTTCCCTCGACATCCTGCGCCTTATCGAGCTGACGGACCGCACGTCTGCGGTGCTGAAGTCTCAGTCGGCCGACGCGCTCCAGCGCAGCGACGCCATTCTCTCCATTTTCCGCACCTTCGGGCACCTGAACCGGATGGCCGTTTCTGCCGCGCTGGCGGTCGTCGCACACGAAGAGTTCCCCGCGTACATCGCCAACTTCGCGATGGACGCCGCGGCGCAGATGGTCGTCGTGCCGTGGTGCGGCGGCGCCACTGGCACGCCGGCTGAGGACGGCGGCAGCGACGCGCAAGCAGGTTCGTCGTCAGCGGGCACCGCGGTGCACAACGCGTCCGTCTCGCAGACGCAGTTCTTCCAAAGATGTTCACGGCCGCCACCACCGACGTGGCGCTGTACGTCGACCGCGGTCTGCCGCAGGCCGCCGACCGTCCTGCGATCTGCACATCTTCTTGCCCTTCTTCGGCGGCTCGGACGATCGACTGGCGCTGTCGTTCGTTGTGCAGCTGTGCATGAACACCTCTATCAGCGCGACCGTGGTCCGGTTCACGAAAGTAGACAACAATGAGTTGACGCCGGTCTCTTCGTTAGAGGACACAAAGCAGCAGGTCAAACACTCGGTAAGGCTTCATAATGCATATTGTTTGTAGGGCTACGCGCTCACGTACCACACAGTCTCCGGTGCTTGAAACTATCTATTCCGCAGGCAATACACAGACCCGACTAGATTCCGCCCTCGCCGACAACGTCTTATGGGACCGGTACACCTCCTCGACTCTTCCCGAACTGGAAGCTGCCCGCCGGCGAATTACGTTCAGCCACGAGATGTCCTCGCGGCCCCTGCACGCAGTACTTCAGGCCGCGGAGACGTCCGCAACGCGGCGCACGCCCGCGCGGCCGCTGGTCGTCGTGGGCCGGTCGCGGAGCTTGAGGCCGACAGCGGCCGGGGCCCACGACGCCGAGCTGCAGGAGCTGCTGTCTGAGAAGGGCGCGGCGCTGAGTACTGACATGGCAAGGACTCTTGGGGACGTTGCAGCGGCACTCTTCGCTACTAACGCGACTGCCAGCCTGCTCGTTATGCAGGCGTTCCACCCGTAATTAGTGATGGCTCGAATATCCTTGATTTATGACGGAAGGTCCGGTGTTGGTATGTGTCTGCGTATTACTCTGGTCTCCGATAGTAGGATGATTTTTTGATGTGGAAGTTCCATGTAGCAGTTGAAATATTGGGCGAGATAGCATACAAGCGACTACTTACGTTCGACAAATCCCATCAGCGCCTCAAAGTAGACTGCTGCTAAACCGGGAGTTATGCACGTGGAGACGTGATGAACATCAATTTGATGGCACGACCGCTGCCCCAGGCTCATTTCCACCTTACTTACCAGTACTTTACCAGACTCCGATACGGTTTGGCAAGATGGCTGCGTGCTTGCGGTTCACTAGACGTGTAAGAACAACAGTTAGAGAACATTGCCATTGAATGCTTAGTGGGGCTGCGTAGGTGTGGAAGTCGTTCGTGGACAACAAGGGTAAGACTTGCCCGAGTCATCACGAATGTAGCACTCTCATGGTTCTTGTGGTCATCACACAGGCCATGATCAGCAGTGCTTTCCAAATGTAAGAGTCGTGTGTTCATGAACCCGATGCTGTGTGTACTTACATCCAGGCTCAGTTGCAGATCTTGAACGCCAAACCGGGGCAGCTCGAGGCCTCTCTCAAGATCGAGCCATACAACAGTAGGTTCACCACCCTCCGCCGCATACAGCCCTTTCCTCTGACGCCACCCCACAGTCAACCGCGTCGGCGTAAGCCCTCTCTTCCCTCCCTCGCATCGGAGCGCGCCTGACAGACGGGCGGCCGGCAGACCGTGCACGGCGGGCTGATCATGTCGCTCACCGACACGCTCGGCTCGCTCGCCGTCGCGACGCACGGGCAATACATGACCGGCGTCTCCGTCGACATCGGCACCTCGTTCGTCAAGCCCGCCGGCCAGCCGGGCGACGTGCTGACCGCGAAGGCGGTCGTGACCGGCCTCGGTGCGTCGCCTGTTCTTGCTGCTTGCGCCACGCACGCGCGCTGACGCCTCGACATTGCGCGCGGGCAGGCAAGTCCCTCGCCTACACCCGCGTCGACTTCTTCAACGCGAAGGGCCAGCTGGCCGCCTACGGCCGTGCGTAGTCCCCGTACCGCGCGCGCAGATCGCTGGCTGACCCGCGCCTCCTCTGCTGCAGACCACACCAAGTACGTGGGCAAGTCCGCGGGCCACGCGCACGACGTGCAGTTCTCGGACGACGGCGAGCGTGTTATCGGCGGGGAAGATGCGGCCTGATAGGGCGCGCCCCGCGCGCGTTCTCATGCGGGCGCCCGTGAGCCACAGGCCCAGGACGCCAGGCCGGGGAAGAGGCACGGGAAGCCTAACGGGGTGACAGCCTGCGAGGTAATAGAGTGCCTATATGTTTATCCCGGCTTCTGCAATGCGATGCCTGTCCGAGCCTGCTTGCTTACTTGACTGGCGAGCGCCGCACGCGCAGGAAGGCGTCCCGAGGCCCGAAGAGCCTGTGCATTCGAAGGTGCGTTGGTCGATAGGCTTGGGAACGGTAGGTCGTGCCAGGGTGTGGTTCCATTCTTGGGGCTAGAAAGGGCCCCGCAAGCTCCTACCGTGCACCTTCTTCAGTGCGTGCCCCGGCGCGCTGCACTGCTGACCCCAAGCATCCCAGCTGCCCCTTCTGGCTACATCGCGCAGCTCAGGTGTGTTTGCATTCTGCATTCCTCACGTGCCACGCAGCCCAGAGCTAAATACGACTCGGCGCCAGCAGGCCATACAATTGCTTATTGCTTAACCAACTCCGCGCAGCCACAGCCGCCACAATGTCCTCGGAGGCAGGCCCCAGCGGCTGGGCGCACGGCACACCTGACACCTCGGACGCCGCCGCCGCACGCGAGGAATTGGCCGGCATCCGGGACGTCGTCGACATGCTGCATGGCGCCGCAGAGTACGCCGACGCGGCGCATGTCGCGCGGCTGCGCGACGTCCGGGCGCAGCTGGACGCGTTGCTCTCGGATGCGTATGCGGAGCGCCGGCGCCGCGAAGAGGAAGAGGCAGAGCGAGCGGAGGAAGCGCGCCGCGCAGCAGAGCGTGCAAGCAGTGAATTGACATACGAAGAGGAAGAGGCGGCGGCGGCTGGACGTGCGCCATATCCAGGAAGAGGTACGCTCCCGGACCGGTTACGAGATATAGAATTATCTGAACAATTACATTCCCTTGCTCCGTGGATGCAGCTCGCGGCCAAAGATCGCGCATGTCCGCTGAGCTGCGCGCTATCAGCAGTGAGAAGTGGCAAATCGTCAGAGAATATTTTACTGGTATGTTCCTTCATTTCTGTACACGGCAAGCTTCGTGGTCACTCATTGTGTTTTGCGTCTACAGAGGTCCGTGCGATCAAGGAGGAACGGACACGCAACCTCGTCACGACCATCCATGAGACCTACCAAGCGCTCGAGCCGCGGCAGGAGCCCAAAAGGAGGCAGCAGCACCGACGGCGGGGCGGCGAATAGGACGCACGCGATTCGCAAGCGTCAGCTTTAGGGCCCCGATCTGCATAACCAACTAAACGGTGGAGCGGTGCTTTCCAATGTTTCCATTTGTCCCGATAGCGCCCCGCGAAATGCATCGATGAACCATGGCCGATCGATTCACGCGTCGAGTGTTCAGACGGTGGCGGGCGGTGCGGGCGGCCGCAGACAGTGAGGAGATGCAGGGAGGGTACTGTACAAGAAGAATGCGCGTGTGCTACTAAGTACATGATGCTACAGACGAATGAGCCCGGCGGGGCGGGCAGGCGGCGGCGGGACGAGGATCAGTTGATCTTGAGGAGCTCGACCTCGAACTTGAGCGTCGAGTTCGGCGGGATGATTGGTGGGAAGCCGCGCGCGCCGTACGCCTGTGCGGAGAGTTAGCATGTGCGTAAGCGGGTGCAGGGCTGTGCGGCACGCACGTAGTCTGGAGTCGCGGTCAGAATGGCCTTGGTGCCGATGGAGAGTTGTGGAACGCCTGGAGGAGAGATGAGTTGGGTGAGTGCAGAGGCGAGTGCAGCGGCGTACCCTCGTCCCAGCCCTTGATCACCTTGCCGACACCAATCTCCGTCACGAAGGGCGAACCCCTATGAACAGCAGTCGTCAGAATTTCGCTGGTGCGACACCGAATAACGTGCATACCTATCCCGGCTGGAGTCGAACTTTGTGCCGTTCAAGAGGGTCCCGACATAATGGATCTGGACGGTGTCTGCACTGTGGTGAGCCACATTCGAACGCGTGCATGACAAGACCAGACGTACCACCCCGCTTGGGGAAGGTTGTTCCGTCACCCGGCGTAAGGACCTGGACATCGACACCCTACGACGACGTGGTCAGCTGAGGGTCGCCACAGACAGCGACAGGACTCACCATGGCTGGAATGGGGTAGGCAGAGGGGAATGTGGAGGGCGGGACTGGAGAGGCAGGCAATATATAAAGTATCACGGAGGCGGAGTGCGGATCTTGATCCGATCTGGCGTCACGGCGCTGATAGTAGCGCACTCGATAGACAGACACTTGTTGACTGCACGTCCAGACCGTGTTATCGATGTCGATACAATCTTTTCCGGCGTACTTATACGCTTTCGAATCGCCCCCGCGTGCACCCCCAGGGCGCGCCATCGATCCACCGCGTCGCCCTCTTTCTTACGAAAGCCAATTTGCCCCTTCCGTCTTTCCTCCAGGCGGTCCAGGCGATCCACGAGAACACTGCGCGCAGCGGGGCGCCGGCCAGCAGCCTACTTAGCCTTCTGCGCCTGCACGGACGTTGCCGCAATTCACCATTTCATGAGATACCCACCCTTCCAGATAGGCGCAACGTAGATCGCCCCGCGCCGCCCAGCACGCTCGTCCTCTGCCCGCGGCGGCGAGAGACATGACGCAGGGCCTGGCCAGGGCCTCCGATCGCTGCTCGCAGGCCGCGAGATAAGCCCCAGATGCCGCCTCCTGATTCGCCGGCCCCGGACGACGCAGATGACGGGCCCTGTGCATAAACGGACCCCAGAAGTTGGCAGCGCAGGCGACGCGGCCGCGGCGGGCAGCGGTCCAGGCGTGCGCCGTCCGTCAGGGAGCCGATGCGATGGCCATCGATGGACACCCGCGGGCGCAGGCAGGGTGCCCCAGACGGCGCGTCGGCGGGCGAGGGGACGGTGGCGGCTGGTGCGCGTCGCGAAAGCTGCCGAAAGCATGCAAATCCGCCGTACCAGGCAGCTTGGGCCCGGCACGCTGGCAGCACGAGTGCCCGCAAACTGCCAGGAGAAATGAACGTCAGCACTGCAATCACCGATCAAAACCTAGACCTTAAGGCAAGTGTGAACACCGAGGCAGGGAACGTGCTGGGCGGTCTAGCCGCGAGACGCCATGTGTGTGTCGCGAGCCGGGCCAACGCGACGGGGGCCTGCTCTGTCGACCCGCCAGGCGAAGGGCGCGTCTGTATGCGAGCCTGTCAGCTGAGGTGGCTGCGTCGAAGACTGGAACGGAGCTTACAACCGGCCGAGAAGCCGCATAACGTTACAATCCACTGCAGGCAGGGCTTCGTACGAGATAGGCATGCCAGGGCAGCGATGTAAGGTCCGCGAACATGGGAAACTACTCCGATAACGTCCGAGTCTTCCACCTATGTCGCTCGGATGGGTAAACGATATGCGGGGAAGGGTGTCTGGACTGAACCAAGTAGTCGTGTGGCAACACTGAGTGGTCCTGCGTGTGTGGCGTTCAGGGTCTTGCAATCGATCCACAGTTTGTCCAATGTTCAGGCGGGTCAGCAGATTTCAGGGTCCGCCTGGTCCGCCCAGAGGACATCTCGATGAAATGGCGCATTCCGGGAACCTTAAGAGACTCTTTGACAAATGCTGCAGCGGCTCTAGAAGCAGCGGCGTGAAACGGGCAGCGTACTTCTTCTCCGAGATGCGTTGGTGTTGCGCTTCGCCAAGGCGTCCGCTGACGCTATGGTTGGTGAGTCCCGGTACGCCTGGAAGGAAAAGCCAGGGGTGCTAAGCATCGGGTGACTGCGACGCGAGATCTTTGTGCAGACTTACGACATAGGGTCCAGTGGGAGAAGCCTGCAACGAGTCTATCTGATCACACGTAACGTGGACGAATCGATCCAGGCGGAGCACGCATTGCCAGTTACTCGCCAGGAGGGGTAGGCGACGCGGAGGTGTCGATATAGTGCCTAGAGAAGCAGGATGCGTGTGTGGGAAGCGGCGCGCAAGGCTATGCGGGCTGCGATAGAACAGTCGAACGGAGGGCCAGGAGTGCACGCACGGATGCGCCGCCAGACATCTTCCGAGGGTCACGGGAGGGTTGGAGATAGGCTGATAATCTATCTCTATGTGAGCAGCCCCCGAGATGCGTCGCGTGTCTTGAAGATGAGGGCTACATTCAGTACACCGTAAAGCCTCCGTGTGTATGCGGGAGAAAGCAACGCACACCCTTTTGTTACACGTAAACATTGTCCCCTGTGTCCTATGTGAATGCGTCAGCATCCGAGCTCCACCTGAATAAGGAACGGGACTTGGTGTACGGAGTTCTTCACTTGGAGCACGGAGAAGATCGTGAGTACGAGAGCTGTGTTGAGTGGCGAGACCAGGGTACGCGAACGCGTCACATACGCGTAACAAGTGGAAACTGTGAACAGGCTCACCTGAGTGCCTCGTACCGTTTCGAGTGATATCCAAAAGGTACAGTACACCTCTGACATCCACCCCGGAAGGTCCATGCGCGCATACACCCTGTTTTTCAGCTACTGGAAAAAGCTCGCGCGTCGTCACAGCAGTTTGCCCGAGTGTAACCCTATCGACAAATCAGTGAACCAAGATTTCGCCGCTTACCCAGCTCCAGACACAGGTTCACTTTTAGCAATTCTTTCAATCTCATGGTGGTTGTATGTTCCAAGTGGAATGTCCAGAGGGCGTATGCAATTGAGTGGTGGCGGTCGTGAAGAGAAACGCGAAAACACCTCCACTTCGCTTGACCGCCCCTGTACCACGTGATACTGAGCGTCTGTCAGATTCTCACGCACGCTCACCCGCCAACTGCACAGACTCGAGCACACCGATCCTTGACCGATCCTCAAACAATCCTCTTTCATTGAAAGCCTCAAGCTTGAGTTTCGGGTTTTCAGCCATGGAAGATTGAGCTGTCTGTTCCTAGTGAACCGGAGCGAGACGCCTTTTACGCTACGTGGAACCGAAGGTTTCGACCGCCAACTGCAGTCTGAGTGATCATACACACGCCGTAGGGCCCATAGCAAAAGCCGGCTGCAGGTGGTTTCTGAAGTAAGTAAGTTTGTAAAATCTCAAGCTTGTTAGCTAAAATATGTATCAGCTATACAGGACTCTGCTATCTTCTGCGTACACGGCAGCGGTGAATTTGGGATTCTCGTGTTGCTCTTATGAGGTGGGACTCGGACTCTCGGAGTATTAGTTGTCAGTCTCTTCGAGGCAGACGGCGAAATGGTGGGACAACCATCATGCATCATGGACTACGGAAATAGTTGCATGTGCCCACGAGCATCTCAGTCACCGTTTGGTCGCTGTGAAGCAGGGCCATGAGCGGGCAGCCTGTTACGCGTAACATCTTCAAAGTACGCCTATATGATGCCTTCTCATCCTCATAAACCATGACAAAGACGGCCGCTTTCATAGCTTACTGTAACGATCTTCCCTCAAGATGCTTAGACGGGATGTATAACCAGTGCTATGGTCTCTTACTAACGCATACACACAGCGGGCCGCTTGCTGCCCTAGCACTGGGGATGTGCCAGAACCTCACAACACAACTCCACGAAGCCAATTATTGCTACGCTACGTTGGCCGTAAACCAAACGTCAGCAGCTTCACCTTGCCCTCGACGCCCTTTATGTCCTCTTCAATGCACTCCAACAGAATTTCATCCGGCGGCTGGCCGAACCACGATATCTCGACTGGGACTGAAGGGTATTCCGAGACGACCTTGGATACGTCTTCCATGCGCAACTTTGTGAACCCCTCCGTCGGGCGGTCGAGTTTCTCAAACTGACCGACGGGAACCCGGACATCGTGATGATCCTCGCTGTAGTCAAAAGGCTGCAATGCTATGGGTTAGAGTGAACTTCAACATGTCAACATGTACATGCACTTACTACATCGTACACCCATGTATCCAGTGTCCACCTCGTCCTCGTCAGGCCCTTCGTCGGCAAGGATGTCGTCGATCATCAGGTTGCATACATCGAGGTTCATGAACAGACACGTGATTGTTGCAGCAGTGGCCCGCAGTTCCTCGGGCGGGTCGCCCGGCTCGCGCTCGTCGTAGGGCTCGGTGTCGTGCGCGACGAGAGCGCTCCCGTCCTATGCGGTGCGCGCGTCGAGGACCACGAAGAAGTACGGGTTGTACGGGTTGTCGGCTGCGATGAAGTGCTGCAAGCAGATATCGGACAGCTCCTGCACGGCGGCGCCTGATTCCAAATAATGGTCCAGCGGGGCGTAGGTTGATGGCCAGGAGGAAAACCCAGCAGGACGGACGGTGCGGTCAACTTGCACGGTGTAGAACGCTATGTTCTCTCGTCCTTTCGCGCACGCGTCCTCGAAGGTCCTTAGGGCATCTTCAGAGAGCGGCGCCGTCAGAAATGCTGCTACAACGCGTTTCTCGTCGAGGAGCTTGGAACTTATTCTCTTAGGCGCGGCCATGGAGATGTCGGTATGTGTCTGCTGAATGGCTGCCCGTCTTGGGTACATAGTGATACCCATCCCGCAGGATGTGTAATAAAGACGCATGTAACAACTTCTTTCGTCCCGCTGAGAAGCTCTACGATCCCGTATCGCCAAAAGCTGTACGACGAAGCTGTGTCTGCAACGACACCCGCAGGTAGAGGTTCGCCGGCTACTCGACTGTAGCGCCGTCTCCGACGGTCAAGTTGGCAGTTGCCAGTAGGCACGGTGAAGACGTGAGGCGGATAAGCGACTTGGTCGGACAGCACGGTCGACTTGCAGGCTTGGAGCGATACGGTCTTCCTGCCCGTTGGCGCACTAATCTTTGAAGGTACTCGGGACATTTTCAGAATAAGCCGCCCTTGCTGCCACGACGCGCTTCTCCTTCGATAAGCTTGAAGCTTACTCTTCCAGAAAAAAGTGATGTAGATACTGGCGTGTACCGGCCGGCTGTTTACAAAGCAAGCGAGAGTTGTCCTTCTTTTACAAACATCCCTGTCCTGAAATGTGCCGTCAAGACGCACAGATCGACTTCTTGGTCCCGCCGCTGAGATCCCTTGAGGTCCCGTATTGCAAGAAACTGTGCACACGATAGCAAACCGATCAACGCAGGACGTATGCGATGCACAACGGAGTGGTGAATGGATACAGTGTATAATTACATGTTTGTTTTGTGTCTAGGCTTTCCCGGAGAGAAGCTCGAAGCCTGAGTCTATCCGACGACCTTGCCGTCCACGATCTGCTTAGTCTCGAAGATGCGGATCGCCTCCCGTGCAGCCTTGATGCCGCTCGCCATCATGGCGCCGAATGTCGGGCCCATGCGGTTCGAGCCGTCGTGCTCAGAGAGCTCCATGCCTGCAAAACACATTCGTGAGCAGCCGCCCGGACAACGCGAGATGGAAAGGAGTGAGTAGAAGACGCACCAGTCATGATGAGGCCGGGCACGACCTCGCGCGTGCCGTTCACGATGGCGGGCTCCGCGCGGTTCATATCGAGTCCGCGCATGTTGCCGAGCTCCTTCAGCAGCCCGGTGCTCACGAGCCTCTTGGCGGAGAAGGCTCCCATCGGACCGTCGTGGCCTACACAATGTCAGTGAGCACTCCAGCCACACCGTATACATGGTGATAAGGAAGACGTACCGGTTGCGCTGATGATGACCGGCGCGGTGATGACGTTCGGGTCCATGCAGCTCTGCGTGTCGTGGTTGAGCGCGACAAGCGTCCAGTTCGTGACGACGCCCGCGACACGCTGCGCGCCCGCAAAGTCCTCGCGGACGATGAGGTCCTCGACGGCCGTCGCGTTCATCATCACGACGTTCGGGAACGCGAGCACCTTCGAGAGCACGGTCGAGGTGAACAGCGCCGCGTGCTTCACGACGACGAACGCGCCCTCGTCCTCGAACGGCACGCCGAGCTCCGTGAGGAAGCGGTCCGCGGGCTTGCGCACGACCTGGCGAGGCACGGCAGGACGTTAGCGGCTGGGGCGGCAGAGAGGGGGGGGGGGGGGGGAGAAGGAGGCTTACCATGGGTGTCATGAGCTGCCCGCCGAGCCATGCCCGCCGCCCGGGGCGACGTTGGCTTCGATAATGGTGATGGTCAAGTCCGGGCGGGTTTTCGCGAGGTGGTACGCGCAGGACAGGCCGGCGCTGCCGGCGCCGACGATCACCACGTCGGAGACCGCGCGCTCGTACATCATGTTGAAGTACCTGCCCGCCTGGGGGTCAGTAACGAGTACCCGTGGTCGAATGTTGTGGTGGCTTACCGCTTGATCATCGCACGGGAGACCTGCGCCTCCTCGATCGGCGCAAAGCGGTAGTCACCGTCGTAGTTCTCCTGCACGTCATAGTGCACCCCGTTCTTGCCGTTCGTCGCGACGCCGTTCTTCTTCGCGAGCAGTACGGGTGACTCCTGGAACTCGGGGGCGAGGACGGAGGGTGCCATGGTAGAGTAGGGTGTGGTGGAACAGGACCGGTGGCGGCTGAGCTTGACCGTGCAACCCTATAGGCCTTATATACTGTGCCCAGCAGCGGTATATGACCTCGTTCGTGCGTTCATCCTGAACCCATAAGGGCGGTGAGCCGTGACATCCCGTCGGGCTGGTGGTAGTCCGCACTGAGAAATGCAGAAGCGGCACATGCGCCGCCATTGATGCCTTCTCACCACCTGGACCCTGCAGGTGGCCTTGACCCTGTCCATCTTGATAGCAGGGCAAATCGCTGCACCTACTCAGTACCCAGTCGCAGCTTCGCGTGCTTCTATCATCTCATCGAATCAAGGGCGGCTCCAGCGAAGCACGCCATTTAGGAGAGGATGGGCAACGACAAGGCGTCCAGGTAGAACTTGTAGGTGAAAGGCATTCCGCAGGGGGCGTTGCACGAGGTCTGGCCTGGGTGCGAGGCAAAGCGTTTCAGTGTGAGTGGACACTCCTTCTGTTTCGAATAGCACTCACTGCACGGCTGGACCTAGAAGGAAAGCATAGACGCAGTAGATCCGATGGCCAAGAACCTTGGGATATCATAGCTTATGCTCAAGGCTGTAGTCGGCCGTCTTGTGTGTGCGAACGATCAATGCAGTACGCAGCGTTTGAGCGCAGACTCAAAAGGGTATGCGCATCCTTGTGCGCTCCGTTTGACTCCCTGGCCCGACGGCCACGCACTGCATGAGTCGGAGAGCACGTCGCAGCGGGATGCTAAATCGACTACAAGACCGGCGTGAGTGCTAGTTATAGCATGCAGGGACATGAGAGGACGCACCTGAATGACAGAATAAGCTAGACAAACTCTCATCCAACATATGTTCAGCTCAGCGGTGGGAGTTGAGGACAAGGAGCGCAGTTGTGGGCGCATCTGGTGGCCAAGCGCGATGACGGACATGATCGAGCGTAACAACAAACGATCGGGCTCAAGCCGGGAGACAAAAGTCCTCGCACCCTCACCATGACTCAAATACCAGCCCACGCTCGGGTCTCTACCTCTCCTTCGCCCTCTTCGCCGGTATAAGAGGCTTTTGAGAGCCGGCTTCGCTCGCCGTGGGTGCGTGCGACGATGAAGGCTGCTACTGTATCCGAGGGCCTCACGGCCGCTGAGCACTACTTTCACGCAGGCATCCCTTTCATCCCCCCGCCGCCGCACATGTCCAAGACCCTCTTCAACACCAACCTCGGCGCGGACCCGCTCGACCTGGGCCGCATCCGCGCCGTGCTCACCCGCCTCGAGGACACCATCATCTTTGCGCTCATCGAGCGCGCCCAGTTCGCCCACAACCCGCGGGCCTACCAGCGCGGCGCGTTCCCCGAGCTCAAGGCGATCGGCTTCGAGGGGAGCTGGCTGGACTGGTTCTTGAAGGAGACCGAGACGTTCCAAGGTGCGTGCGCCGTCCTTGCGCCCGAGAGTCCCGCTGACGCCGTGCAGCCAAGGCCAGGAGATACACGAGGTGAGCCGCCCCCGCCTTCGCGCGCCCGCAGTGAGTAACCTGCCGCAGCCCGGACGAGTACCCGTTCACGCCGCCCGCGGAGCTGCCCGCGCCGATCCTCAAGCCCATCGCGTTCCCGCAGGTGCTCTTCCCGAACACCGTCAACGCGAACCCGTCCATCCTCTCCTTCTACACCCGCCAGATCGTGCCGCGCATCACGAAGCACGCGACGCTCAAGCTCGCCGCGCTCAAGCGCGCGAACGGCATCCAGGGCGAGGCCGAGTACGAAGACGATGGCAACTACGGCAGCGCGGCGACCATCGACCTCGAGGTCCTCCAGGCGATCAGCAAGCGTGTCCACTACGGTGCGCCGCCCGGTCCTCTCCCACCCGCACGCTGTGCAGCTGACACTGTAGTCCAGGGAAATTCGTCTCCGAGAGCAAGTTCGTGGATCATCCCGCGGCCTTTGTCCCACACATCCTCAAACCCAATCGTGAAGCTCTCGAGGCGCTGATTACGAAGCCAGAGGTCGAGCGTGCGCTGCTCCAGAGGCTACGCAAGAAGGCGCTGGTATACGCGCAAGACTTTGCTGCGAATGGTGAGCCGTCAGGCAATACGGCCAAGATTGACGTCGACGGTGTCGTCGAACTGTACGAACACTACATCATACCATTAACCCGGGAGGTAGAGGTAAGTCCCCGCGTTTTCTAATCTGCGTGACCATAATCTCACCACGACGGTAGGTTGATTACCTGCTGGAAAGACTGAATGGTCTGTCGCAGGAACAGATAGATGAGCTGGCGAACGACACTAAGCCATGAGACAAGCAAACACATGTACAGTAGAAATTGCCATTCTATTCAACCACCTTGCATATCGCAACCAGAACGAACTACAGAATGAATACCGCAATTCGAGCAAATCAGAGGGAAAGATACGAAATGTAAGCAGGAAAACAATGAAAGCAAGCAATGGACACGAAACAATAATGTAAAAAATAAATGAAAGCATGGAGTACAAAGAAGATATGGGGAGTAGACGCGAACCAGGGATGTATCCATCCATCGATACAAGGGTAAAAGATATGAGGAAAGATGAGGTATAGCGATGTTTTCACAGTAGACCGAGTTCTACGATGCAGACGTCAATCACTGTCGCCAATCTTGTAGTCAATCAACGCACCTTTCCACATCGTCCGGTGCTGATCCTCGCTGATGTTCTTCGTCGCCCGGCGAACGAGCAGCTTCTCGGTGCGGAAGCGCTCGTAGAGCACCTCCTTCGTCCGAACCTTGAGCATCTGCAGACCTGTCAGCGATCTGTGCACCGCACATGAAACACAGAGACCGCACCTTCATGTGCGTCGACAGCACCGCGGTGCGCAGCGCGGCAAAGTCGCAGTGCTCCGGCGAGAGCACGTCGATCGTGCCCCACCGGAACTTGCGCACGAACACGCCCCGCAGGTCCTCGGGCGGCCCAGGCAGCAGCGGCGCTGCCTGCCGCGTCGCGGGCGAGACGGGCGACGCCGCGGCGCCGTGCGCGTCCTCAGTCACGGACTGGCGGTCGTCGGAGCCCGCGGGCGAGTGCGCCGCGGCGCGCAGGCGCGGGGGCGCGCCGCCGTCTCGGGCGCGATGACCGCGAACGGCAGCAGCGCGCCGAGCCCCGCCTGCGCGAGCGTCTGCGCGGAGAAGCGGACGTGCGCGACGCTGCCCGGCTCGATCGCGTCGACGCTCGTCGGCTCGTCGGCCGCCTCGGCGTCGAGCCGCGTGCGCGAGCGCGAGCGCGTCCAGGGCATCTTGAGGCCGCGCGGCGCGCGGAGCTTGATGACGGGGCGGGACGTGCGCTCCTGCTCCTCAGGCCCTTGCTCCTCGTCGCTGCTCGCGTGTGTGGAGGTGTCGCCGTCCGTGGGTCCGTTGCCATGGCCGTGCGAACTGTGTGCGTCGTCGGCTTTGATAGGACCAAAGACACCAAAATCAAGGCCCGCGGCCTCCAAATCGCGCCTCACGGCCTTCTTTATCGCCGCGAGCCTGTCGTCAGTGAGGGAATCCGCGCGTGCGATAACGGGCAGGACGTTCGCCTTCTTCGTGAGCCTGTGCATCACTGCGATGTCGGTGGGCGACATGGATATATTCTCATAGGGATCGGCTTCGGAGTCTTCCTGTCGGGGATTCAGAGGATGTGGGGAGTGCTCGGGTGACCGGTAGGACACTGTTGATTCCGACGGGTGAGAGGAATGGCTGGGTGCGTGGGCAGGCAGGGATCCGCGTTCAGAGTGTGTTGTGACACTCGATGGATCGATGGTATATATACATCTGAATGCGCGTGTATGAGCTTGTGGGCGCATGGAATGCACAAGGAAGGCATGGAAACTCACAAATGAACGTGCTGGTCGCCTTTACTTTGGCGGACCACTTTCGATTCCTGGGACCGACAAGAACCATCAGCACGCACGCCATCTCTGACGTCAACGCCTTCGAGAAACGCAACTTGCCTCGCTGAGGGTGTCGGCAAACTGGGTATCCATATATTTCACCACGGAAGCGACCTGGCGCTCGAGGGTCAACTCGTGACCCGCCTGGAAGTCCAGCCCGGGGGTGTCGATGACGGTCAGAAGCAGGCGGTCGTGCTTGGACTCGCAGATCTCGACGCGCGCGGGGTGGATGTCGCGCGTCCGCCGCGGCGGCCCGCGCACGAACGCGTCGAGCGCGAGCCGCTGCTCGGGCGACGCGGCCGGCGAGATCTCCGCCGTCTCGAGCAGCAGCCGCAGGAGCGACGTCTTGCCCGTGCCCTGCTGCCCCGCAACCTGCCCGTCCCGTGCCCGCGCGCTGTCAGAGGCAAAGTGACGTGCGAGGACAAAGCGTGCGGCGCACCATGATGTTGAACGTCGCCGGATCGCGGGCCCGCCGCTGACTCGGCCGGTAACGCGCGTGCGCGGACTTCCGGTTATCAAACGCAGACGGCGGGTGGGAGGTGTACAGCGAGGAGATGGGCCCGCCCACTGCTGACGCATGTCGTCCTTGCGAGCAGTAGCGCTATCAGGTGCAGCCACTCGCATGAGCCACCAAGACAACAGACGCACCTGCTTGCGGACGCGGCACCGGTGCCTTGGGTATCTCTGACGCATCTATGAGGTCCTCCGGCCATGGTATCCCTTGGGTCGAAAGCTCAGGTAGCGACGGAGAAGATCGTATGTACGGAGGGCCGCCGCTCGCCTGTTTCTTGGAGTTTCTTCGACGAAACGAGAACATGTCGCCGACGCAGAAAGTGGTAGCAAGCAGTAAGAGAAAAGAAAAAAGAGCGAAAGCAGCTGCAGCGACGCAGCGCAGAGATGGTATACAGGTGAGAAGCTGGCGGGAGCGGGTCCAACTCTTGGGCGCGTAACTCGGGTTGCCCATTAGCAAAATAGGCGCTATTGTCGTGATTGCCGCTTATTCATGATTGACGCACAATGCAAATCCCGAGCGCTCGGTCGGACGCCCACAAAGGACCACAACGACCCGGCGGCGAGCAGGAACTGGACCCCAGCTCAAGCTCAAAGAAAGCATGAAATGATATCAGGGGATGCGAGAAACAGACGGAAGCAGCTACAAGTACATTTTTTTTCCAATGCAAGCCGAGGGGCAGACTAACCATAAAACCCAAGGAAAGCAGCGACTACTGATATCACAGACAACACTTCAAGCAAGAGAACGGAGGCCGAGCCAGGATAGGTCTACAGACTATGCGTATCAATGAGGTTCGGACATGCGCAATTGTACGTGTGCACTATATATGACAAATATGAACTTGGGGAAGCTTGAAAACTGGGACTGTGGCGACGCGGGCTTGAATCGATGCAATAATATGTCAGTTGGCCTGTGCGGCCAGCGCAATCGCGCCGTGCGAGAGCGCGTGCGGCGGCTCGTCCATGATCCGCATCCGCTTGCTCGGCGGCACGGCCTCCGCCTCGAGGGTGCGCTTGAAGTCCGGCTCCGGGGCGGCGTCGGCGGGGTGGATGTGGTGGATGAACCCGTTCGGGATCCCGGCCAGCGGCCCCGCGGGCGCCGTCGGGGAGGAGCGCGAGGACGGGGGCGCGGACGGCCCCGCCAGCGCGCCGCCGCCGCCCGTCTTCGGCCGCCCCTTCGGGTTGCCGTTCGCCGGGTCGTTCACGTAGTTGCACGGCAGCGACCGCCGCGCGCAGCTGCCGCAGCTCGGGTGGCCGCCGTCGCACCGCGTCTTGCGCGCTGAAAGAAGAAAAAAAGCAACCGGTCAGCACAGCGCCGGAGAGAGAGCGAGAGCCGCCGCAGGCACGCACCTCGGCAGAAGTTGCACGCCACGATCTTCGAGCCGTAGCCGTTCTGGCGTCCTTTCGTCGACGCGGCGGACGACGTGCGCCGGCGCTGCTGCGTCGGCGGCTGCATCTCCGCGTGGTTGCGGAGGGGCGCGAGCGTGTGGGTCATGTCGTGGACGTCGCCCGCGGGCGTGACGGGCAGGGTGGCGATGGGCGGGAGCTCGTGCTTGAAGATGCGATCCGTGGGCGGGGGCGTCGGCTGCATCAGTACTGATGGCGTGTGGGAGAGCGGGGAAGAGGGATAGCCTTGTACTGCTCACGGCGATCGATCGGCGGAAGCATGTTGTCCATCACAATCATATCGACGTTCGAGTTCCTCCGAGAGTGAGGCTGTGAGGGCACCTCGGGGGACATGGACAGGTCGAGCTCGGCAGAAGGGTCCCCGCTGTCGCCATCAGCGTCGCTTTCGCTGCCGTTGGCGGACTTGCGCCTCTTGCCGCCGCGACGCTTGTTGCTCTCGGTGTAGTCGCAAGGATTGGACCGTTTGTGGCATTGGGTGCAAGCCGGTCGTCCGCCGTCGCACTTCAGCTTGCGTGCTGGATATAACAAAAGGCGGTTAAGTCGCAAGGAAGCATGCAAGTGTATTGGCACTTACACCGGCAGAAGTTGCATGCGACGTTGATCTTTTTGGTACGTACCCGTGACACTGTGCAGGAGGTTAGCACGATGTTGGTCGTCGTGATGCGAAAAGGTGAAACACGTCCGCAAAGTACAAAGGATATCTCAAAAGGCAAATGTAGAGAGGGGACTGACGGGCGGAAGACGCAGCGATAGGAGACAGGTCCGGGTTGATGGCAGTCCTTCCTGATGAAAGGCCGCTATCACCGCTGTGCGATATAGAGTGAGACGCATGTCTGTTGGGGAAGTGGTTGGGCGCGGTGTCTATCGCAAGGATGGGCCGCGGCCCCTGCGAGATGTGATCCATGCGAGAGAGGGTTGGAGACATGCGCTGGTTGCGAGAGGGTGCCGCGAGAGGGAGTTTGTAGTCCGCTCTGAACTTTTCCAATAAATACTCGCGGGTGTACTTCTGAAGGGTCTGTTGGCGGAGGGATGCAGCGTGAGTACGTAAACGTCAATGAAATTTAGGTCAATGAGATGAACGCTGACCCGCATGTGATAGAATATAGCGCCTCTCAGGTGCAAGAAATCGCAGTGGTTGACATCCAGGCAGTCCATACCGCCCCACCTGTAGCTCCTTGTCCACTTTCCGCGGGCTATCTTGGAGGAAGCGTGCTGCCTGCTCGTCCTGTGGTTTGAAGGAGCGTACTGGTGCACGAGCTCATGCCGAGAGACCGCGGGCCGCGACACGCCGTCGCTGTGAGAATAAATATCGGGTGATATGAGCGCAAAAGGCAGCCGCAACAGCGAAGGGGAGTTCGGGGTGGACGGGGAGAGCCTCCGCCCAGCGGAGAACCGTTCACGTGGCCGGGGTATCTGCCGCCCTGGTCCGCGTTGAGCTTGGGCACGATGATGTCGACCGTGTCGGCGCCGTAGGAGTAATGACCCTGTATCTCACCGTCGAATATGCCAAAGCCGATGCCGGCGTCCGCCAGATCGCGCCGCACCGCGAGCTTGACGGCGGCAAGCCGATCGTTGGACAGCATATCCGCGCGGGCGACGACCGGGAGGACGTTCACCCGGGAGGAGAGGCGCCGGATGGTCGAGATGTCGCACTGCGGGAGCGTCGGGCGACAGAGCAGCGGGTTCGTGGTGACCGGTGGCTCGAGGATGACGGGCTCGACGTCGGGCTTGGACAAGCTGTTGTGTCGGGTCCGGGCCACCATAGGCGCCGGCGGTCCCGTCACGGAGGGCGGGACGATATCGTCGGGGTCGAGGAAGTAGACACATCTGTGTAATTCAGACGCCTCAGCCGCCGCCGCGCCCAGTTTATTTCGCAGGTACTCACAGGTGTACATGATGGTCGCCGGTGAAGGCCTTGCGCTCCTGTAATTACACAAAGCCTGTTATGGGATTGCCAAATCGATAGGTAGGCGGGCGCTCACGTCGTCCACACTCTCCGAGAACCTCGCGTCGAGGTGCCGCAGGATCTCGGCCACCACCCGCTGCGACGTCTCGTCCTCCTCAAAGTCCAGCGTCGGCGTGTCGATAAGCGTGAGCAGCAGCGTCTGCATCTCCTGGTGGCTCTGGCCCTCGACGACGGTCACGGCCTGGTCGACGTTGACGGACACGGACCGAACGTGCGCGGTGGGTCCCCCGCAGCCCTGCACAAACTTGGCGACCGAGGCGAGCTGCTCCGGCGTGGCGGAGGGGAAACGACGCTGGTGTCGAGCAGGAGGCGGAGGAAGGACGTCTTGCCTGTCCGTCTGCCCGCGACCATGATTGTGTACCCGAGCGGTTCGCCGCCGTCCATGGGGTCGGCGTTGGCTGTGCCTGGGCGGGCGGGGTGGTGGAGGGGCAGGTCGCCGTTGCTCCGCGCGGTGTCGCGGTAGTCTGCTTGCTCGCGGGCGTGCCTTAGGTCGACGCTGTCCATGGCGGCGAGCAGAGCAGGCCGGAGACAAAGCCGTTGCGAAGCGAGGGTCGTGGACGGAGTGGTGCCGGGCGTGAAGACGAGTGCGGAGTGGAAAGCAGGACGATCTAGAGCGCTGCAGAAATTGGCGAAGCCGGAACGCCATCAAAGACCGTCGGATCTGGCGGATGAGGGTCTGATTGGCGGTTCTGGACAACTCCCCGGCGTAAATCATCCTATCGGTCGGAGAAATGCAGTGCAGTGTAAAATTGGGCGGAAAGACGACTAGGGCTACAGGAGGGACTACAGAGTATACGATATTAGAGTACATTATTACCACTACCAGTCTGGTTCGTTACAGTCACGTTTGGGTGGGATTGACCCAGAGTGCTCTCCGGTGCCGTCTGGCCAAGTTGCCCGGCAACAGCAGAAGCAGTGATGGGAACAGCGAGGGGGTCATCCGACTCTCCGTTCCCGCGGGAGGCCTTGACAGGCCCAGCAGGCGTGCGAGCGCATGTGCGTCCGCCTGCAGGGCCATCCATCTTCTCAGGCCCGTCTTCATCCCACCGCAGACGTTCCAGCGGGAAACGGACCCACGCTGATTGCCACCACTTCTGCTCTATCACCTTTCGGGACGCTGCACCGTGGTATCCCCCGAGATCCCACTCTACGCCGACGGCGGCTGGCCGCGCGCGCGATCCCCAGCGTCCTCGGAGTCGTACAGTCCGCCCTCGCCGTCGTACCTGGCGTACGTGCGTGTCGTCATCCGTGCTGCAGCGCCGCTCGGCGGGGCAGCGGGCTGAGGCATTGGGAACATATTGGGTGGGTAATGGACGAGGTAGCCCTCAAACCTCTCCAAAGGAATGTCGCTGCCGCCTCCTTCGTGTCGCGCTGTGCGGTACTCGAAGTCGAAAGAAGAACTCGGCGCTGGGCCAAAACGACTATGCTCGACGCCTGCACTGGCCACTGGGTGGGAAGCAGCTGCTCCCCTCCTGGGCTCAGAAGCCGGCGGGTCGTCTGAAGAATAGCGCAGCTGCATGTCGTCGGCACTTCCCGAATCCCTCGGATGATCAGGGTTCGATGGTGCGTGTTCATGGACAGCCGGCGTAGGAAAATCTGGCGGCTCCTCGTTCGTGATCCGTGGCGCCTGCTCTCCGCCCGCAGAGGACGTGGCTGAGCCAGAACCGACGGCGCTCGTCGGTGCGCCGGGAATCTTGCGCACGCCTTTGGGAGCCTTGCCTGGTCCGCGTCGTCTTGCTGCCGCTACGTACTGGCACGGCTGCGCGCGCTTGTGACAGTGCTGGCACTGCGGTTTCAGCCCGTTGCACTTGAGCTTGCGGCCTGGAGGTGAGCGGCTGCATCAGTACGAAGTGAGAGCGCTGAGGGCACCTCAATGTAGGGCTGCTTACTGCGACAAAAATTACAGGCAATCTCTGTCTTGCGCGTAACCTTGCGCGGCGGCGGGTCATTGTCACCCTCGTCATCGTCGCTGCCCGCCGCCGGACGTTTACCTAAAACGACAGCCGGCGACGCTGAAGCAGGCTCCGGAGAGGCAACCGTCCATGGGCTTTCCCGACGCTCCGCCTCGCGCCAGCGGCTGGCATACGGATTTCTCGTATGCGGCCGAGGAGGACTGCGAAGCCGCTGCGATATGGGGTCCAGGCCATCGGTAAGCGAGTGCGCAAGGCCTCTGGGTCTCGGGTCATACGACGGAGCAGGCGCTGCGTCGGGTATAGGGAACGGCGGCGACTCTACGGCGTAGAATGGCGGAAGATGAGGTACCTGCTCGTTGAGGACCGACGACAGCGGTGGCAGAGACGGCGCGGAATACGGTGTATTGGACGGCGCGTAGGTGAATAGCTGAGAGGGACCGACGATGGTCGACCGGGCGGCGCTCACGCTCACTGGTCCGACACATTAGTTGCTTGCCCTCGCCATAGAAATGGTCACACTCACGGTGAGGAGCTGCACCTGGACTCCCCCTTCTCCGGAAACTGGCTTGTCCACTACTTCCACCCTGCCACTCCGTTTCCGGCGGGTAGCCGGAGTGGTATACTGGCTCGTATGTGCTGTCGAGGGATCTGGCATCCTGGCGTTCTCCGAGGTCCCAAGTCTCCCTACGTTGCGCTCTGGGTGCCGGATACTGCTGGTAAGGGCCCGGCGTCGGCAGACTCCACTGTCTGCCGGAGTCGGACGAATAGGAAGCTACCTGGGTAACGTGAGGATGAGCTACCGGCAGGGGGCGGCTCAAATGTTGCGCTTGAGCGAAGGGGGAAGGATGACGGCTGCCCGAGCGGTGGAATGGGTTGCGTTGCACTACCGCTGGCGACTGACGAGCCGGCCCCGAAAGCGAGGTGTGGACCAGGATTCCGCCGCTGCCGAGGTGGTGGGTAGAATGCGTTCGGCGAATGGTTCCGCTGGGGCACAGGCACAGGCAGCACTATGGGACGATCTGCGTGTCCATCTCCGGTGCGCGCCCGGGTGCCTCTGCTGCTGCCCTCCTCGAATATTGTCGTAGACTGTGTCGCTGCCGCAGAGTATGGCGCAGACGCAGATCTTGCAGTGGTGCCGAAGGCGTGGTGTCTGTGTGGCGCCCTGTCATCTTGTCTACCATCCCAACCCTCCAGCGGTCGAGGCTCATCCACTACGACGTTCTGGTGGTGCACAAGGTGCTCCTGAAGCGTGCTCGGAAGGGAGCTCGAGGGCTCACGGGAGCCCGCCCGGCCTCGTCCTGCGCCTTGATCCATACTCGCAGTGCAGCGGGAGCCTCGACCGCTGGCTATCAGTCTTCGGGGAAAGGTATGTCGTCTCGCTTGCGGTGCAGAAGGAGGGGGAAAAGGTGACGGGGAGGGAGAGCCATTCGCCGATCGAGGAGAGTGCAGAAGAAGGACGGGACGAAAACCTCTCGCTCGCCGGGGGAAGGGGGGCGACGGTGGGTGCGCTGCTGACGACGGCAGGAGAGGCGGCCGGGACTGCGAGCGGGACTGAAAAGGACGACCCGCTAAGGTTTGCTTCCGCTGTTGGTTTCGGTGCGCGCGGGCGAGGACAAAAAAACAGGGGCGCAATCTCGTCGGCGGAGTCATCTGCGGGACTATCGAGTACTATGGTTCCGCCCGTCGGTGGGGGTGCACGATGTCTCCGAGCTCATGCCCGCCGCTGCCTTGCCCTGGTCGCGGGGAGGGATGGTAGCGGGCGGTTGTGCCCAAATTGGCCACCTAGCAAATACCCTCGTGCTCAGGGGTCATGCTCATTGATGGATACTCGTAACTATTTCTCTACGTTATTTACGTTGGTATGCATCTCCCTTGCGCCGTTTGCACCGTTTGCACCGTCGAAGACGCAGCTTTCGTCGGTGACCTGATCGCCGCAAGCCCACGGGTGCTCCCCAAGCAGCACGCCTCTCAAACCTATTGCACAGCACGATCGGACGTCATGCCTATATATTTTCTTCGTATAGGCATACCGGACCGCTGAGGCGGTAACGACCGCATGCAACCCCTGTTCGAGAGATAATCTGGATTTTCCGCAACCCCGCGGCGACGCCGGAAGCCAGCGTGAGCTCAAGTCAGCGGCGCCGGTGGTCCTTCGAGTGGCAGACAGGTTTAACCAGGGCCTGCGGCGCACTTTCAGGAGGATGCGGTAGATCGGTTGTAGAGCACAATGCAAAGCTATTTTCCCAAGCGGGGGTGCCTCAAAGCCTGTGCGTCTAAATTCCCGCCGCACAGAACGCAATCTCGATCGGCCGCATCAAATTTCGCACGGTTTCCGCCGTGCTTGAAGCGGTAAGCGTATGGCTTACGGAGGGCGCACGCTGTTCTCCGTGTTCCGTGCGCTGCTCAAACACTCCGCAAAGGCAAACACACACAGTCGTGCTTTCACCATTATTTCCATGAATTCCTTGGATTTTACTCAAGAAAGAGCTGCCAGAGCAAACAGTCGCACTGTGATTCGTCAGAGGGCGTGACGTCACGGCCGTTATGTCGGCGTGAGTCACGATGAATTAATGCCCTGCATTTTCGCGCCTGCTTCCGAGTCTACCGCCATGTCCGCCCGAACCTCCCTGCTCGTCGGTCGCCGTGGCCTGCAGGCAGGCAACCGCAGGGCATTTGCCAGCTCTGCCAGCACACGAGCAGAACAACCCGTCATGAACCGGTACAGCAGGACCATCACGCAGCCTAAGACGCAAGGAGCAAGTCAGGCCATGCTGTACGCGACTGAAGGCATAAACACCGACGCAGACTTTCAGAAGGCTATGGTTGGGGTCGCTAGTGTGTGGTACGTTGTTGTAGCCACGCTTTCCGAACGCGTGTTCATGTATGCATAGGTACGAAGGCAACCCGTGAGATATACGTCCGTGCTCGTGGCGTCGGATACTGATTTGTGTCCGCTCCTCCGTCAAGATGCAACCGCCACCTCCTAGGCCTCGGACAGCACGTCAAGAGATCGCTGACGGAAGAAGGCATCATCGGGTACCAGTTTGGTACCGTCGGCGTCAGCGACGGAATCAGTATGGGTACTCGTGGAATGTCCTACTCTCTCCAGTCGCGGGACCTGATCGCGGACCAGGTGGAGTCCGCCGCCGGAGGCCACTGGCTCGACGGCATGGTCGCTATCCCGGGGTGTGACAAGAACATGCCTGGCGTGCTGATGGCCCGTGAGTAACGCAGCTTGGATGAACGTGTCAGGCGTGCTAAGCGTAATGAAGTCGGGAGGCTGAACCGCCCGGGTCTCATGCTTTACGGCGGCACCATTCGTCCTGGATCGTGCGCCAGTGCACCCCAGCTGGACATCGTATCTGCATTCCAGTCATACGGAAAGTACCTCCAGGATGGTCGGACAGAAGCTGCAGAGCAGGAACGTTACGACACGGTACGACACGCCTGCCCAGGTCCAGGCGCCTGCGGAGGAGTGAGTGCTACGCATTGAAAACATTCGCCCGTTATGTTGATACCTCCTATGCCAGATGTATACCGCCAACACGATGGCTTCCTGCGCCGAAGCTCTCGGCATGTCCCTGCCCGGCTCGTCTTCGTTCCCTGCCGAGTATCCAGAAAAGCACGAAGAATGCGCGGCCGTGGGACCCGCCATGCGCGTGCTTCTCGAGAGAAACATCCTCCCGCGAGATATTATGACCCGATCTGCGTTTGAGAACGCCATGGTACGCTGCACGGCGAGTGTCGTATACCCTTTTATTAATTAAGTTCTCCCGTCAGGTTCTCACCATGATCTTGGGTGGATCTACGAACGCCGTGCTGCACCTCATTGCCATTGCCCACTCAGTTGGCGTTGAATTGACGATTGACGACTTCCAATCCGTTTCGGACCGCGTCCCGTTCATCTCAGACCTCAAACCCAGCGGCAAGTATGTCATGGAAGATGTCTACAAGATTGGTGGTATCCCCAGTAAGTCATTCGGCAGCAATAACGGCACATATGGCTAAGCTTGAACCTATGCTCGCTTCCCTACTAGAAATTATGGCCTACTTGCTGAAGAACAATCTCATCGACGGCAACAACATGACCGTGACCGGCAAGACTCTCGGTGAGAACCTCGAGCGGTGGACACACAAGCACGGCGAGCTCTCCTTCACGGAACAGGATGTCATCCGCCCGCTGGAGAAGCCCATCAAGGAGACTGGTCACCTGCGGTACGGATTTGCATATGGACGGGAGATGGGATGCTAACATGGCATCGTGCAGGATCTTGAAAGGCAATCTCGCGCCCGGAGGCGCGGTCGCGAAGATCACCGGCAAGGAGGGGCTCGGCTTCACTGGCAAGGCCCGCGCATTTGATTCGGAGGACGACTTCATTGCGGCGGTGGAAAGTGGCTCCATCAAGAAGGGCGAGAAGACGGTGGTCGTGCTGCGTTATCTCGGCCCCAAGGGCGGCCCAGGTAAGTAACTGCTGCCCAAACACTCTGAAGAGCATAACTTAGTTCGCCCACTCTGTCCAGGTATGCCCGAAATGCTGAAGCCTACTAGCTTGATCATGGGTGCGGGACTGGGCCACGATGTTGCGTCTCTGACAGACGGGCGATTCAGCGGAGGGTGAGTTGTCTGATCGTTCTTCCATCCGGCGAAGCCTCAGCCACTGAACTTTCTACTCGCCTTCTAGGAGCCATGGTTTCTGCATTGGCCACGTCGTGCCTGAGGCGCAGGTCGGCGGCCCGATCGCGCTAGTCCGGGACGGGGATATCATCTCGGTGGACGCTGTGAAGAACACCATCGAGCTGCGCGTGCCGCCAGAGGAGCTCGCGAAGCGCCGGGCGGCATGGAAGGCGCCGCCGCTCAAGGTTAGCCAGGGAACCTTGTTCAAGTACACCAAAGTCGTGGAAGACGCGAGTCGCGGCTGCATTACGGACGCGTGAACGATGGGCCGCATCCGCCCACTGGCAACTCAAAAGTACAGATGTCTATCGACTCTAATACAGATACCTGAATGAACATATCATTTGCTCCTTGCTGTCTGCTTCACCTTCCGCTTCTTTTCTGCTTTTGGAATCTTGTGTTTTCGCTTCTCCTTGGCCTCGGCCTTGACGGCCTTCTTGCGCTCCTGTGCGATCGTTAGCACGGGGCAGCGGCGAAGAGACATTCAGACATACCTTCTTGGCCTCTTTGTCTTCATGTCTGTGTCCTCGGGGCTTACGCTCTGCGAAATCTCCTTCGCCGCCTTCCTCCTCTTCGTCATCGGACTCGGACTCGTCGTCGCCCGACTCCGTGCCGTCTTCAGTCTCCGCCGGACCGCTGTGCTCAGGCGCAAACTGCACCCTACGCCGTTCGTCAGACGCGTCCTTCTCCCTCGGCGCAACAATACCAATGGTGTCCTTGTATATCAGGTTTTCGGCTTCGCCTCTGTTCAACGCTCCCACGTCCCGTTCCGGATCGAACACTTCGTTCAGGTTCCGTGGGATGTACGAGCGCAGGAACACCGAGTCCTCGTCCACGGCAGCGCGGCCGCTCGCCGCAGCAGGGGCATTGCTGTCTTCGTCCTCGTCGGCACGCTCGCTCGCCGCGAGGCGTTGCTGAAAAGACCGCGTCTTCGCCGCCCTCGTGCGCGAAGCTCTCCTTTGTGACAAACTCGAAGGCGTCGCGGAGCCCCAGGCAGCGGACGCCCCGTTTGGAGAAGAAGTCTTCCACGTTACGTAGGTCTGCGCGCAGGAAGTCGAACGCGTGTGGGTGGTCGTGCTCGACGGACTGGGAGACATCGATGATGACCAGGTGGCCAGGCAGCTCGTCGTGCTGCGCTTGTTCCGCTGTCCGTGTTGTGGACTCGCCGTCCGGTGCAGCGGTTGTGGACGGCCGCTCCACGTGGTATAGGATATTGTACTCTGAGAGATCGGCATGAACGAGCTTGCATTCGTGGAACATTCTGCGGGTCATGAGGAGTAGCTCTTTGTAGAGCTCAGGCATTAGACTGGGTGGGATGTTGGCATCCTTCAGCCGAGGCGAGGCCCTGTAACATACGTTTATGAGATATCACACGGAAATGAGGAGTTACGTACCACCCGTCGGCGTCGCCAATGAAACCCATGACAAGCACGTTCTCGCGTACTTCAATAGGATCTGGGCAGCGGATTCCGGCGGTCTGGAGACGCTTCAAGTTACGCATCTCCTTCTCGGCCCACACGCGGACCATTTTGCGGGGATTATGTCGACTATCAGTATTTGCATTAGAGTGAGAATCAATCAATGTAGATAGGGGTATACACACCTATAGCCTTTACGGAATCGGTATTCTCCCGAGACGTACCGGTCGCGGTCCTTGAATACCAAGATGGAGGTCTTGTATATCTTCAAAGCCAAATGCCTGCGCTCAGGTGTTACGGCGTGATAGACGTTGGCCTAGAAGGTTCATGGCTCAGTACCCATCCTCGAGGACGGGAAATGGTAGAAGTACCTCCTTACCAGTGCTAACACAACCGTTAACTTCATAGAGCAAGCCGCGACCAATCATCTTGAAGAGAATGACCCTCGTACGAGGATCCAGTACTTGCTCAGTGGTTGCTCGGTCGGATTTGTCCTTCATGTTTGCAGTGGCAGAGGGACCTTTCCTGTTGACTCCTACGCTGAGATCGTAGCGCATGTCCAGGTTCCGTATCCGGCCAGAATATTTTGAGAGAGCCTGCAGCTGATTCTCCGCCTTGTCCTTGGAATGCGTGCTGGTAGACGCAGAGGGTCCGGCGTTCTGCTTCACCGAGCGGGGTCGATTAACTGCGGGGAGTGCGGCGACGCTGGCTTTGTGGTCGATGGTGGAAGCTACCCCTTGCGCGGCACCTGTGCGCACAGCAACATGCTGCCTCACTCGGTTATACTGTTTTGTAAAATCTGGTTGGATACGTTCGTCTCTCTAAGTATCGGAAAGCTTGAGTGGAACACACCTCGTTCAGCAACCTCCCAGTCCTCGTCCTCTGCTCGCAAAGTTCCAAATGCTGCTGCCTCCATGTCGTCCTCTGCATCCTCAAACTCATCTCGTTCCTCGTCCTCATCGTCTTCTTCACTTTCGCTAGACCACTCCAAGAGGGTCTCCTCGTCAATGAAACGATGTCCCGTTTGCGCTCGACCGTCTATTGGGGCAGATTCGTTTGCTGGTACGGCTGCATCGTCTGGGGCATCGTCAAACTGGCCGTCTTCCACATTTTCACCGTGCCGCGGGCTAACCATCGTGTTACCTTGCGTATCTACCGTAGCAGAGTAGCAGAGTATGTACTCGCAGAATTAGTGCAGAATTCTGAAGCTGCTAAATTGCTGATTCGGCAATCCCCGTCGATCCCTCGTCAGCAAGTCTGACTCAGCGTTCTGCTCGCAGTGTTAACGTTGCTCCTCCTGTGGCTGTGCCATGCAGCCTGCGACGTGGTCTACACTATCTTTCAGGTAGCCTCTCATCTCGACATATACTCAAGGGCGTCCTGGTGCATTCCTTCTGATTCTGAGCACTCGACATGTCTATTCGCCAGAGGATACCATTCAAGCTAGACAGCGACGGTTATGCAGCTGATGATGATGGTCGCATCCTGGACGAACAAGGCATGTCGGATACTTCATTTGCGCTGACCGGTTGGTCTAATTGAAAGGAGCTTAGAACAGGAAGAGGTGATTGACCGTCTGAAGGGCCAAAGTGGTCAACGAAACGCGCAATATGCAATCGTATTGCAGGTCGTTATAGGCTTGTCTTCACTCTTGTGAGTGATTCGTCAAACTGTACGAAATATCAACTTATATATCTGCATGCTAGACATCTTGTATATCTGTTCAACCCTTCTAAGGAATCTCCCCTCGCTGCTCTCTACTCAGGATCTACACTCAAATCTGAAGTACTTCCACTTGCTACTCCCTTCGCGCTGCTGCACCTCGTTATCCACGCAAATCTCAGTCTTCACTTGCTCTCTCCTCGACACCCATTCCGTGTTAACGTATCAACCGGTACTCAGGGCCAACTCCCGATGCGCTACCTGGTGCTGTTCGGCCTCGCCTCCCTTGCGCCCGCCCTGTCGCTCTGTTTGAACTCCTGGCTCGACTGGGTCTGGTGGAGTGCAACGTTGCTCTTGACATGGTTTATTTACAGTGGGCAGGATTGGGCTCAGCAGGAAATGGAGGCAATTCAGCAGCTGGAGACGCTTCGATACAACGCGAAAGGGGCGTGATGCAGGGCGCGGCGCGGCGGAACGTGAGAGAGGAGACAAATGTACAGTGCGAGATTATATATATAATGGTACAACAACTAATGTACACTAAGGAGCATCCGAAGTCCATGATGAATATAACAAAGCCAGCAGTGGGCATATTGAGATGCACTGGAAAACACTGAGACCTATCAACGTACAAGTACAACGATGCCTGCAGGAGCCAGCATCCAGTACTCAGGACATTATCCGGACGGTCAGAATCCCCACGTCGATATGGTGTCTCTCTTGCCTTTCTTGGTCGGGGTGATGGGAGTGCCGCCTCGGGAAGCTCCGAACGCCTCGTCAGGCCGACCGATGATCTGGACACCCGAGACTGTTGTTGGACTCATGCCGGTCCTTCATCGACAAGCGGCTGCCACGACCTGTACCAAGCGTGTAGGTCGATGATAGTGAAGGGATCTCGTTCTGGCTCTCGAATCTTGAGTGGGCAAGCGCCACGCTGTCGTGAGGGTACCCTCGAGACTTGTGCCTCCAAAATGCCCACGCGTTCCATATATTCTAGTGTGCAGAATATTAGACATATTTACCTTCACAATGAGCGAGGAGAAACCACGCACAGGCTGGGAGATGAATGTGAGGAAGAGCGCCATTCCAACTGAAAGACTTGAATGAGCTCTGAACGAACGCTGAGGATTTACGCATTACCTGAAGCTGAGAGCATGTCTGGAAGTACGCCAAGGGTTTGAGGCGCAAGGATGGCTACCAGATTGATCCTGTGGGTGGTCAGAAGGAGTATTATCCAGTGGAGTGAAGCACTACGCACACAGTGGATGCAAGGAGAAAGCAAGTAAACAGAGACACCCTAGAGACAAATGCAATGCTTTCGTTTGTTAAATGGCCGCCCCTGCGAAGGAGACGCCAATATCGTGCAGAGGTCACTGCTATATGGACTGCAAGGCGGTCAATAGTTGCCCTCTGCGATATTAATTTTCGGCACCTACTTTCAAGGGCAACAGCAGACAAGCAGACAACGGTGGAGATTAGAGCGACTGCTGTTGAACTATCGTGTGAGAGCAGTTGAGTGTAAAGTGACATGAGATACAACATCAGGTACCCACAGCTGAGTTGAGTTTAGGGAGCAGTAGAAGTAACGCTGAGATCGCGTCACTTGGTCCGGATGCTGAAGGCCAATGTTCGCCCCCGCTGCGACAAATACCCCAAGCATAATGAAGGGGGTGCAGTAAAGCTGTGTACAAAGTAAACGTCCATCATTAAAAGAGGAATGGGGAAGCGACGTACTGCAATCTGCCCGATGAGACGGCCTCTGCTTCTCCGTTGCAGCTCCACACCCATATCCGGATCGTCATACGTTCTCCAGGTATAGAAGGCCAAAACCAAGACAGCTGTACAGGTCCTATAAGAATACTTCAGGTAAGGTAGAACAAAGGGCATGAAGGCGAGCCACGCACATAGGGGGTACGGCACCCAATAGAGAAGCCTGAGCTATGCAAAGACCTCTGCCCGGCTCAGGACCAGTGTGCTCGCCGACATAGAAACTATAGTGGGACCTTAGAGGTCGTATGCAGCGGTTTGTATCAAAAAGGACTCACAGAAGCGTAGAGGAGATTGATGCTATAATCCAAGTTACGCAAACTAGTATCAGCGCTGGTATTTTTGGGACTGTCTTTGCGAAGAGAAAGGTGGCTATGAGGATGGGTAGAGCAATATGGCCTGCCGCAATTTGAAAGAAAAGCCAGATTGCGAGGTCGGTGGATGCGCGAGGGCCTATCTCAGCCTCAGTAATACCTGAAAGCGCATTGAACATAAACCTGTGGGACCAGCTTGTGCGGTAGTGACTTGAAGACGTACGTCTGAAGAGGATGTGCATCGCTACAGGTGCAGCACCGGAAGCAGCAGACGGAGCAAGCGAGCTGGTTGTAGTGGGAGTCAAGTTCAAGTGCTGCGGGTCGCTCAGCCTCTTTCGAGGTCTTGATGAACACGAGAGAGGAGCGTGAACATGACGATGTGCACGAGGATTTAATAGAATGTTTCCAATGACGTTGTTCCCTGCAGTATCGCCTTCAGCAGTATATAGCAGAACAAGAGATAGGCAGCACACCTTACAAGGGTCCGAATAAGATAGAAACCGATCTTCCGCGTGAGGCATCAACCTGCTTTGGTGCAGTCTGATAGTAAAGCAGGGTATCAAGTGGCGTGAAAAGACGCATAGTCGACTTTGGACACTACGGTCTCTGGAAATCTGGAAGTTTGAACACGAAAGATGTGATGGAAGTCACGCCTCGAGTGTCCCTTGTTTGTGTGACGGGGAGAACAACAGAGGTTGCAGGTAACACAGCTACGTATCCTTATTCCCACAGCTTTGTGGCGTTCTCCCAGGCTCTCCCGTCCAAGCCGAGGCCGAACGGCAAGCGCCACATGGGCGGTTGTTTCCTTTCCTCTGCTTTCGTCACTCTCTTCTGCTTATTTCTCCCCGCCTCTCACGATGGCAACGTACTACAGGCCGCATACTGCACGCCCTCCCATCATCATTACACAGCATGCAGGGTACACTCAGTCTTCGCTGACAACCGCGGATACGCTGAACGAGGAGTCGACTTACATCTTTCCCGTTCCGTCGTCCGTCCCAGCGAGCCCCGGCAACTCCTCAGTCTTCTCAGCTCCCTCCGACCTTACAGAAACCTTCACGATTGGCTCTGGCCGGACGCGGCACAGCAGCATCAGCTCTCGATTCACAGATGCCAGCAGAAGTCGCGCCGGATCCTTGAACGGGCTCGGCTCAGTGGAGGAAGACTCTATCTCTATTGCACCTCATAGTCCCGTCGGGGATGCCGGGTCTGATGCTGAGATAGAGATATGGGAGTGGACTACGGACGAGGGCGGAGATCCTCCAAATGCAGATGAGTCCTGGGCATTCGAAGTAGACGGGGAGGAATTGGGTGATTCCAGTCCACGCTGGGAAACTATTCAACGCTGGGCCGAGTCCCGAAGCCAGCGTGCGTGCAGCCCGCAGTCAATACAACACCGTCGTTCCCGTAACCAATCGAACATAAGCAGCCACGTCGCACCATCCCGCGCTTCGCAGCACACGCCACACCCACGCCTGCATGTACCACTGTTGTCGCTGTTTACCTCATTCCTCTCGCTTGACCTGGACGATCCTGCGCTACGCCTCCTCACCCACTCTACATCTGACTCAGTCCTCTTTCCCGGCCAGAGTAACTTGTTAGGTGGCCAGGACTCGCAAATAGCACCATTCGAGTCGGAGTTCCCTGCCAGAAGACTCGGCGAAGCTGGAAGAACCTGATCATCATGGCCTGCTACGCCTTCTCACACGAAGCTCACCATCGCATTGGCATGCCGTGAAAGATGGAATGGCGGTAGTGGCGGAACCCACCGTGGCAGTACCGAACCCATTCGTTCTGCCCAGTCTAGACGCATTGTCAAACCTGTGTCGGCTCGTGGGGAGCGTGTGGGAAAAAGGAGGAAGAGCTTGGAGTGAACTAGGGGCGCATTCCAGCCCAGAGCTATCATGATTTGGTAACGCATCCATTTTATCGTTTTGCTATTTTGCTATTTTGCTGTCAATGCTCTGCTTTCAGTCTTCGCATATAATCCATTAGACAGATGTCATATATTATCGGCCCACCAGATACATATCTGCCAACTCTAGGACTCAATAATCCAACCGTAACACGACCTGTGCGCTATGGGAACGAAAGCTCGATACTTGTTGGTGGACATATGGTCCCCTGTCGCACTGCATGGACAGAACACACAGTCGTGGTGATAGCGTACTTGTGATGACGTAAGACAGACGAGCTCGGGCGAATGCCCATACGGCCTTCTTGAACGCTCACCATGTCCTATCATGGGATCGCACACTCAGTCTTCAATATTGTGCAAGGCTTCGCCGCCTTCAAGAGGGTAAACCGCGCCAAGCTTGCGGGATTCACTCATGATATAACTTTGGTTGCTCTGGGTGTCCGGTAAGTCCGTGTCTTGAGATGAATTTTTCGGCCCATAACTCTGGCATACGAGCAGTACAGCATATTTGCACGATAGATTCTCGTTCACCCATTCATCTCGGATTCTGCCATCGTGGCAGCGGCTCATTGAAGAGCTACGAAAGGTGCGTTATGCTGTGAGGTTTCACGCTTTATCATTCTGCTCATCTGTCACGTATCCACCTTTACTAGGCGATTCCCGCCTTCGACAACGTTGCGGTCGTCAGCGATTCAAATGGCTGGGATTTCTTCTTTGTGAACCTGCCCATGCTTCTCGCTCGTATAGACAGTGGCGACCTGCCGGTATTTGTATCTCCGCATACACAAGCTATAGTACGTATGCCGAATCGTGTCTGGTATTCGTTTTATAACACCTCACCGGTGCTATCTTGTCGACGATAGCTGCCGGACACCCCAGCAAGGGCGAGACAGGCTTTAAAAGATCTTCAAGAACGCCTTCAGCCGTCCCGCACAGTACGCGACAGCGGGCGTGAATCGCATCCGTTGTCAGTCACGACGCCGCAGATTTATGTGGAAGTCTCTGCGATTCTGCTCGAGTATCCTGTGGCATATGTTCCCGACTCCTCATTTCAGGGACCATTTCTAACCAATACCGCCCTTGAGGTCTTCATGTGCGCTTTGGATATGGATGACCTGACGCAAAAACTGGTCCTCCTGCGCATCATGTGTTGCTACAATACACATGCCCGAGCGACCTCTCAAGCAGTCTGGACGATATCCGAGGTGAATTACACATGCGATTCGCTCCGAGACTAGCGAAGGTGGGGATTACTCAAGAACTTAAAATATCATCTCGCATCGAGCGGCCGGATCGGGTGGCTCTATGATACTACATAATCATAGCATGGGTCATAGCAGGTATATAGCACAGAATCCTCTGAAGCATTCATTTACTCAATATCAATGTTAGTGATTTTGATATCTTCGAATGGCTTGTCCGTCTTGTCTGCCTTCACATTTTCGATGGCATGGACGACCTCCAGACCAGACAGCACCCTTCCGAAGATGGTATGCTTCTTGTCAAGCCAAGGCGTGGCTGTCGTGGTGATGAAAAATTGAGAGCCGTTAGTCCCCGGTCCGGCATTGGCCATACTGAGGGTATACGGCCTGCATCACGGGTGAGTTATTCATCGCCGGCCGCCACATAACCCTCAACGTACCTATCATGTCTCAAGTCATCTGAGAACTCGTCCTCGAACTCTTCTCCCCAGATAGACATGCCTCCGGTGCCGTCGCCTAACGGGTCGCCCGTTTGGATCATGAACTTCGGGATGACACGGTGGAAGATAACGCCTTCGTAATATCCGCTGCGAGCATGACCAACGAAGTTCTCAACCGCTTTCGGGGCCTGCTGTGGGAAGAGACGCAGGTGCATATCACCGAGCGTCGTGTGGATGGTGGCCGCGTTCGCAACAGGCGATGGACCGGTTTTGATGGTATGCGTCGAGGAAGCGACGTTTTGTTCTTCGCGGGTCGGTCGTTCGTTGAAGATGTCGCGGTCTCCAGACTTGTCATCTCTACATTTCCTGTTAGGGTTCGCTCGCAAACGGCGACAATACTACACTCACTCCGGTTGTGCACGAGTGAACATGTAGAACCTTTGTCGTTTATAGCCCGTGCAGGTGAGTGTGGGATCTCGAACGGCCTTTTCAGCTAGAAGCGGGTTCGCGGATGCCGCCGCCGCCTAGGTAACGCAGACAAGTGAGATTTCGTTCAGACACTGGAGGGAGCTGGGCACGTACCGCGGTCGTGCGGCCCCTTTTCGCTGGGGCGCCTTGGTACAGCGTGAGCTGCATCCAGCGAACCGTCTCATCCTGGCCTAGCAGCCGAGCGACACGATTCGTGACCGTGTTGACCACTGTGGACACTTGTGAGCACAATATCTCATACGGTTAGCAAACGACTTGCCTTTGATGCCTATAAGCGTAGGATAGAGAACGAAGGCTCCGCTTTCATCCCATATCGCATTGATCCACATGCCCGGTATCCGGCCGTCGGGCCCTGGAAGTTCTAGCTCGCGTTCTGCGGCAAGTCGACGACCGAACTCCATGTCTTCCACCTTATACACGGCAGTACCGGCTTGTTGCATGTCCTGAATAGCGGAAAGCGACTCGTCATATCGTCTTGTCATCTTGCCGGATAGGAAAGAGAATATGCGAATCTGACGATCGGGAAGAGAGAAGGTCACGAACGACGATGAGTCTGGTGAAAGGGTGATACATGTTGGAGTCGACTTGGCCTAGAGGCAAAAACATAAACACGATTTCTTGACTTTGAAAGCGAGAAAGCAACCTTCTTGAACTCGTACAAGTCTGTAGTGCTCTTGAAAGACCATAAGCCCTGTACGTTTTTGGGAGGCTCGAAAGGTTCAGTTGGTCTCCAGTACTCAATCATGCCTGATTCGTCGGCCGAAATGACACAGTCGTATCTATCACTGTACTGCATATATGCTACCCGTCAGACCATAAGTATATAGAAATGGCTCAATGCAGCCTTACCGTCATAATGTGTACAGGCGAGCGATGCAACTTGTCAATGGTTTCCAGTGGCTGGCCATCCCCACGGCCGTCGTAGAGTCTGATCACACCGGTGTTCTGTTCTGACCTGTAGAATGATTAATATGCCTAAGCATGAATGTGGCGAGCATACTTACACAGCAAGGAGACCCTGAGCTTGCCCTCTTCTGTGTACCCAACAGCACGCATGTGGTACATAGCTCAATTTGAGCATGTTAATCATGTCTACCGGGACCATGAGTATCGCTAGCCCTATGGCATAGCTGTACACACTCACCGAAGTTACCAACGTCGAACACTTTCGCGCTTCCATCTTCTGCTACACTGGCAAACAGCTGTCCATCGGCACTGGCAGACACTGCGACTACCGGCGCGAGATGCGCACGGTAGTGTTTGACGAACTCAATCCCTTGTTCTTGTTTCTTCCAGAACTTAAGGTGTCCGTCGATGGACGTCGTGATCAAGAACTCGGTTCTGGTTCCTCGCGGTTACCTTCTGGTATGAGGACTGAGGACAGGGTGTGCTCACTTGGTCATGACCACGAAGTTGATGACATCTCGATGCATGAAACTCTTGTAGTACCGCTCCGCACTTGGCAAGTGGTCGAGGTAGAGCTTCTCGTGTGGCAGCACTACAGAGAACGCGTGAATACACAATCCGTGGCTAACAGTGGACGAATGTACCTTTGCGTTTCTTTTTTACAGTACCGTTTTCCGCACCAGCTGGCATGGGCATAGGACCCACGTCGTCATCAGAGTCCTCGTCCTCCGCCTTCACGTCCTCCATGGGCTGCGTCTCGCTCTCGGCATCCTGGCTATTCCGCGCGCGTTTGCCCAGTACAGAGTCGTCAGCTTCAATATCAGACATGGGCCAGACTCAAGTCCGAGGGCAAGAATGGGCGACTGGGTCTGTGAGGGGGGAGAGTGTGGTGACGTGAAGCGTCCCTCCGCTTCGCGCTGTTCAAGTCGGAGGTTTGAGGTCAAGAGAAGGATGGGCGCCAACGCCCATTCTGCACTTGCCCTCGGACTCGGAGGACCAGGAGAACACCTTGACCATGTTCTCCCTTGCGACGCGGTTGGTAGCCTCAGCGCGGTCATTCTCGACTTCATCTATCACCCAGTACCCTAAGCTCAAGTCTCATTCCGGAACGAAGAAGCGTTGGAGGTCGCTGGCGTCGGGGGTCTTCAAGCGGGTGCGTGGCATGGTTCAGTCGAGTCAGTCGGAATAACCTAACCAGAGCTGGATTGGCAAACTATAGGCACGTCCCTTCCACGCACACTTGAATGTTAACAAGTCACCGGCACAAAAAAACCGGCTCGGTAACACTGCGTACTCGCATGGCACCCAAACGCCGAAGTTGAAGAAACTCTTACCGTATGGTTCGCCTTGACGCAGGTCATATATCCTCCACCATGCCTGTCTGTTCACGGTCTTCTTTACCGTACTCTTTCATGTGTGTATGCTCTATACGTCATTTCTTGGGTCTACCGATAACTGACTTCTGGATATGGCAGATGCACAACCGCATATAATTCCTCGTGTCAATGCTAGAGTTTTATAGACTGTCATGAGGATATCTATGCCACTCTCTCCACATCCCCGTCCAGTGCGTTGCTCTTACTTCGACCTTCTTTCACTGAAGCCTTGGCATCCGTCGAGAAGGTTTGGATACTGTCCCGTTGCTTCCGCGCCGGTGTCCTTGGTCACCTTCACGAACTCAAGCGTTAGATCGTACTCCAATAGTTCTCACTTAAGGCTACTCACCAGACTGTCTAGATGGGCATGGCTATTGAAATCCGTCACCTGAACCCGCAACTCAGATGCCTCGTTATTCATGGAGTCGTGCTATGGAAGCGTTAGCCATGTTCTACAGGGTGCGCTCTACACATACCGCCAGGTTCACAACTACCCGTGTCCACCCGGTGTTGTGCATCGGTTTGAAGGTCGTTCTGGTTTCTTTGCTCGACGGGTCTCTCTTCAACAAGGCAGGGATCATGTCAGCGATGAACAATCCATGGCTTGCAACGGCTATATGCGCTCGTTTCGGCCCTTCCCGCAAGAACTTCAGCACATGCGGAAGTATCGCTTCCCGCACCGCCTCCTCCGCTCTCAATGCCAAGTCGTCCAACGACTCGCCGCCAGGAAATTTCTGCCAGCGCTCGTGGTGGACCGGGTACAGGCCTTGTGCGTAGTGCCCCTCGAGAGAAAGGCCCGGCTTCGGCTCCGTGAGCCACGGATGCCCTTCGGCGACCCCGCGTGTCTGTTCGCGAAGCAGTTTTGAGGTGTGTATTTGAGGCTTAGGCTCAGCTTGGGCGGCGAGAACTGATTCTGCAGTGGTATAGGCTCGCTTGAGATCAGAGGCAATGATCACGTCGAAGTGAGTCTTTGACAGTGAGGCACCTAGTGCTTTGGCTTGCTGGTAGAAAGGTAAGAATACGTTGTAGGTACTGAATGCATAACTCACGGCGAGCCCTATGTTGGATGTTAGTCCATCGCCATCCCTGGAAACCTCAGAAACTCAGAACATACCGTAGTCGGATAGCTCTGCATCCCTCCACCCGGCCCATATAGGCAGCTGCGATGAATTTCAATCTATGTAGAGCGCGGGAGGGATGCTCTCAAAAAGCTCACAAGATTGTCTGCAGACTCTCCATGGCGGATAAACGTGACAGTGACGCCTGCAGGGGCTCCCATGATACAGTTTTCTTGTATCATGAGCCAGCTGAGGTATGACCTATATACGACTGGAGGCCCGACTGTCCCCGCTGTCATCCCGCTGTACTTCCGCTACGCCGAGTGAGCACCTGTTCTACGAGGCTGGAAAAGGAGGTTCCGCCATTCTAAGCTCAAGGCTCTTGGCGCGCTATGTAGGCATGGTATTCTATTCCTAGATCTACCTCCATTCATCCGATTCAACAGTCGCACCGGCAATCTACACCGGTATGAACGCCATCGAGCAATGTCAAAGAAAGCCCCGCCATTCAGCTATAGCTTCGAATCCGAATCCCTGATCTCAACGTTCGCCTCGTCTTGAGCGTTGCTCTCACTCCTCCCTTCCTCTGTGGTGGCCCCTCCGCCGAAGAAGGCGCGAATGTCCCGCTGTTTGGGGTCGTACGCGGAGCTACCAATCCCGTCCATCTGGCGCTTCTATGCGGCAAGTTTTCAGTTTATGCGTCCTTACGGAGAGCTATCATACCACTAACCACTTTGTCTAAATGTTCAGATCGGTTGAAGTCAGTAACTCTGACCTTCAAAGGCGGCAGGTTGTTGTCTGTGATGTCCATGGGCTTTCCTTCCTCCAAGCCCTAGTTAAAGACCTGTTAGTTATATGAAAAATGAGCAACTTTCCACCTACCTTTACGTTGACCGTGATCCGCGTCCAAGCGGTATTATGCAGACCCCTCCACCTATGTCCGGGGTGCTCTTCACTCTCATCCTTCATGACAAGCACAGGTATCAACTCGCTGATGCAGATCCCATGGCTCACGATTGCAATATGAACGTTTTTCTTGCCCTGTCTCGCTGCATCCCATACGTGGGGCATAACCATCTCATTGATGGCCTGCTCTGCGCGTTTAACGACGTCCTCGAGGCTCTCGCCTCCCGGGAACCTCTGCCAACGTTCGTGTAGAATGGGATATAGCCCCTGGGCGAAATGCTCTTCCATAGATAACCCGGGTTTGGCGTCCATAAGCCACGGGTGCCCTTCCGCGACGCCCCAGTGCTGCTCGCGAAGAAGGAGCGACGTCGTCAGTGGGGGTTTGGACTCGGGTTGGGCGTCACGGATGGCTTGAGCAGTCGAGTGCGCTCTGAGCAATGGCGAAGTGTAAATTGCTGTAAAGTGAACTGTGGAGAGGGACTCCCCGGCTGCCCGAGCTTGCTACACTCATGTTGAGCAAAGCCGTAAAGACATGGACGCGACTATCGTACTTACATTCATGCCTGCAAAATCCCTCGGTCAGCATCCATCGCGCTGGACATAGCACAGCCAGCGACTGGCTTACCGTGATTGGACAGGGGCGCATCTTTCCACCCTGCCCATACGCTTCGCTATGTGACTTGGATTTAGCAGCACATTCAGTAGTGAATCTGGTGATAGCAGTCATTTACCAAGTTATCCAGAGATTCGCCATGCCTCACCTGGGTTTTCGTCAACAGTACTCCAAAATTAGTCTTTTGACATGCTCACGAAAGTTACAGACAACGTTGGTGCAGTCATGATCGTCGTACGCAAACGAGTCAGCGTATATAGTAAGTACACGCGAGCGGACTCGGACCCGTCAGCCCATGCCGATGTGCCGGTCCCGTCGTGGCGCCCACAGCACATCCGTTTCGGGGACCATCCACCTGGCAATGTCACTCTCAGAGTCAGAGGCATATCCAACACACGCACTTGACCACATCGCACGGCGGCGCATATCCTGTTCAAAGTGCGCAAAAAGTCTGCTCCAGAATGTGAAGATGCGATACAGCAAGTTTGTCGGCGAGGGCCTCAGTTCCGGGCGCTTGAATTGCGCTCGTGACAACCAAGTCACTCGTCGCATTCTGTCACCGGCACGTCACAGACATTTTAAATAGCTCAGGCAGCGGCTCAGCAGTGAAATAAAATTTTCATAGCATTGGGTAGTCTTGGGGAGTGTATATGCTTCACATATTGTGCCTTGTGCATAGAAATGTTCAAGGTTAAAGCCCATAGGGTAACCTTAGCATTTCGACCTGTGCGGCGCCCACGAAAGGCCCAATAAGGCAATAAAGTGATAAGGGACGCCCGCCTCGCCCGCCGTTCCCAAAAGTAGAAGTGAGCATGAGAGAAACTTTGATAAGATAAGAATATCAAAGGGCAACTGGGCCGCTACAGCTGTAGTTACATATCACTTACACTCAAATATTGCTGTGTTTGTCTCCAACTCTGGGAACTTGCTGGATCAAGGTAAATAATCTTACTCCTCCAGTGCTGTCTGAATTTTTGTGCATTTCGAACAGGATATTATGAATCCTATGTAGTATAGCACATTCATATTACTTACTAGGGAACAAAGCGAGCGTACTAATGTAATAGGGGATTTTCGCACCAGGATATATCCCGCCCGAAAAGGCAGCTCTTGCGAGAGGTACCGAAGTAGCTTCTATATGTGGCAGGATATCTCCCGGTGCGAAAATCCCCTAATGACTCAGACTCCTACCCGTCGTGCATGGACGGAGAGGGAGAGAGAAAGGGAGGAGGAGGAGAAGGCGCTTGATGGGTCAGATCTGACCGCCCGATATTCCAAAGGCTCCCTACCGTCCATACACGACTGGCAGAAAACAAATGTAAACAACTTATATAAGCGTGATGGGAGATACCGAAAAACGATGCCGTGCTTGAATTTCTGGAAACTCCCATCATTGCCATCAACGCGACTGCCTGCGTGTGCGCCGTGTGGTCACTTGTCTGGCCAACTTTGGACCTGCCTCAGCCTCGCGAGACACATCCTCCTGCCAACTGCTTCACAGGGATACTTGCCGAATCGAAAATGTACGCCAGAGCATAGTTTGCTGGCAGAAAGAGCAGCTGCGGAGTCAAAGCACTAATCAAGGCAGAGAAGTGCGCCAGGAGTGTAACACCTAGATGTGGGCGACTCGTCGGAGCTATTTACACAGCGCTTTGACTCTTCGCATATGCACTTTTACTTGGTATTGTGCCAATTATCGAGGGAAACATCGCGCATTCCAAGAGGGAAGTGTCTATGGCTCAAATTATTCGTACGGTCAAGCTCACCAGCAAACTAGACATGTGTTGTGTCGAGCCATCGGGACTCGGACGCAGGAGGTACTAGGGCATTTTGGCAGCCGGGATATATCCATGCCCATATCAGGAAGGCTGCCTAAAAGAGACGCTATCACGGCGGAACCCGAGGCAGACTCCCTGGGCGCCCTGCCTCACCCCACAGACCAATAGGAGCGCACCCTCAGATGCTGCGGTGATGGCAACCTCTTTAGGAAGCCTTCCTAAAAGGGCATGGATATATCCCGGTGCCAAAATGCCCTACTGAGTCGCGTTGATGGCAGTGATGGGAGTTTCCAGAAATTCAAGCACGGCATCGTTTTTCGGCATCTCCCATCACGCTTATATAAGTTATTTACATTTGTTTTCTGCCAGTCGTGTATGGACGGTAGGGAGCCTTTGGAATATCGGGCGGTCAGATCTGACCCACCAAGCGCCTCCTCCTCCTCCTCCCTTTCTCTCTCCCTCTCCGTCCATACACGACGGGTAGGAGTCTGCTAATGACTGGTCAGTGACCTTGAGAAGCCGTTGTGACGACAATAGATCACAGTGACAGCCGCCGTGACGCTCGTCACCCTTGTTCGCGAACGTGCTCCGAACGTGTTCGCCGAACAAACCTCCCAGCCGTCCGGACGTTCTCTAACGCGCACCTCAATCTAACCTCTTCCAACCGGCTCCCGTCTGGCGTCTGCTCGACCACGCATCGCCTGGTTCGCTCACGCTGGTTCCTTATTCCATCTCATCTCACCGGGTCACTCCCCCTCACACTCCCTCCCTCCAAGTTGATCCAAGCGCCCGTGTGCGACCTCGTGTGCTTACGTTAGACCTTACGGTTGCCGAGCAGGGTCAGGCTTATTGCACGAGTTCGAGTCCGAAGATCAAGCGCTTGATGCGAGTTTGATGGCGCATCACGCCGCCTCCGAAAACTGGAATCAGTGAATTTGGCCGTTCTGCGTGTGTCAGTGTACATTATCGCCTTCATAGAGCTGGAAATGATATCTTCTGAGAGGCTAGGAGGCATATAAGGTGCTGGGGGCACGAAACATGAGACCGGCGCTTGGGCGCTTACTTCTCGGACTTGTCTGAGTGAGCCGCTACGCCTCCTGATGTGGTAATTTCTTGATGAATACCAAAGCAAGGCGAACTGCCAGCAGGGTGTGGGTGCTCAACACAGTCAGTCTGCTATCTTGCTTCTCACTCAATTGATTCATTTATTTCACAATAATAAAGATGTGATAAAAAAGAAAAGCGCTTTAACCACCCGGCGCTAAGTGCTATAGCACACGCATCTATTTTCTTCGTATAGTCAGCGATAGCAAGATGTACTCATAGCCATGCATCAGCCAAGTTAATGGACTTCAGCACTATTCTTGTCATAGCTTGTGCTTCCCAGTTGACCTGGTGCTCATCAAGAAATTACCACATCAGGAGGCGTAGCGGCTCACTCAGACAAGTCCGAGAAGTAAGCGCCCAAGCGCCGGTCTCATGTTTCGTGCCCCCAGCACCTTATATGCCTCCTAGCCTCTCAGAAGATATCATTTCCAGCTCTATGAAGGCGATAATGTACACTGACACACGCAGAACGGCCAAATTCACTGATTCCAGTTTTCGGAGGCGGCGTGATGCGCCATCAAACTCGCATCAAGCGCTTGATCTTCGGACTCGAACTCGTGCAATAAGCCTGACCCTGCTCGGCAACCGTAGACCTGCACTTCGGGTTTTTGACTGGGGGATCAGCCGTGCGCGTGATGTTGAGCCGGATCCCGTGATGGTGGGCTGCCGTGCCGGCCAACGAAACGGTACCATGATGGGCCGAGCCTGAGAGGTCCACCGTGTCCAGTGCGGCCACCAACTCCAGTGGAATATTATCCAGGAAAATACAGGAAAATACAGGACAACATATTGGCCAGCCTGAGATGAAAGGAAACCTGTTGCAAACAAAATCACTGCTTACCTACGTGTATTTAGTGTATAAGTGTATGGCTCATCCTGGGCTGTTTATCGCGGTGCATTCTTGCGCCGGCAGCCACGCGTATTGCTTACTGGTTGTCAATTCTGTACCGAGCAAGGCCATCTCCGTTGCCTACTCCTTTTCTCCCTCCAGCTTTCTCTCTGCTACCTCTCGACACCTCCAAAGTCCCCCACGCAATGACTGACCAGTTCGACAAGCCAAGCTGGCTTCAATATCTTATCGAGCCGTCGGAAGCCAGCAGGTCAGGGTCGCCGGTGGCCAGCGCATCCTATATACCACCGGAGTCAACGCAAGCATTGCTAGAGCCTGCTAGGCTTGAACAACCGGTCTCGGAGAAGACGTCGGTACAGCATACAACGGGCATCATACTAGTACCAACATCTCGCCCTCTTACTCCCCCAGTGTGTCAAATCTCATAAATTCCCGTCTTTGATACAGTCTCTTTCATATTATTCTGCAGTCGACCGATTTTTCCGCCTTGTTTGGTTCGCACAAACAAATCCCTTACAAGGTAACGCATCACGTCACCCATGTCATGTCATGGCTGCTGGCCTACTGAGCAATGGGCGTACCGCGGGGCGAAGGGGTGGAGGACTTGAAGACATTATGTTAAACTTGCTCTAGTATACAGTAGCAGAAATATCTGTGTCCTTTGGTGGTTCCCACCGATGAACAGGCTCAGCAGCAGCAACCTTTGGATCCGGGGTCACGTCCCGCTCCTCCAACAGGCTTGTATCTCTGGTGAGGTCAATTCCCTTCTCCAAGAACACTGCGAGGCAAGCCTGACTAATCCGGGCTCTTACTATTTGTTTGCAGCATGCGAAGCCTGCACGCTCTCGCCGCTCTACGCACCTCAGCAGACATGGTGTAATATCGGTGACGTGATGCGTTACCTTGTAAGGGATTTGTTTGTGCAAACCAAACAAAGCGGAAAAATCGGTGGACTGCAGAATAATATGAAAGAGACTGTAGATCTTGTGGAAGCTCACTTGACCGTTGCTAGTCTACTTTACCACAAGACTCCGGGGATGGCTCGTCGACGAGCGAGCAAGGCAAAGGTGCTGAAACCGTATCAGTATCAAGGACGTTCTACCCAGGCGCGAACCTCGAGCCCAACTGCCAACCTGATGTCGTCCTTGTATCCACCGACAGCGTGTTTTTCTACGTCCACTCCATCGTTCTCTTGCGCGCGTCGACCAACGGTTTCGGAAACCTCCTTCCATCATTCTCAGAGATCAACCGGGCAGCCGAGCTGGGAACAATCGGACCAGTGTTGGTCCTCCCTGAACCCGGTCCAGTCCTGAACGTCGTGCTGCACACTATCTATCGAATGTCCTGCATGTTTTATGCGCCCTCTTGCGACACCCTCCTCGCGGGCGTCGACGCGTGTGTCCGTTACGGTGTCGACCTCCAACAGTACCTGTCACCGGACTCGCCGCTCTTCCAGTACATCCTCACGCAATCCCTGCTCAGCCCTCTCGAGTTTTATGCTATGGCCGCGCACTACAATATTGATGCGCTAGCCGTGGCCATCTCATCTTACACGCTCGGTGTCCCTCTGTCGAACCTTACGGACGAGCTTGCAGACCGGATGGGCCCGCAATACATGAAGAGGCTATTATTCTTGCACCTCGGCAGGAACGATGCTCTAAAACGGCTACTGCTTGTGCCGCCACAGGAGCATCCCGCGGTAGTTGGCTGTGGTTACATCGAACAGAAGCAGTTGTCGAGGGCATGGGCGCTCGCGTCCGCATATTTGGCCTGGGATATGAAACCTGGTAAGCCCAAAATCGCTCTGAGGTAGAGGTGCGCCTCTGAACACTGGTGATAGATTTGTCAACGTCGGTTATGGAGACGGTCCTCAGACCTTTGGGTGACCCACTTACTTGTGCGTTGTGTAAATCTGCGTGGAAGGATCGTACGAGACAACTACTCGTGCAGTGGTCGCTTGTGAAGGTACGTATACTTGTGCCCTTGCGTTTCCTAAGTAGATCCTTAAGGGCACGCATTTCCCCCACGTATTTTCCAGAGAACAATATGAGGGAGTGTTCGCCTCCGTACGCTTTCGCGACGCCACTTGCCACTGGTTGTCGGATATATCATCATCGCGAAGACTCGCCTTACACGCAGTTAGAATTTGTCTTCGTCTGCATACACGCTTGCAAGTACAGTTGTACGATAGCCAATACTTGACCAGAATCTGAAATGGGAGGAGAAATTTTTGACATGGCAAGTTCATGACTACAATGACAGTCCGAACCTCCCGTATGACCCATGGGACATTTATACCGCTACCAGGAAATCGTCGCGTCAGTGATTGGATTCTAAATCAATTCGTCATGTTGGCCATTTTATACAAGTGCTCATGCCGATTGAAGTCAATCAGCCTGACTTTCAGCCACGGCGGAGTATCCAAATCAGCAAAGTCTTCTTCCACGACGTCCTGTAACTCATAAATGTTAGCGACGGCACTTAGCGAGAAGACGGCAGCCACCACCTTTACATCTACCGCAATTCTGTTCCAGCCTGTGTTAACCAAGCCCCTCCAGCTTCGGATGGGATGTTGCATGGTCGAGTCCCTTTTCAGGAGAGCGGGTATGAGCTCGCTAATACAGACTCCGTGGCTCACAATCATGATGTGGACGTCTTTCTTCCCTGCCCTCGCGGCGTCCCATACGTGCGGCATGACAGTTTCGCCGACAAACTGTTCTGCCCGGCGTGCCACGTCGTCGACGCTCTCGCCCCCGGGAAACTTCTCCCAGCGCTCGTGGAAGGCCGGGTACAGGCCCTGCACATAGTGCTCCTCTCGCGACAGCCTCGGCCTCAGCTCCGCCCGAGGCTGCCCTTCGGCGGCGCCTGAGCCCTGCTCTCGCAGCAGCAGGGACGTCTTCAGCAGCGGTTTGGGCTCCGGTTGGACGTCGCGGATGGCGTGAGCGGTTGTGTGCGCTCGGAGCGACACCGACGAGTAGATCGCTGCGAAATGCGTGTCCGCAAACGACTGACCGACCGCTTGAGCTTGCTGAAGTCGCGGTCAGCCGCGCACGTGTGATGAGGCAGCGGCGCTCACTTACAGCTACGCCTGCAGCGTGCTATGATAAGTTACGTTTCACATTGCTTCAAAATCAACCGTTGAACTCACCGAGGTCCGATAGACGGGAATCTGTCCACCCAGCCCAAATGGGTCGCTACGCATAGTCCTGATTAGTTTGATGATCTGGTCCAAAACCAGCGCACTTCACCAAATTATCCTCCGATTCTCCGTGGCGTACCTGTGAGACGACAGTGACTGAGTACGCCTCACAATCGAGAGCAGCAGTGGGCCTACCAAAGTGAAGTAAAACGTAGATGTAGACATGGTTTTACGCTAGATGTGAGGGTCTTGCATCGTACAGCCTTCATTCACATAAATGCTGGTACCAGTGCGCTTGCGTGACCACGGTGCCGGCCGTGTGAGTCAGTGAGAAGAACGGTCGCTGTTTTGTTGGCTGCGTTTAGCCCGTAGCCATGATCTCGTCTCGAGAAGAGTAACATTGCAAGAAAAAGAAAAGCTGGTTATAGGCCTGTACACGATGTAAGAGTTAGTATAGCGACCGATGGTGGACATGGTAGTAACTTACTAAGTTACTGGACAATGCGGCCTGTTATTGGCCAATCAAACCGGCTACTTATCAACCCATTAAATATAAAATTAGCACTTAACTTTTGAATACTATCCTATGATGCCACGTGGGTGGGCCGCGTCTCCGCGTCGCGTGGATGGCTTCAGCCCTGCCTGCTAACCGCCATAACCTCCGAACACTAACTCGACGAAATGTGTTAGTTATGTGACACGGGCATGCAAGACAATGCCTGAGTACCATCTCGTTCTCGCATGCATGCTGACCGCGCAACGGTGGCTCTCTGCCCGGCAAGCTTCCGGCAAGGGTACGACTCTTGTCCTGCACAAATTATGGACGGACAGGCGAAGGCAGGACGAGCCAACAGAGGACGTAGGAGAACATGGGCATGTGTACGTGATTGAGGCCCCGAAGCAGGCTGTCAGACTGCAGATGTTCCCGCCCGCGCCTTGGTCAGGGCCAAGTCCGCAACCGTTGCAAACTCTGAGCTTGGAGGAGATACACTCGACTCCACGAACCCTCGTGTTGAGTTTGAAGGGCTGCCTACTCCAGGTGATGTAAATCTGCCACATCCGCTGTGAGATCATGCTCATTGGGCCTCTACTCCTTTCAGGTGCAGATAGACAGCCATGTAGTCTGTCAGCCTTACACTCGCGAACAATGGAGTAACGAGATATCCAAGACATCAGCAGAGGTAATTCTTGTCGCCAGTTACTTAGCTATAACCGACTTCATGTATGTTTAGGAACGTGGTTTTTCTGTAAGCTTTGCTCTCGACCTCGGCGATCACGGCGTATTGGCATTCCTTACGTCTGACCGTTCAGAATCATTTAAAGTGGGTGTAACTTACTCATCCATTGCATCCGCGAATCGCTCATGTAATTGATAGGTTTACTGGACTACCTCGGAATCGCGCCTATTTTGCCAATCACCAGATGTATATCGGCAATACAACTCTTTCCTGCAGGGTGTGGCCGACTGGATTGAGCGGAGGACGGTCGCGAAGTATCTCGACAGACATCAGCTGGCGGTGTTGGCGATTCAAGCGGCTCATCCAATATTCGGTGGAATGGGCCCGTGCACCATCAATGAGGTGTTTTACCTTGCTGGTATCTGTCCCTTCCTGATGTGCTGGTCATCCATGCACATCTCAATATATGACTGGAATGACAGGTCTATCGCTGTTTTTAACGGAGTACGAGCTGTTCGCCTGCCCATCTCGCGTGGCGCGACTTTGTGAAGCGTATTGGACCTATGCCCGTGAAGCTCATGTGAACATACCGTGCGTACGATCCATTTTGTTCACCGCGACCGTGCTAAATTTATAGCCTTTCAGGCGTCTGCTAGAATCCAATTATCATGGGTCCGTGCTTACTGCAACCAAAGTCTCTCGCATGCAACAATATGATCACCTTCACGTGTATGGACGGCAACGAGTGACCATGCCTTTGCGGATGATAAAGCTCAGGGCACGCCTTACGGTACGTCATATTTTAGACCGCACCTAGAATATGTCTGACTGTGGACCAGGACAGCACGAAGAAGGAGCCTTTCTTGCGCAGTAATGTTTTCGACGTTTTTGAACCTACCTATTTGAAGGTAGCGTTCGAGAAGCCAAACGGTGCAGGATTTAGCCTTGCACCCTTGGTGTTTGGCTTAATGGAGTGGTGCATCAGCCATCGCGGGCCTATCCCTAAGTTAGACAATGATACGGTAGACCCGTTGACCGATCTGTTCATAGCTCTAGGTGAGCGTCATGCTTCGTACACTTGCCCATTTGACATGGATCGTACTATCTAGGGAGCAAGGAAAGCCTATGCTGCGCAGTGACCCACCTAGATCTCTCGTTGTACCGCTCTGGTCGACTTTATTTGTCCCAGGATAAGCTTGATGAAGCAAGCGCACCATGCAATCTGTACCAAGGCCCCGATAGTCTCGTACCACTGTGGAGCGCCATGCCTCAAATACCTTTGGACATCATCACAGTAACCTTGTCCAAGCGCAGGTGAGTGAACCTCTGACTTCTCTTTTCTATCAATGTTCATGCCGTGCAAATATCAGCAGCCGGGATATTCACCGTGTTACTGACAGTCGACCTTTCACGTTCGACTTCATCGTAAACGAGACGAGCGAACACTCTGTCGGTCCTTTCGAGCATCCTGCCATACCTCGCCGGCTTAGCACACCAGGAGGAACGGGCGAAGTGTATGTTCGTCTTATCCAAATTCAAATACTCTAGCTAAACATCAGAGCCGTTCAGACTTGCCATATGTCGGAAACGCCCAGTCACACCACCCGCCTCAGGCCTCCACCGAGCGGAGACCGTTGGGCTGCGGCACGTCGTACTTGAATCAACCAGAAAGGGCAAGAGGAAGGCAATTGAAACCCTTCAGTATGAGCGAATTAGGCTAAATCCAGCAAGTCCTGAGAAGCCATACGACTCAACTAGCCCTCTCACCATCCGGCACGAAAATCCGAAAGCTGGCGGCGCGGTGAATGTCAGGCCAAATGATGTCAAGACAGCTGAAAATCGAATGCCGCCGAGTACAGTGCAAACTGTCTCAGGTGGAGAATCCGTGCAAGACCTCGCAGACGAACGGCCCTCCGAGCGTATTCGTCCTGGCGAATGGCAGGCCGAGGTTATCGACTTGACCATGGACGAGGATGGCTAGGATGACTAGCTCCACGCCCTCTATTATTAAGGCGGTGTGCAACTTGTAACTCGCCTCGCTACAGGGTCTTGCGCCCTGCTATGTTAACTTTATAATTGAATTGAAGAGTGCTATCAAACAGTGTTGTCGTTGTTGTTGTTTTCTTTTTGCTGTCGCTCATTCTCGCTCTCGTTTTTGTTCTTACCGGTGCCACCCAAACTCTTCCTCCCGAATACCCTTACAATAGTCATGTAAAATTGATATGATATCTTATGGTACTCTTGAGCTATGAAGAACGCTGAAAGCGAAATTCCTCATGCGACTTGGCAGCCGGAGCCACTAATGTCGGCCATCAGCCCGCCTTTGTGGCGGCCGCGCGCTTTACCGGTACTGGCCGGCCGGTCGTTGACACCACACCTGGCCTTGACAGCGGCCACCACCATCGCACCCGCCTCAGAGTGCGCACTTGCAGATATTCCCGTTCGATGCTGCGACGCGAGCTGAATGTCATCATGACCTGCCTCACTACTGGTGAGCGAAGTGGTCTCCGGTGTTAGATTCCATGTGTGTACGACTTTCTTGCGATATGCAGCTCAAGGATCATCGCGCAGGGTTCACGCTACTTGAAAGGTAGGAGTTCCGTCATGATTCGTTCTGGGGCCAGTTTTTGCTGATCGACGGCGTAAGCGCGTAGGCCATTGCCCTGGTATCTAGGTTACCCTTTGGCCCACCTGTCAATCCGCTTAGCTCAATGATGGCTGTGAACGGTATGTGGCCACCGACGAACACGCATATAATGCGAGGTACTTGGGACCTTGAATACCCCACTCTCACCTTCGGTGCGGCCATGCCCGTCGAAGCTTATGTATCTCATGTCGCCTCCCATGGCTACCCAAACTTCAGACGTCGGTTGGATGAAGTCGAGCCGGAAATTCGCTTCAATCAGCATCGAGACTCGCTCGCTCTGGCACACATGGCTCAGGCCGACAGGGAGCTACAAAGACATGAGAGAAGACGCGAGGCCGTCCCGGAACAGGCACGTCCGGTAGGAACCCCGGAGCACGACTCCCTGACCTTGTCGCGACTCTCGGCGGTGCCTAATCTCCTCGGCCTACACCACGCCACAGCTACTACTAGCCCTTCGCCACTGCGTCAGGTCGTCGAGCGCAACAGCTCTACATCTTTGAGCAAAGAGCGTAGGGACGCTGGATCCAAATTCGAAGCTCGGCAAGATCAAGCGAGCCGGCATGGTGGCAGACAACGAAAACATTCTCGTCCTCAACGACCTACGGTGGATACGAGCGGCCTCCCGCGCGACGATACCTCGAGGAAGGCATCTGCTCGATCCGCGATTCTCCGTTGGCAGGACTCCGTTACGGAAGCGGCAACTGAAGGACGACTAGGGAACCCCAACCGAGACTCTAGATGCCTATATGTGCAGCCTGAACCCGAGCTGGAGCGACTCAGGGAGCAGAATCGGCTGATGCACGCTGAGTTGGCAAAGAAACCTTCTCCCGGAGGCCTTCTCATGAGACCTTGACCAGCCGCCGCAGCGCTGTTTACCAGCCCTTGTCCGGAGGCCAGCCCTTCGACAACCTGACCCCTACAAGCGTGAAGACGGAGTATCCGCCCACTAGCCGTCGACAGGGAAAGTTTGCGCTCTCTCGTCAAGCTTCACAGCCGGAGATTGCTTCGCTGCAAACCAGGGTTCCCACTCGCAGACGCACAAACAGCACTCGCAGTGTCAGCCATATTCGCCACGACTCTCCCAGACCTCTTACAAGAGCTCGTCCTGCCGTAGTTGCACAGCAAGGCTCCGCGTTCCTGTCCCTGGATAAGAAACCATTACCATCGCTGCCGCTGCAAGATAAGGTTTCAAGAAAATGTTTACCCGTTGAAGAGGTAAAGGCGAGGATTTCTGAACGTATGTACCCGTCTTGTGGTTGAAATCAGCTGATTCTGACTTGAACGCGTCTTACCTTACCTCAGCGATGCCGTTCACCCCCCTCAGTTATACGGACAACAGTTGACCGGTGAGCGGAGTGAAAGGTGCGTGTTGGGAGATGAGCAGCTAAATTGTAAGCATCTGGCTGTCTTGAAATCGTACACCCTGCCCTGAACACTGCATCCTATAGCTTCATCCAGGTGGCCAGCGCACCTCGAGGACCCCTGGCACACCGAATTCTTTCCATCTCCGAGACTGTTGAAGAGAAAGTGAAGTATAGCCGTGTAAAACTGTCGTAAATAAAATGCCACATCTTGTCCATATCTCTGTGTTCCCTGCATGTTCCCTGGCCAGTGGCCACGGACTTGATGGCCTGTGTGACTACGTAAGACTGATTACGCGCGCGTACGCGTAAGTCATCGCGTGGACGCGAGTTTCGAGAACTCTTACACCTTCCCATCACGAGCCATGTCCACAGACCCTCAGTCCGATGCCGACAAGGTGAGGGATGCTTCGTATGAGACTACGAAGGGCACTACTGACTTTGTTCAGATTCGTCTGAAACGATTGGCGAAGCTGCAGAATGTGGCTTCGAGTTCGCCAAGCCCGGTACCAACCCCTGTCCCAACTGCTTCATCCTCTTCGTCTACTCCAACAAACTCAGCGCCTCCACCCAAACCTCAGAGTAAACCAATAGTCGTTAAACGGGCGGCAGAATCACCTGGTCCGACTGTTGCGGTACCAGCGAAGAAGAGAGCTCCTACAGGACCTGTACATCTCGATCTGCCAGCATGGGAGAATGAGACAATAAGGACAGTCTTCAACGTCACTCTCGATGTGAGTACTATGTTAGGAAGAATGGGATGACTAGGTTGACTGTTCGCGCAGAAACGAGTCGCGGAGAAGAATGGATGGGAAATCGTATGGTTGAAGCATCTTGCAGAGGAGCTGGAGTCGGAGAAGACAGGTACGCCCCCAAACCAAAGTTTGCCTTCTTCGCCTAACGTGCCACAGATCCGTCGCAGCCTGTTCGCCTCAATGTGGACATCATCGATCGCCTACTCATCGCAAGGCTCGAATTGGATCCCAAGGGCATGATGTAAGCCATGTCTTCTGGTAGGCCTACGTGATTCATGAGACTTTCAATAGAGACGACAGCGACCTCGAATATGCACCGGTAGTCGCCTCTCTTCCGCCCCAACAAACTGTATTCGAATATCTCGTTGGCTGCTGGAAGCGGATGAGCGCAGCTCGGTCGACAGCCTTGAAGAGGGTCTGCACCATTCAGTCCGTTCTTTCGCACCCTCTGACGCATATATAGGGATACTCTCCGCCGGACTCTCAGCGTGCTGTAGACATCCTCGATAAACTGCGAGACCTGATCATCAGTTATGCGGGATTAACTCTGCAAGAGCCCGAGATGTTTCCTCAACCAGCAGGGTGGGTCCCATGCACCTTCATTATCTGAATGTTAATTAAACTTGTTCAAGAAAACCATTGGGAGCACAAGAGCTCGTCGCACCTCTCATCGCTATGGCCACACTATCAGCTCCTCTCTTATCCGTCTCAAGTTCATCTCAATCTGTCCTTTATCCCCAAGAAATACAACCATTCCTCCAGGACATTGCACGTCGCTTTGAACCCGACAATGAAATTGACGACGTTCTCGGCCCAGTAGTGCGGTCACTTTGTTTTCATGAGTCTTTGTTCCGACCAGAGGGTCTCTCAGGCGGGGATGCAAGCTGGCGAGGGATTATTGGGGCGTTGGAAGCTCTGGTTAGCATGAAGCCTATTGCGAATATGATCACTCGCTTGCCCGACTTCAACCCACTGGACGCGGAGGCGCACAATATCGAGACCAAGAGCCTGTTGGGACCCTTGCTACGACTAGGAGTCTTTCAGCGGGAGTGGGTAAGCACGTTGCTTCTGTTTGGAGATGAAAATTCGGTCTTGACTGGTGAATTACATTTTAGCCCGCGATTGCCGCCACTTATTTCACGAAGCTGAAGGACAGGCCAGCGACCGACCTGGAGTCAGCCACAGCCAGCCTGCGAGGCACGCTGAAGAGCCTTCAGGTATGCATTAGCGTCGGTCGCTCTATGCGAGGCTGATAAATCAGCATATATCTAGGCGTCGATGTTCCAGATTTTCAATGCACTGGTTCGCAGTTCGGCGGAATCGAGAGAAGCAGTTCTCAACTACTTCGCCAGGATCAGCGCTTTGAACGTCCGCCGAGCGGGCATGCAGGTGAAGTCGAGCTCCCCGCAAGCGTTTGCTTGATCTAACAATTTCCCAGATCGAGCCCGAGACGGTGGCATCAGACTCTTTCATGGTCAATCTGCAAGCCGTACTTCTTCGATTCTGTGAGCCGTTTATGGATGCCAGTTACAGCAAAGTATACTCTTAGCTTCAATCAAGCCGGCTGCCATGTATGCTGACCTATAGCTAGATTGACCGGATCGATCCCTTGTATTACGCGCATTCGTCGCGCATCGACCTCAAGGAGGACACCCGCATCAATGCTACCAGCAATGAGGCGGAAGAGTGGGAGACAACAGCATGCCGACAACAGCGGTTCGTATACTCACTTCTCCCTGTCTCTTCGTTGTATAACTGATGTCCTTTTTAAAGCGCCACCAAGCTTCATCTCGGACATATTTTATGTTACCCTCGGAATGAATCACATTGGATATCACAAGACCATTACTACATTCGAAGAGCTTGCTCGCCAGCAAGATGAGATGCGACGCCATCTTGAACAACTCGAAGGCGATGGCTCATGGCAGAGTGTCTGTAGCGTTTGCGTTTTATCATTTCTTAACTAACGTCGTGTACTACGGCAGACCCCTCTACGGCCGCGAATGGAAGCAGCGATCAATAATGTAAAGGTGCGTCTTACGACGTACTTCGCCGTGAAGATATAATTTGACCTGCGTCAAGAACGAGATTGACAAACTGCGAGCTAGCCAAATGGCCTTCCAGACTCAGCTTGCCGAGCCAGAACTGGTCTTCCGCACGATAAGCTTCACGAACTTCGTGTCAACGTGGCTTATACGTCTCGCCGACCCGAAGCACCAGCACCCCAACCCTCCTCTCGAGTCAGTACTGCAACCAATTACCATAAATCTGTGTTTTTACATTTCTTCAGGCTACCACTACCGCAAGACGTCCCGCTGTCGTTCAGAGTGCTGCCCGAGTACATTGTCGAAGACATCGTTGAGGTTCATTTGTTCGTCATCAAGTACGTTGCATCTTCGTCGCCAGTCGACGAGCTTCTACTTACTGATGCTTGACACCATCGCAGCGTAGCTCCCGACAGTCTTGAGCTTTCCGGCAAAGTCGAGATGATGACGTGGGCTTTGACTTTCTTGACGTCAACCTGGTATATCAAGAACCCATTCCTGAAGTCCAAGATTGTTGATGTGGGTAATCCATTGAACTTCTCGAATAACATTGGATTGATCTGAATACGCAGGCAATGGCGTACGCATGTTACAAATTCGACGGTCGGAGAAGTATCCTGGAGTCGACATTGAACACGCATCCAATGGCCCTGAGGCACTTGATGCCTGCTCTCATGCATTTCTACATCGGTGAGTCGGACGTTTTTGGGGCCTCCGAAGCGAGTGTTCATCATTGACTCATTGCGCAGAGGTTGAATCGACCGGTGCTAGCTCGCAGTTCTACGACAAGTTCAGTGAGTAGCTTCAGTGAATTCTTCTTTGGACTAAACTAACGATAGATACGTTTAGATGCTCGGTCAGTCTGATCATTTCTTTGGTCGCTTTAGCTCACAATGTATGCAGTCGCAATATTGCATATATTTTCCGTACCATATGGAACAACCCCCAGCACCGTGACGCGCTCAAGCTCCAGACCAAGTGAGTTCTTACCTTCCATGTTGCTATTCCAGGCTGATCTCTCAAATAGGATCAACATGGAGAGATTCGTGAGGTTTGTCAACCTCATGATCAACGACGTCACATACCTCCTGGACGAGAGTCTCACGGATCTCATCAAGATTCACGAGCTCCAGCAAGAGATGGCCGATGCCGACGCTTTCGCCCGGCAACCTTTACAGTATCGCCGTGAGCGTGAAGGCAGCCTGCGGACACTCGAGAGGCAAACAAGCACCTATACACAGCTCGGTAGCTCCACCGTGGCCCTGCTGAAGACGTTCACTGCTGAGACGAAGGAACCTTTCATGGTCCCTGAGATCGTCGACAAGCTGGCGGCGATGTTGGACTACAATCTCGAGGCGCTCGTTGGCCCCAAGTGCTCAAACCTGATAGTCAAGAATGCAGAGAAGTACAAGTTCAAACCCCGTGCGCTACTCGCTGACATACTCGAGATCTACCTGAACCTGAGCGACCAAGGCGAGTTTGCAAGAGCGGTGGCGAACGACGGGCGGAGCTACAAGAAGGAAATCTTCGAGAAAGCGGCGAAAATTGCACAGGACAAGTTCTTGCTCAAGAGCGAGGCTGAGGTCGAAAAGCTTCGACTCTTTGTTGTCAAGGTCGAAGAGACCAAAGCGACAATCGAGGCTGAGGACGATCTGGGCGAGGTTCCCGAAGAGTTCTTGGGTGAGTTGATTCCGTGCACATCAAAAGCACTGCGTCTCTGACTAGGAGTGCATAGACCCTCTGATGTACACGCTCATGCGCGACCCTGTTATCCTGCCATCGTCCCGCGCTGTGATTGATAGATCTACTATTAAATCTCACCTACTCTCCGATGCGAAGGACCCTTTCAACCGCATGCCTCTGTCCCTTGAGGATGTTGTTCCAGGTCTGTGATCTGGCATTCGCTCATGTTTTGACAACAACTTACAAGAAACTAGATGTCGACCTCAAGGCACGAATTGACGCGTTCCTCGCCGAGCGCAAGAACAAGAATACGGTATATGATCAACCAGAGGGAGAAGTCGTCGACATTCAACCTGCGAGCACAAGCACTGACATGGACATCGATGGATAGATACATAACAATGTCAGGATACTTGAGCAAACTTGTACACGTACACACTGTATCATTCGTCCTTAGAGGACTGCAATTGACCTCGGCGTCAACACAAATGCAACTGAGACGGGCACGACTGGGAAGGTGTGTGTAGGATTGTAACTGACCAGTGTCCTGTGTGTGTATATAGGAGATAGGGATATGCTGAGAATAGTGTACTATACGACAGGTCCGCGGTCTAACCAAGACAAGGTCCAATAGCGAGCTAATGGATATGAGGCATCGGAAGGGCGGGACAGAAACAGTAGACTGGAAGAGAAGGAGCGGACAACACCCGCATTATTGGTGCAGCTGGCGTGATTAGATGGTTAAACATGGGATGAATAGCACCAGGAACCAGCAGTAGCGGGTTCGGAGCTACAACACACATTAGTAAGACAGAGCGATGCAGTGGAACACGACACAGTATACTGACCGGCATGGACATGGCATTGTACATTGATGATGTTGACGTTCTCGGCGACCAAGTTTCCACCGCCTCCGACGCGAACATCCATGGCACGATGAGGTGCTTTGGAGAGCGTTGTCGCGGGCTTCGTTGGAGGGGCCTGGCTGCATGTGGGGAACCATGAGCGCCCCAGCGTCCTCACACCTGCCGCGACCAGCGCGCGCAGGGGACCTATCTCGCAGCTGGAGTCGCTGTGCACGCGCGGCGAGGCTCTCCTCGAATCGTCTGTAGTCGTCGGACTCTGAGTCGTCGTTCTCGCTAAATGCATGCCTGCGTGCAAGCACGCGCTGAGCTTCCTGGCGCCGCGGCCGACCAACCGCAAGACGCGCATTGTCTCGTAGCTGGAGTTGCCGAGCACCGTGGGTCACGATCTCTTCGTCCACTTCGTCTTCAAAGCTGGGGATGACGGGTGCGCGCCTTGGGTCATCGAAGGCGAAGCGGGCCCTCCGAGGCGAAGAGATGGACAGCTCCTTGTCAGAGCCATCTGAGAATCGTTCGCGAGGCCGGTTTAGTCGGTCCCGGTCGTTCGCTCCTCGCGCATGCTCGTATTCGTATTCCGAGGTGTCGAAGTGCATGATCGGTTTACGTCCGCGAGGCATGATCAAATGCAAGGGTGACGAGGGGATACGATGTGTCGGTATGGTAAATGCAAAGGATATGCTGTTTCAAAGCGTGTGAAGGCTGGCAGAGTGCGATCGTCGGAGGTGTGTTAGACAGCCATGCCCGTCCTCTTCCTTATATACCTTGACTCAGCTGGACGAAAAACATATGCGCAGTGGTAAGTACATGCTGTCCAATTGCCTCGGTGCTCGTAGCATAGGAAATGTTGTGCTTTGAGCGCGGAAGAAGCACTTGGAATGGAGCAATAGTAACTTGCCGACAGTGGTAACGCTGAAACAAGGTCAAGCATAATAGCGAGCGCACTTGAAACCTTACCTTGATCTGGCTAACAAGAGCTTTTTTGTGGCGACGATGGGTATTCTCCATGTCATGCTGTAACCCTGGCTGCATGGCCTGCGTGAAACAAGGAAACAACGTAAGTAGCGTTTACATAAATTCTTTCTCTGCAGCGGCGACCAATGTGGCGGAATGCGACACATATGGATTTTCCCCAGTAGCAGCTACTCACTCACCTTGCGGCTTTCTAATTGTTAATGGGTGTATCTCCAGTGTGAATACGAAACGATGTAAAGGATGTGTTGGCATCGAGACAGGCGTCACCGTGACTATCCCGGCGGCTCGCTCGCGTGCAACCCATGTGGACTAATTGTGGCACCATCACAAGGGGAGTCTGCTTCATCGACGTCGTCATCTACATACCCGAAATGGAACTACAAGGAGGACGGCCGTGGGAGATTATGGGCGTCAGGCAAACACCGGTTGGACGAAAAGTGGTTTCACGTCGAGGGTTTCACAGTTACCTTGCAAGCAAGGTGACCACCCACAGCACTCATGTACTTACCTCTCAATGGCCGTTTCTAAAACACGACCCGGCCAACTCTTGACAGCATGGCCATTTGCTATCCCAGCATTGAGGCGGTAAGGGTCCATTGATACGATGACCCACACTAATATCCCCATTCCTGCCCTCCCAGACCACACCAGTCGCAACCGCTCGGTCTGCTGCGTCGCTGGAGCTCATACCTGGTGAATAAAACCCGGAGAATAGGATGTAGAGTCTTGCAACATGGGCGGTCTCAGCAGGTATTTACATACCTCCCGCCCTGGCGTCGAAGCACTTGACCGAGGCTACGCTTTTGCCCTGAGCATCACCACTGCGCCATCGAAAAACAATACACACACATTTCTGTCTGTTGGCATTGAAGTGATAGTCCTTGCACATGTATCCTCCGCTTCAGACTGAACCACTGGCCGTCACCCACAGAGGCCATGCTGCTAAGCAGAGTGTCACCACTGCGGCATCGAAGGACAAGCCCTTGCACGGGCTACCCTCGATGAATTAGGATGTGCAGTGGGGGCTATAAAAGGAGCCGTCGGAGCTGAATACCTTCATTCCATTCAGAATGCTTCGAGGACTCGTGTACACGTCGACCTATGAAGATGGCACGCATGCGCATTCGAGGGCTTGGTTCTGGTGGAGGCAATTGACGCCGACGCCGACGCCAACTCATTCGAGCGACGTGACCAAGCGGGATCACTTGTTTTTCACGCCATACCCTGGAACTGCGAAGTTCAATACAATCTTCCGTCGTGCAAAACAACGCTGGGCGTATAAGCTAAGCGATCACCAGCTCATAGCAGTGCACCACACCTCGCGAGATAATCATGTTGTCCTTATACTCGTAGATGTAGACTCTTGGAAGCTTTGGTGGTCAATGTCAGGCTCGTTAATGGTGACGCCGCTGCGCCCGTGCGCGGGTCTACGCAAGACAGGACCTCCAGTGCTTACTATGCGGTAACAACCCAAATCTATCATTCACTCCTTGCTCCATCTCATATCTCAGCCAGCGTGGCTGTCCATATCCCCCAATCCGAGAGAGCGAGCGTTTGCGTGTCTACCGCGAGTGGACGCTGAAAAAATAAAGTATTGCAGCCCTGACAGCATTGGGCGTCGATGTATACTGGGACATCTAACGCAGCATTGCCCCCAAAATCAATCCTGGGACTCCTTGCCCATGAAAATCCAACATGGCGGGCACTGCCGCTCGCGGCCCTCTGTAATTGTCTAGCATGAGCAGGCTGGGGGTATGACGACTCACCTCCAGACCCGCTGCCTTCTCCAGCATATAGCGAGGGATATTCCAGGGTCAAAGTGTCCCCACTTCCCACTGGCACGTGCTTGACGTCTACATTATTCTTGAGATTTAAACGACCATCTACGCGGTGGAAATTCCTGGCTGTTCCACGAATGCGGCTTAATTTTGCGGTTGGATTGGTGGACAATGCTAGCAAAGATGAGCCGTAACGGGTCTCGCTACTTCTCAGATCCGGAGTTTCTTTGCGGTCGCCAAATCCTACTCATAACGGGCCGCTCCTCCTCGCTAAACCGAATACTCGTCGCTCTCAGGGAACTACATCTTGACCCCTCTTGCCTCCAGAGCAGAATGTCCGCCCAACGTTTACCACTTGAACTCGTGGATAAGATCGTACGGTCCGCTCACGATGTCGGTGGTGCGGATTCTCTTAGGTCTTGCGCTCTAATCAACCGCTTCTGGCAAGCTGCCAGTCGTGCTCACACCTTCCAGGCTGTCAGATTACCCTCGGACGACCGCATTACAAGGCTTGAAGCCCTCATCGAACGCGACGATGCCATAGCCCCCCTCATTCGTTCCATTACCATCCATCCCGTCGTGCCCATGGCAGCTCACCAGATCTCTCCTTGGATCGCCCGAGTTCCTCAGGTTCTACCCGGAAAGCTGTCAAGGCTGCGCACCATCTACTTCACCGATATCTACGACCATGGCGAAACTATCAACATACAGTTTGTTGTGGCCTTCGGAGCGTTCGCTTCGGTCGAGACACTCGCCTTCAGCAACTGTGGCCTTACCCTCAGCCGCGTCTTCGCTCTCACCACCGCGTTGCCCGCTGTTCGAACTCTTCGCATTGGCTTTCTGCAGCCACTGGTCCACGCCCATGTGCAGCGATTTCCTCAGACCCACCCCCCTCATCTTACGAGTATCGCCATCGACATAGGGAACCTGGCGCAACGGTGGATGCGGGAAATCGTTGGTTGGATAGCCGCAACTTCTGCCAGAGAGTCTCTACGCTCTCTCATGCTCGTCACCCAGCTGGAGAACATCGAGGTTTCCGGTCGATTCCTCGCAGACGTCGCCCCACAGCTGGAGGTGTTAGACTTACGGCTTGACATAGACGCGACAGACGCCGAGGCGGCCCAAGGTGAGCCGCTGTACAGATGTCGGTGTTTCCACCCGCGACTCACCCTCAACTCCAGCCGTGCGCGACAACGTCACGATAGCCCGGTGCACAGCGCTCACGTCCCTGACGCTGTGTCACATTAGCCCGGTCTCGTCCACGATGCTCGAACTGCTCGATGAAATCAATGCGCCGAACATTCGTCAGCTGCGCTTAGGCGTGCTCCTCGCAGCCGACGCGGCCGCAATTCCCAGCTTCAGGCCGCTCCGCCCACATCTCGGAAACGAACTGCTTGCGCGTCTGGACGACCTGTGCATCATATGTCACCCGGGCGGTGTGCCGCCGCAGACGGTGCTGAAACACCTGCATGAGGATCTCCACAACCCGATCCCTCCGAAACACATTCTTCGAGTTGAGCGTGCTTGACTGGAATCTCCGGTGGGTATCACGTTTGCCTTCAAGCTAGTCGCTTGCTGAGCCTTGCCAGGGTTCTGATTGTTACCTTTGTACAAATCACTTGTTTTGGCTCTTTTCATCTCTTCCACATCGTTCCGAGTTCGGTGTTCATGCGACGTTCTGTAAGGAAAACACGTACCCCCACCCCGTCCTTATTCTGTCGTAGCCGCACGCTAGTACCCCTGGAAGCTGTACTTATATTCTTGAATTGTGATTATTTTATTCTTGTTGCAAATATTCTGTTTCATCACACGCGACGTCATTACGCCAATCCATCCGTTTCTTGTATTCCAAGCAGAGATGCGCGGGAATTGTGACCAAGTACTGTACTTGACCGACCGAAGCGGATGGTCACAGGTCACAGAGGGTCGCGAGCACGGCTTACTATGAAGCGTCGGTCGCTGGTCGCACGACCCGACGACGCTCTGTGACCTACACATACACGCACCTTGAATTTCGTGTCTGCGGCGCTGTCACCCAGCTGCCACCACTTGAGCTATTGATCACAGGTCACAGCCTGCCTCGACGGTGCGTCCGCGCCATATGTTTTAAGTCACGGTCATAAGGGTTGTCACTTTGGTCGGTAAAGTACAGTAGTCTTCTCTGCGCAGGTCATTGCCCGGGCCTACGTGACGTGGTGGATATGTGTTGCCTATGCTTACAGCGGTTTCTGCTGCCTTATGGTACGCAAGAAATCCTGTCAGAAGGTTCACTCTCGCTCAGAATTGTTAAGACCAAAGGTCGTTACGCAATGAGTTGGACACTCAATACAACTCTGAGGGCTATTATGGAGGTTTCCCTCTAGCATGCAGAGACTGACCAGAGATATCGATGTTGAATAAACAAAGAGATCGCAGTTAAGGCTATGAGGCCTTGACTGGTCGATCTTTATACTACTGTACAAGATGGAGGCATGGGAGAGCATACTACGTATCCATACTAGTGTTGAGACTAGTAGATGGGTCTGGGTAGGGCGTAGGGTACACTATGCTAGCTGAGTCATAGGGCATAGGGTGAGGTGAGTTATAAGATGCGAACTGAGCCAATATTGCTAATTGTTCAAATAAAAGAATAATTCTGTCCGTAACAAGAATGCCTTCAGAATCACAATTCCTACGTATACAGCCTTGTGGCGCCTGTAGACGCCCTGTAGACGATGCGGTCCATCGGCCAACTTGAACTCCTCACGACTTGAATATTTTGGGCCACTGGCACATTATGTATGCGGCCCAAGACACAGCCGTCCATAAGGATGAACAAGAAAAAAGCCTCGAAGTGTAGGCGCAATCTAGATGCCTACAGTTAGCGGCCAGGAGGAAGCAACTTGAAAGATTTCTCACACTGGTTCAAGTTGTCCGAATGGCACTCCCGCCACATTTTGCCGTCAAGATCTTTGTGTCATCACTCCACGTGGCTTCCAGTGACCCCGGGCACTCTACCGGACGCTGAGCAGTATACTACCGTGCTGCAAAACGAACGTACTATTGAGACTGTGGCATTGGGTAAAGGTTTGAAGCCTCTCGAACACCGCAGATATCTAATTGCAACCTGAAAATGCTGTAACGCTGACTTCTTCGGTGCGCGGTCATTGTCAATGACGCACGAGCGTATATGTGGACGATTCGATCTGTATTCCACTCGTTACCTGGTTGAACTGAATTTAGGCGACAGGGATGGCAATGCATGTGGCAACGATTGCATAATGGCGTGGTACAATCCCGTAGCGTGATCCTTTATATTGCCTAAGTCGTACCGTTGCCTCATCGCGCTAGTTGACGGGGATGTACTCGACATTTACACCGTGACCAGCGGGCATCTGACTTCAAAGCGACTGAGCTCATAGCACTCCTAGAAATATACTGAGTGAGCATGCAAGACGTGTATGCATATGATCGCAGCCCTTGGAGCTTTGAAGCTTGAAGCCTAAGGTCTTGCGACTCGACTTATGGGCCAATGAGACCTTCCCGCCGCTGAGTCAATTCTGCTGACCACCCACGACACATAATGCGCATCGGGCGTCTACCAGATGACCGAACTCACTCTCGTCCTCTTCCTATTCACTCCGTCCTTACATCTCTCCTTCTCCTTCTTTACAGAAATGTCTGGCGCAGCGTCTGCAGCGGCGGGGTCCAAACTTCAGACTTTCTTCAATCACCCTGCAGGTACGTGCTTACACCGTGTCAGCCCATGTTAAAGCGACTGTTCATTAGAACGTCATGCGACCCACATGCCTGCTGCATTCGTATTTCCTTTGTAGCCAAAAGATATCGCTGGAAAATGTAGATTCGATATCTCTAATCTGTCTATCCAGGTCCGAAGACGGTGTTTTTCTGGGCACCCGTGATGAAGTGGTGCCTTGTCGCTGCGGGCTTGAAGGATTTGACTCGACCGGCGAGCAAGCTTAGTGCCTCACAGAACCTCGGTGCGCACTGTCTTGCACGACATCTGTATTTGCACTCATTCCTGAATCTATTCCGTGTCTGTATCTCCGACTCCTCTATGAACCCCATACGCGCGTCCCTATCATCCCCAACATGTAGCTCTGACGGCCACCGGATTCATCTGGGTGCGCTACTCCTTCGTGATCATACCGGTGAACGTCAGTTTGGCAGCTGTAAGTCACTCGCAACATCCTACTTGGTCTTGTTCAGAAATCTAATTGCGTGCATGCATTTGAGGTCAACTTCTTTGTCGGTACAACTGGGTTGGGGCAACTTGCTCGGATCTGGCAGTACGTGCACATGCATTCTCTCAAATGTCTCTTGCTCATGCAAACCTGGTGTCACAGCTACAATCGCACCGGCTTGGACCCAGTCAAGGATATGTTTGACGGCCAGCCAGCCAAGAGCGTCGAGACTGTCCCCTCCTGAGAATGCGTTGTACATATATACTTTATTTCACTGCTATACCTCTCTACTTCATAGCTTCTCAACGTTTTCAACGTCAATGTCTACTCGGGCATGCTGGCGTACATCAAGATAGTCTCACAATACTCTTCCACCAGCTTGTCAAGCTACGCGGCTCCGCTGCTATAATGTACACCAAGCAATCGCACCGCAACTGTAGCGAATTGCTACGAGCATTATCACACCGCGCATTCTCTCCGCTCGGGAACAGTGCACAAGTACGCTGATATGCGTCTGTTGCTGAATGATTTTGAATAGAAAAATATGAAGGAGGGTGTACCGGTTAGACACTTTGATGAATATCCCTCGTACCATGAATATGTACCACTGTGAATGCTCACGTCCGCCTATCCTTTCCCCCCACACAATGTCCCGCTCTACTGCAATTCTCTACACACCCAACAATAGCTGGGTACACCCGGTGACCAGTATCCTCCACAAATACTTTCATCCTGCTTGCCCAATATCCAAACTGAACACGTCCAGGACATGGCATGACCAAGAGAGGTTGGATCCAGAGTCGTGAATTGCGGTTCATCATCCGGAGACAGTACTCCGAGCGGAAAGGGTAATTTGGATTGTAGGATCATCCGGAAAGTCAAGCCGTCTTGCCAGAATAGTGAGAGGTCGCCAGTGCGGTGTCACTTTGTGGAAGACGAGGAGCTAGTAATCGATTTAATCCTGACAGACGAATACAGGTAGAGGCCCAGCAGAAGATAGCACACGCTGAGTGGAGAGCAGAACAAGACACGTGACTTGAGCAGGTATATTGTAAAGGCAAGATCCTTTCTTTGCTGGCGGGTGGAAAATGCCAAATGGGCGAGGACGGCAAGGACGGGGAAGGACAGGGAAGGACAGCTGGAACGAATGAAGCGCCCACTCTGGCAAATGCCGAGAGACTAGGCAGTTATGATTGTTAAGGTTCTCAGCCACCATTGCCGCTCCTAACCGGTTACAGAGACCACCCCCGCAGGCCCCGAAACTTCAAGACTTCAAGATGGGTTAGTGCTCGAAATCATGCCAGGATGAAGGGCGAGCGACTGACCATGCTGTGTAGTACGTTACGCCGCCGCCGCCGTTGCCACGAATCCCGAAAAAGTGCATATTTCCTTGTGGTGGTGAAGATGTAACGGTCTAACTGGACATTGTGAACCTGTAGCTTCGCGCGCCCGCGGGGAGTACCTCCGCACCCACTTCAAGAACATGCGCGAAGTGGCGGCTGCTCTCACCGGTACGTTGGGTTTATATTGCTGGACATCGCAAGCATTGAATGCTAAATGAAGATCGCTCGGGTTACTGACAGGTCTCAAGTTGACCAAAGCGTACACTTACCTCGGCGACGTTTCCGAACACAAGCAAGTCATTCCCTTCCGCCGCTTCTCCGGAGGTGTTGGCCGTGCTAGCCAGGCCAAGCAGTTCAAAGCGACCCAAGGCACGTCATTGAAGAGTACACATTATCCTCATGAAAACTGAACGTTTATTGGGCATCCACAGGTCGTTGGCCCGAGAAGTCCGTCAAGTTCATCAGCCGCCTCCTGAAGAACGCTGAGTCAAACGCGGACGCGAAGAGCCTGGAGCTTGAGGATCTGTACATCAAGAGCATCGTTGTCCAGCAGGCCCCCGTATGTACCGCGAAGTCCCACAAACCGGCAAATTCTTACCATCTACTATTTAGAAAACCCGCCGCCGCACATACCGTGCCCACGGTCGTATCAACCCTTACCAGGGTCACCCATGCCACGTCGAGGTCATCCTCTCAGCCACTGACTCTGAGGTTGAGCGGGCGAAGGACAAGGACGCCGTTGCCACCGCATCAATTACTGGCCTCAACAGGCGGCAGGTTGCCCGCCGGAGGATTGAGGCTGGCCGGGCGTAAGCACACTGCCAGTGGTCCTGCGGAGTTGGCCTGCCGTTTCGGGATGGCAGGTCGGGGATGTGTTTATGTTGACATGAGTTCAGCTTTCTCGCCTTATCCACGTATATGCATCGTCGTTATGTCATGCGGTCACAACGATTTTGCTGGATATATTTCCGTCTCCCGGTGGGGTGCTCGCCAATGTCTCGCGAGATATGGCTGGTTTTCCTGGCGACCATTCCAAATTGCCGCCCTGTTCGTTTTATCATGCAATGTACGACTAAATACCATCACATGTCCCGAGTATTGGTGGTGCACGCGCCCACGGTCAGCATAGTTCAAGACAAGTTCGAGAGGTGCTTGGAGTTCTTACACTGGCGCCTACTTACCAACTTCCCTTTTGTTCCAACGTTCATCTCCTCTATGCCCGATGAACATCGACGATGATTCCTCCGAGCCATGGCTGGATAGCGTTGAAGGCGAAATAGCATTATTTCGTTCTCTCATGCGTGCCAGACCTGTTGGTATACATCGTCACTTTCATGCGATCGCTCTCCGCAACGGCATACAGAGAGATACGGGTCGGTGGATACCCGTAGAGGAGATCTGGAGGAAGCTGAGGGAGTGCTACAGCCTGGATATATTGGAGGCGGCGGTGAGGCTCATTCCACTTGACCGCGACGAGCATCCTCAAAAGCTGCAGGAACCAGATGGTTATGACCCTGCAGGACAGAAATCCACACCCCTTTCTATTCCATTCCGCTCACCCTCCCCTTCCGAAAACCTGGCAGTCCATCCATACTTCAGGTCTGAATACACGCTACCAGAAGACCCGAGCATCGAGGCATTGATTTCTCAAAGGCGGATGAGAGAGTCGGCTTCCGTCGCGTCTGCCTCGCCGGCCACTTCCCCTGTCCCTGAGAAACCGGCTGTCGCGACGCGTGTGTCGAAGCGCAAGAAGGGCAAAGCGAAAAACATGGCCGGGCTAGTAGGAGGGGACAGCGATAGCAGCGCGTTGACCCAAGAGAGTGGAGATGAAGATGTCGCGCCGACGCCTACAACCAATGCAGACGCGGGCACTGAGTACGCTGAGGGCGACGCTGAGCAGGCAGAGTCACCTGGTATGAGATATCCAGTTGTCTTTACTTCCAGAAGCTCACTTCTCCAGTAGAATCTAGCGCGCCCTTAAAACGCAAAGGAACGAAGGGCAGACGTAACAGTACAGCCACCAGAGGGAAGGCTTCTGCGTCATCTCGCGGGGTGAAGAAGAGAAAGCGGTAGATCATGTACACACTTCATGATTTGGAGTTCCCCTCGTTGACTGCATACCACTCGGAATATACATGGTAAACGTCGCCACGCCGAACAACGGTAGACCCTGTTCTGAGGTAGTCGCGCTATGGGAGACGTCCCTCGGTGTCGTGAGTACGGTCCGAGTGTATCTTTCTTGCGACGTTTGCTTCTATAGCTCCGAACACGCTACTTCCGCGATAGCCACGTAGCCTATCGTTTCGCCATGTCATTCAGTATGGTATTGTAGTCCTTCCACACTGCACTCTCGGCCAAACATCGTTTGCATCCGCGCTTTTCCTGTAAGCCAGCGTTCTCAGTTTCTCAGCCCTGACATGCTCGGTTACCGCGCGTATACACACTTTGAATTGGTCAACAGGGTTACAGCAAGTCAATCCGTACTGGTGGTAAGTCCTCCAGTATTATTACTTGACCTGAGAGCTGAAGGATAGGTTCGCAGGCTTTAAGCTACTGGCGCCGATCATCTTCGCAGCCTTCGCTACCTTTTAATCATCGGGCCTCCCTGGTGGGCCAATTTTCCGTGAAAGCCGACCTCACATTCTCAGAGTAGTCTACATTCTGCCTGTGAAGGGGCCTCTCTACTGGATCGTCTGACGTGGAACCGGACTGGTATTTGACTTGGCGGGCCATTGCTTTACTCACGCTAGCCATCTCAACAGTTGCAGCTCTGAGTTCGCACATGCACTCATCGCCTCCGAACACGATTTATAAATGGGCTCTTCCCTCTAGATAAGCCACCCTTACTTTCTAATCCCCACCATGGCGGCCTCGGATAATGGACTCGGCGAGCTTCGTGCTCTGCTCAACATCATCCAAGGGTCCATCGACAAGCTCGAGGAGACCATAACCGCCCGCGGCGAAACCTATCCATCCATCCAACAGCCCTACTCTCCGGAGACAGAAGCGCCTCGTACGGCACCGGACGTTCTGGCTTTGGGAGAAGTCATTAGTGCCGCCGCTGCTCAGCTTGTTGCCGCGGTCCAGCCATCCACCACCTCGCCTTTGTTGACTACTTTGCAGGTGCGTACCTCTACATCGATGAGATACCATGCTAACACCAAGATTCAGTTCCAAACGTCCTCCTGCTTGCGAGCTGCGATTGTTACACACGTTCCCGAGATCCTGCGTGAGGCTGGCCCGAATGCAAGTTGCCTGCTGCTATCACCACCTTCATACTAACGGTTCTTCTATAGGGCCTTCATATTAACGACATAGCTGCCCCAACGAAGGTTGACCCCGCTCAACTCTGTAAGTATACTTCCAATTCCGCTCGAGTTACTCTCACACCTATCTGGTAGCTCGCATCCTGCGCCTGCTGGCAACAAACTTTATCTTCAAGGAAGTCACGCCAGATGTCTTCGCCCATACCAGGTTATCATCCGTGCTCGACACCGGAAAGTCCGTGGCCACTATACTCGCCGAGTACGTCTTCCGAGCTCGCGTCCACAACGTTGTACAAACTCAGATGACTTCTGCAGCCCGGAAGCGAAGCACGACGGCACATCTGGGATGCCCGCGCTGCTAGAGCAACTGTCAGCTGTTGATTGCCTTCATACGCTCACTCGGCAACTCACTTTGCCCTTAACGTTGCAGGACGGACTACTCCTTCAAGGCCTCGGCGTACATGCCCGAGACCCTGCTCGGACAAGCCGGGGCAAAGTCTGACAAGACTCCATTCAACCGAGCCTATCAGACCGACTTGCAGTTCTTTCAATGGCTCAAGCTGCCTGAGAACGCATATTTCCACAGACGGTTCAACCACGCCATGGAAGGCACGGCCACCTTTGCCGTCCCTTGGGAGATTTTGGAAGGTGAGCATAGGAATCACTCGATATCCTTCACAGTAGACTTACTCGTTTCTTTCATAGGTTTCGATTGGCAGGGCCTGCCCCAGGGCTCTGTCGTTGTCGATGTCGGCGGCGGTATCGGATCTCAGACCTTGATTTTAGCTAAGAAGTTCCCCCACCTCAAGTACGTTCTACAAGACACAGAAGCTACGAAGCCAAACGCTATCAAGGCAAATGACTACATCTTTCAATGTCGTGGTTAGAGGGCTGATCTTACCGCGTCAAATTATATAGTACTGGGAATCTCAGCTCCCCGAAGCCATCAGCTCAGGGCTGGTTCAATACCAAGGTGCGCATCTGTGCTCGTAGTTTGCCATAGCAGCGTTGATATCGTTGTGTGTAGAGCACGACTTCTTTGCACCGCAGCCTACCAAGGATCCCGCCGTCTACTTCCTTCGGACAGTGCTCCATGATTGGTCGGATGAACGCTCTCTGATAATCCTCCGCCAGCTGCGGGCGTCTGCAGGGCCGAGTACGCAGCTCGTCATCGGGGAGAACGTCATGAACCATGCGTCCAAAGACCAGTCGCTCTCTACTCACCCGGAAGTCAGCGTTGTCTCTGCAAGGAAGGTCCCGCCAGAGCCACTCCTTCCCAACTGGGGCCAAGCAGCGTTGTTCGAGTACTACATAGATTTCGTGGTGCGCACCAGATAGCAAGTCTAGAAAGCTGAAATGACTCACAATACTTCCTAGATGATGAACACCCATGGTGGTGTGGAGCGGACGCTTCCTCATTGGATCAGGCTCCTCGCCGAGGGAGGTTGGAAGCTTGTGCGCGCGTACCAAGGATCGCCTGGCGGCAGGTCCAAGATTATTGCGGTGCCACTGGAAGCTTGAGTATTGCCATAGAAGTGCGCGTATGTTCGTATGGGTTTACGCGACAGCAAATAAATGCCTGCTTCATTTTTATCTACCATTGAGCCACAAAGTGCTTCTCGCTTAGTAAAACGCCCGATCTTCCTCAAATGCTCTGTAGTGCTAATTGAGAGCGCTAGCGTGCTCGGAAAATTTTGTTGTGTGTTTTGCTTGAGTTTCTACGATGCGCATCGAACTTCGTCGTCCAACCGCGAGCAACCAGTACTGGAACTTGTTATTAAACGCTCGTTCGGCATCGGGGGCATGTCTCCAGGTGACGAAGTCAAGGCGAAGTCCGAAACTCGCAATGCTTTAAGTATGCAGAGCAGCATTGCGGCATATGCAAAGGCAGTTAATGCATTTCCTTGCGTACATACATTATCTATATGCTATAACACTGTGAAAACGTTTCCACCCTACTTCAAAACTTACGCGATGGCCTTGCATTGTAAGCTCCATCGCGGGAGTGTGTAGGGTGCGTAGGGAGCCTTTGGAATATCGGGCGGTCAGATCTGACCCATCAAGCGCTTTGTCCTCCTCCTCCCTTTCTCTCTCCTTCTCCGACCATACACGACGGGTAGGAGTCTGCATCGCGGGCCTCAGCTCTTTGAACGGCTGGGCGCCAGCGGCAGTGGTTTAGGAGTTTACGTCTATACAGGTAATCGCATTGCCATAACAATCCGGACTGCACTGTATTGGGCCTGACGCTGAGCAAGGGTCCTCACGTGCCGGCTCAAGTTGTATTCCTTATTTATACTAACATAGGGTCGGCGAAACATTGATAACACTCAGCTCAGGTCTATGTGGAGGGAAAGCACAACTAAACCTGCCAATTAAAAAAATCAGACAAGGCAAGTGTAGTAACATAAGAAGTGCGTACTATCTCATTTGTCGTGTATGCCGTAGTGTTTGAAACTCATCCACAAGATTGGACTTGATAGCTATGCCCGAGGACTGGCAGAATACGGAGCACAGCTCCCATGAAGTCCGAGTCTCCGCGACGTTCTCCCCGATGGCTGCCTCGCCGACCACGCCATCGATGTTGTGCTGCGCTCGTCGGACGGCACATCGTTCTATGTGAGCTCGCTCGTGCTGTTCGACGCCTCCTCGAACTACTTTGGCGGCATCCCACTGTCCATCGGGCGCATCCAGCACGAAACGCTGCCCGTCGCCCTGCTCCCGGATCCCGACTACGTCCTCGACGTGATCTTGCACTCCATCTACGGGCTGTTCTATGTTGCCGCGACGCCGTCCTTTGAAGTGCTGACCGAGGTAGTCGCTGCACTCCCGAAATATGGTGTGTCCGTGCAGACATGTCTTGCTGCTGGTACCCCGCTGTACCGGCTCATGATGGTCCACGCCTCGTCCTTTCCGCTGGAAATATACGTCCTGGCTGCGCGCTACGACCTCTACCCGCTGGCCTCCAACGCCTCGCCATTTCTGCTAGCGCAGCCCTTCGAGAAGATCGCCGTCGACCGCCTGGAGGCCATGGGGGCGCTGTATGCGAAGAGGCTGCTGGGGCTGCAGTGGCAGAGGAAGGAGAGGCTGCGCGAGATCTTGCGCTCGCTGCCAAGCAGCCACCCGCGTATACTTGGGTGCAGTGTGGGTGATCAAGCGCGAATGGGCAGAGCATGGAAGTTCACGGCTGCGTACATGGTCTGGTCTGCGGGGCCTGGTAGGTCATGAACTTATAATGGTCTATCCGATTCGACTCACACCCCAGGCGCTGATAGAGCTAACCACGATCTCGTTGGAAATCACGTTCGAGGGGATGGTAGCAGACATCCGATGCAACTCATGCCGACACAGCTTTAACGAGCGGATTGCTCTTGCAGTCTCGAACTGGGCTGCCGTGGATGTAAGATCTTGGCAATATGCATGACGTTGCCCCTAGCTAACGGCTGTTGCGCAGCGGTGCATATAGCTTGATCATATTTTACATGCGGGGTTATTCTGTGGATGCACGTCAGGTCAGCTTTCTCAAGGGTTATTCATGCATGTTGTAGGGGCTGCTTTGGGGAATTGTAATTATATATGTTTCATGATGCCGCTGATATATAACATCTCGCTAGACTACTGTGCGTGTCTTCAGTTGAGTGGCGAATTCTTCCATGGCCATCAGCCCGGGCGAGGAAATCTCGTTTGTGGCTGCTCCCCACACGGCACGATACGGTAGCACCAACCCGTTTGAACGACTTACCGACCCACTATTCTGTCTCCTTCTACTGAACGGCATGAACTTGAAACACTCCGCGATTGCTCTTCCCGTCGGCCGTCTCCGTGGGCTTGCTCTTTCTGCGCGTTGGACGGTCGTCCGTGTAGCCGCAGTCGTGTGTATTATGTCTTGTGATGACGACGGGAGGAACGGCTAGGGAAGACAAGCAGCAACTTGGCGAGGACAGGTCATGGTATCTCGGCAGGTATCCACCAGACTGAGGTGACCGCAACAAAACACGTAGAGGAAGATGTACTTGTGCGCTCGGGGGCCTACAGGGCGACAAAGGTGGCTTGGCATAGTCAAAAGACGGTCGGCTGGGTGTTGACGACAGAGATACCTCGGTGGCTGGGCTGGTCAACGAGCAGGGCCGGTAAAAGGGGGAAAGGCATGCAGCGCAGCGGAAGTAGGCGGAAGTTGACTATGCTAGACGCTCAAGCACGTGCGCCGCAGAGGCTCCTGGCCGCTAAGAGATTTCAAGTTGAAGTATGACTGATAGCTTGTAGATGCTGCAGCTGTGCGCTGGGGCTGGCATAGACAAGGTAAGTCTCCGATTAGTGTCTATAATCAATCTTCCTCTAGCCTCAAACGCTCCATTTGAGCGACGTTTGGTCCGCAGAACGCTGAGGGGTCAAGTTATCCCGCCCGGTTTACATGCCACACCCACCCACCGTTCTGCATGGTCTGCCCCGACCAGCGCAGCGTGCCAGGGCTGGGTCCGGTAGCCTGTGCTGAGCCAACGAATCTGGTCGACAGGTGTAACAGAGGAGGTAAGAATGTCCTACAAGATAATCCTGCGCCTACTCTCACCCTGCGACTCAAGCCCTTGCAATGACCCGTCCGTCACGGTGTTCTCCTAGCATTTCGTCGGAACAATCCCACACGTAGGCTGCGACAACTTCACAGGCCTGCAGCGCGCTCTCCGCCGTCGCTCGAGAAGGCTAGCCGCTGGCGGGGACGGTGCAGATATCAAGCTTGAGCGGGACACTCTTCACAACGCCCAAGAACGTCACCTGCACTCATTGTTCTTGGTAACGAGCCGCGAACGCCACAAAGGTTACCCTTCCCAATGCGTTGCATCAATCGGGCCTAAAGGTGAGCCCACATCCGCCGATACGTAGTGTATGGCGTCACATATGATGCTGTATGAAAGATACGGACTACGCCGACCGAAGGTAACCATTTTTTCTGATACAAATACAAGCATGCTAGGCACCTATACGAAAGTCTATAGGGTGTCGAGTCAATCTCACGTTGGAGAGTCCGTGGATAATAGATCGTTTACCGTCATTCAGAGGGCCTGATGCGGGTCGTAGTGTCCAGGGACGCTGCCTCAGCGAACGACGCATGACGGGAGCCGTGGCTGCTCCCTGACGATTTTCTTTGCCGTGCGGAAGGCTCGCTGGGATCTACGGGGTGTTCATTATATGGTAGGAATTTGTAATGTCTCTCGGAGCTGATTGCGTTGCGGCCTGAGCAGGAACTGCAGAGGATTTGAGTCGTGGCCAGACTCGTTCGTCACCGAAATTTCCGGGTGAATGTAAGCCCTGGTGGTTTGCGGCCGTTGCCGCCAGTGGGCGGAAGGCGCGAGGGCGACCGTCAAGAGCACCGTCAAGCCGTCGAGGACGACGCATCCCATGTCTGCACCCCAAACTTGGGATTACAGGGCTACGCCCGAGACGGCCGTCTTGCACCTCTCTGTCGACCACCAACATCTCTTCCTACCCCTTGCTTGTTTTCCTGTCTTCCGAACTGACAATATCAACATTTCCTGACCTCGGAAGGGCTATCACTCAACTGCCAGCTGGTACCTCAAGGCCTGGACCAAAAACCTTCCATCTGTCTGTGGTGATCGTAAACAAGCCCTATAGGACCATTACATAGCCACTTGGGCGAGGTGCGCAACCGCTTCCGAGTGCGTGGACGATCTTGGAGGTCGTGGGGGCAAGGTTTTGGAGATATCCGGCTCATGAGGCGCCAGACAGAAAGACAGATCTCTATTAGGAGGGTCGCTTGTGGTTGACCAAGAAATCGTTGCTTGTCAGGGTGAGAGGAGGATTGGAGGCAGTGAGGCCAGCGAGGTGTTCAAGTCAAGGTGAAGTGATCCATGCTCAATGTAGTCGACGCCTTCTGCCTTCTCGTTTGGCCCTCCTCTTACATCTTCACTCATCCATGTCGCCTATGCTGTGCAGCCGGGGTATCTACTCCCAGAATTATCCTCTTACAGTCAGCCTAGGCGTTCTCCAGTTCATCCGGGCATAATCACTAAACTCTCTTGTGTTGCTCCTAGCTCTCTTCTGGTCTCCGACACGGAAACTTCGCACCACACTTCATCCACGAATCTCGACCACCAGTCATAGACATCGGCGATCATGCATGTATGCGCCGCATGTCTTACCTCCCGAGTCCTGCGAAATGAAGATGAAGATTCTCGGGTTGCAGGTTCTGAATACTCTTCAACCTACCGGAGTTCAGCCCACGACCTTCCTCGCTCTTCTCCTGCAAGACACTAAAACCTAGTTCGAAATGTTCAAAGGCCCTGTGTACGAGCCGGCTGGATGGAGCAAGCCCGCGGCTTCAACCCGATCCTTTTCGCCTCACGCTATCCCACCGGCATGTCCGCCAATGATTTGCCTCTGGAACTTGTCATAAGGGTCGTCTACATCACCCAGGAAGAGGATGTCGCTACCCTGAGGTCGTGCGCTCTGGCCAATTGCTTCTGTAGCACCGCTAGCCTTCCCCATATACTCAGGGTTATCACAGTGACCACCGACGACCGGCTAACCGACCTCGAAAATCTTATCGAGAGCAATTCTGCCATATACTCGTTTATTCATTGCACCATCACCCAACCATATATTCCTCTAGAAGTCTCTACGCTCTCTCTTAGGCTGTCGCGAGTCCCCGGCACACTCGCCCCCGAGCTGCGTTCCCTGCAGATTATCCATATGAACAGCATGCGCGATCGCGGCGAGCACATCGACCGTCCCTTTGTCGAGGCCTTCTCCGAATTCACCTTGGTCACCGCACTTTCTGCCGCTATCTGCGCTCTTCCTCCTTCCCGCATATTCGGCCTCGCCGCCGCACTGCCCAACCTCGATGACCTTACCATTGGTTCTCAGCAGCTGCTTATTTTCTACCGCGACCAGTTCATCCCTGAATTTTATCCGCTGTATCTTACCAGACTTCGCATTGATTTAGGTCCCCGAGGTTCGGACTCATGCCTCTTCGTAGTGGCTACGTGCCAGTGTTGGCCAGTTAGTGACCAGGTCATTCAGTTATCCGGCAACTGTCGTGAACTTAGTAACATCACGGATACCTTAGCATCAGTTACTAACTGGCGGTTCCCTACATCTCCAGCCAATGACATGCCAGCATCAACAACTCGTCCAAAAATGAAAATTCAGAACTTTCCTGTCACGTGCTGGGCTGGCAGTCATTGATCCCGACCCATATCGTTACAGTTACTCGCCGGTTACGGCAGTTACGGCGGTGACTATGATAACTAGTACGTGACTAGTCAATTACTGAGCCAACGCTGCATACTACGTGCCGTCTCTCTGCTACCTAGATGTGTCATATTACCAACGGAGAGGATGCAACCTGAAGAATGGCGCGGCAGTGCGGGGAATATTGCAGCCTCAACTCTCGCAAAAGAACTATTGTGCATAAATAACGGAGGAAATAAAGGTTGTCCATATTTGCTGTATACTAAGCCAACGCAATCAATGTTGATCGACACCGGCCTGTTCTAAGTTACTTTGGCTTGCCATGGCGGCCCGTCGGGTTAGGGTCGTACTCTCCCACGCCACAAAGTCGGGGCGGCTAGGCGAGCACTACAAATAAATATTGGCCGCCACCGTGTTGCACATGTATGTAGGCTTGCTGGTAGCAATCAAGTTCGAATGCATATAGTACTGGAAGTCATTGGAATAGCTCATATCATTGTAAATGTTGGGTACAATCAAGAGATTCGATATATCTTTCAACATCAGTCCACTCAAGGCTGGTCGTCCAACTCCTGTTCCTCTAGCGTGAGCATATAGCCCGTCATGACACTCACCTTCATAATGTGGAACAGGCCTATATGTCGGGTGTTTAGCTGCGCATGAAAGCCTGCATATACCCGTTGGATGGGCACACCCAACTGCTGGCGCGCCCTGCAGAAGCCGAGCATGTCCTCAGTTGGCTGCTCGTCATAGTAGATCCCGGCGAGTTTGGGGCAGAGAACGGGGCGAGGACCTTCGTTCGTCGCGTCTGGGTCCGGCGGGTGGCTCTCGCGCGGGTCGAGCATGAACCACTGCAGCACCTCCGGGGCCATCTCGGAGAACTTGACGACGGAGAGCAGGGGCATCGACTCGAGCCAGCGGGAGAACTGGTGTGCGACGGCCTCGTTGTTGTCCAGTGCGACCCGGTAGAGGGAGAGGATCTGCATCTTCGGGAAGCGGCCGGTCATGGTCTCCAGCAGCGGGCTGTAGTCCTCGGCGTTCATGTTGACGAGCGTAAGGTTGTCGAGGTTGGGCGCGTGGAAGTGCTGGAGGGCGTAGTCGAGGTACTCCCGGTTGCGATCGCTGTCCATGAGGTCCAGGTTGCGGTCGCCGAAGAGCACGTCGCGCAGACGATGGAGGGTCGGAGGATTGTCGATGCGCAGGGCGCGGGCTCTGGCCTCAGGCAGTTCCGGAGGAGGGAGGTTCTCGGGCAGCTGGGGGCCTGCGCCGTCCATGCAGAGACGCCTCAGCAGTGGAGCGGTGGAGATGATGTGGCGGAATAGCGCGCTGCTCGGGCACAGCCCCAGTGGAATCCGGCGAAGGTCGAACGTGGTCAGGTTGTGGGTGGGCAAAGTCCTAAGGTCTATGATGATTCCGTTCCCGGTGAACCAGTTTAACTTTGGGGCGTTCGCGAGCATGGGCAGGGGGTGAATGATATCCGTCTCGGGAAACCCAATGTCCAGCCACTCCTCGTCAATGGGTACGAGCGTGGGCCGGTGCATCTCGAAACGCTCGAGAATCTGTGGAGGTCCGGCGGCAGTGAAGGCTTTGAGGATCGCCATGGAAGCAGCCCAAGTGTCCAGTACGAAGATGGCCATCCTCATCTGGTGGTACTTCGTCATTAAGCGCTGGAGCAGCCACTCCATCTGCTGCCCTGAGATTTTGACCGCAGAGTCCTCGCCAGTATGCGGATTGACAACTTGTTTATCGCCGATACGAACGTCAATGTCCGCGGTACGCGCCCGGTCGAAGAACTCCAACGAGCGCGTCCAGGGGAATCCGTCGTTGAAGCTCAGCGTGCACCAGAGAATCGGGTCCGAGATGGCGGCGTGGCGCCAATAGCGGCACACCCGGGTGATGCGCAGACGAACCGTGTTAACTGCAGGGATGTTCTTGGGACCGCAAACGACGTAGCGGAGGATATGTTGGAAAATCTCTGGAGGGAGGTCGTTTATATTGAAGGTCCGCCAGACAAGGACCTTCCGTCGGAACATTGCGCCCTGCACCTCGACGTTGAGGGTCGAGCTTACGCGTGGACCAACCTCCTCTCTGAGGCTATTCATGTTGTCGATGTGTCTCTTCGTGAGCGTGAGCCGTGCTGTGTCCATTTCCCTGGCACCAGCCCATGAGGCAGCATCGGGCTCCTTGAACCAAGCGAGATACTGCTTGAGCACGTTCTCATCGTCCCAAGAGCCCTCCGGGGTTGAAAGTTGCCTGGGGCAGCCATCTGGTCCGAAGCGATTAGCCATTGGGCGAGGAAGGTAGTGAAGGGTGACATACTCTACGGAGAATGGTGATGTCAGAGACCAAGCGCCTTCAGGGTGAGAAAGGGGGAAGAAGCAGAGCGCGGGGATTATGAGGAGTAAGGGTATTGCTGCAATCTGCGAAGGTGGACCCTCGATGAGGGCTCGAGGGTGAATACACTCAGACGACTGAGGACGAGAGCCTCGAGGCGTTTTATACCTCAGCGGAGTCGAATGTCCTTGTTCCTACACGAGGGCAAGGAGATCGATGGGCATGGAATGCCCGGCACTCTACGCAGTGGCTGCGCCAAACAACGATGTTTGGATTTGTGGGCGCGCCCGCCTCGCTCAAGCGTCGCGACGGCGCCTCCGCTTTCCCTTGTCTTCGACGTCGACGAGCATGTCAACCGCACTCCGACACGAACGTCGGGTGTTTCAGCATCGCCAGGGAGCATGCTGCTCAGGGAAAAGCAGCTGTTTCGAAGTGCTGGAGCAGTGAGGAATAGCGATATTCCTTGTTCTGCAATGACCCCCGCCGGTCCGAACAGGACATCATGTGCGGCGAAGACACAGTACCGCGGCCAGTTCACTTACCCGCATATGCATTCTATTCAATTCCATTGTGGCGATGGGGTGTAACCGTTGTGGAATCTCTCTGAAATCTCAGGAGGTCCGGATGTCCTGAGCGACAAGGGAGTGTCCAATCGGGCGTGGGGATCCGAGGGATTGTGTATCCTGTCGTGAAGTTTAGGATGCTGGCAAGACTGTACAACTCGGCTACTCACTTCTGCTTGTCGCCCTCGGGAGGATAAAGCAACCACGCTTGGGCGCCTCGTCAACAGTGCCTCTACTCCGAACCTGCCCATTTTAGGCCATGGCGCTCCCGGCGTCTGTCCCCCGCCTCGTGCTACCAGGTCAGCGTCGGCGGCACAAAGGAACTGAGTGCTCACCTGGGCCCACAAGGCATGCTGGCTCGGCCACCCGCGGAGTTAAGCCAAATACAAATCCGATGATTCAGCTGAGTCTTGGATATTGGGGGGATTGTGAACGATTTGGCGCACGCTACGCGAGAGAACTTGAAGCTTGTTCGTACGGTGGTGAATTTATGGTATGCACTGTTGGAACTTATGTACAACCTATGTTTACGCAGCGATAGCAAGAATCAGTACATTAATACTGTAGTATAAGGTATAAGAGGCTTAGTCTCGAGAAGATTAAACGATTTGATGCATCGGACGCCCTCTTCAAGCGTCAAGACGTCGCGACGACCTCGGCGGCACAGGCACCACGGCTACACACGAAAATCCTCGCCAGAAGGAGAAGCCGCAAGCTTTACGTGATCAATGTAAGAGGCGAACCATTATCTGTTCGCCGGTAGTGACACCTTCCATGACCCTGGTGATCTTGACCAGCATGCGACCTCGGCATTCGGTGGGGCATTGGCATGCGCACTCGTATTGCACCCGAAAGGTGGGTCGGCCCTCAGAGAAGGATTTGGAGTACATGGGATCCTCGTCCTTCCTACATTGTGCAACCCCGTCAGTGGCTTAGATGGGAGAAGTGACCAAGCACGGATCTCACCTTACAGCCACTCCACCGTTCTTTAGAACTTGGACAGCCCTCGCCGCTTCCACCTTCAATCTATCCATTGTCACAGTTGTCAACGCGCTCTGAACGACGGAGTACTTTCCCCGGAAGGTGATCCGCTCGTCGCCGCCCGCCTTCAGGGTACGAAGGAGATGGTCGTAGAGGTCGCCACCGGTCTGGTATTCCGCATGCTTGTCATCCATGGGGAAAGGCTCTATTGCCTTTCTTTTCCCGAGTACAGGGAACGTAGACGAAAGCTTCCCAGGGCACGCAACTGAGCCATATAGTTCTTCAAGCGCTCCTCCGTCGTCAGATGGCTCCAGTCTTCATCATCGCTCAAGCCCTCCATGCGCAATTCTTCTTCGTACTTGAATGGGGACGACGTCCGCGCTTGCAGCGCCTCTCGGAGCTTCTCGTCCCTCCTCTGCTTTGATACCCGTTTCCTCCGCTGCTGTTCCCTGCTATTTTCCCGACAGCGATCACATTGCTTGTAGCGCGTATAAACCGAGACGGCTCTGTTGCAATCTTTCCGCGAGCAGGGCCTCGTTTGTTCTGGCTCCACGAGCTTCTTGTCGAGGTACGCGTCCAGCGACTCGCCGAAAATCAGAGGCCGCGATGAGGATCCTGCGTCTTCTTCCCTTTTGACATGGGCACCGCCGCTCTGAGACGCAGCGTTCTCCTTGATATTGTCTTTCCCAATTTTATGTTGCCTTGCAACCTTAGAAATAGGAGTCGGGTAGGGATTACTAGCACGAGGCTTGGTTTTGGAGAACAGTGCGACGGGACGCTTGCGGACAGGCGTAAGTGCCCTGGTCATGGCGAGGTTCAGATCCACATCGTCCCTGGAATCGAACCATGTGCTTCTGGCGGGCATCGAGAGTTTGTAACGGACGGCAACAATTGACGACCGCGAAGTGTGACTCTCGTGAGCACGTTGCGCAACCACGTCCGTATCGTCGTCTATATGCGCCTCTAACGCGATGTATTTAGCTGCCAGACAGATATGAGGTATTCGTGAACGAAAACAGCATAATCCGATGGCGAAAACGCGTACCTTGGTCAGGGGCTTCCGATCTGACACGCCTTCTATCCCCGTCTTTGCGAGAAATACTAAAAGAGCGCGGGAAACTTTGACTATGCACACAAAAAACCTATACAATGCAAATGTTGGTGCAAGGTAAGCGTTGTAGGGAGTAGCGTCGTGGTGGTTGTGGACAGAGTGGAGAGAAGAGGTCGCCATCAAAACCGAGGTAGCTAAATGAGACCCTTTCGCGACGCGTTATGGGCGTCTAGCGCTATTTGTTTCTTTCTCCGTTACGCCCAGTGCCCACCAGCTCAACATAACTGTCTCTTTGACTCGTGCTGTTTGGCTCAAGAAACGATGATAACAATTGCCTACTGATATCATCAAAACAATTTGGAAATGAGAAGGTAAGTCTATGTAACTATGTGACTTCAGAACATGGACTCACCGGACATGCAGACCAGGTCATGATTATTAGACAGCTGCTAGTCTCCGCTGCTAACTATATGCGAGCAAAGTTTGAATGAGAGCTGACGCGAATCTTATATATAGCCCAGAAAGCGTGTCCGTAGCCCACAGCATAGGCTGACGCGCTGTGTTCGCTGTCTGCCTCGGTGAAACCAGTCAAGTTGCGCCTTGGTCAGTACCGACGTTCAGCTGCTGTATGTTGTTGACTCATGATAATGTGTCAGTAGGTGTCATATACAGGGTCGCGTAGCAAGCACCGAAGAAACAATACAATGGGCCTCACAGGGTCTTTTCTAGTTGACTCCGTCGAGCGCGCCATGCTTGCCCACCTTCAATTCGCAAGTCGCCGCTTGCCTTTGTATCCGTCTCCTGTCCGTGGCAGCTACCTACCCGTTTCATACAGTGACTGGAACAGCGGGGTCTTTTACACGGCTGGTCCAGACAGTTCATCCAACGTATGAGTTCTCATAGCTATCGTGTCTATGTCCGCTGTCGCCGTCCGCCAGGAACGAATGGTCGGAAGTCTTCCTGCTTCGGTAGACTGTATGTCGAGGCATGAGATCTCTCGGGCCATTTCGGCACAAAGCAAGCGAGAACAGGGTACACGACGATCCCGGAGCGCCTGACAGATTAAGTTGCAACTTGCCTCTATTCAATCATGGTCAATCCTCTGTGTCTCAGACCGTTATCCTACTGTCTAGACTGCAATCTGTCAGGCACAGTAGGGCTTGGCTTTACTGGTTGAGTGGCCTTTTCGTCGCATACACATTTCTCCAGCCAGTTTCAGGAGTGGTTGCGATTCATCTTGAACTGTGAATACAGAATTTTGTCACTTTACTCTCACATAGTTCCATTCATGAAGATGATAACACATACCATGCGTGCATTAGCCAGGACAGCCGATCTCCGAGTCCTGGCATCTTGTGTACATGCTCCATAAGTAGAGGTGTTGAATGCTGTTGAATGTGATCGTGTGAGTTGACGCTTTGCTTGCCGTGTACTTCACACGTCACAATCCATGTCCAAATTTTGCCCAACTTATGCTCGCATCTGTTCTTTCGCTCGCCCATCTGCCACCACACTGTTTCCTGCGATGTCCTGGAACGTTGCAGTTGAAGCTTGGGTCGTAGGACCCTTTCTCGCGCTCGATATCGTCATCGTGGCCTTGACGGATGCTGATTCGGTAGAATTCCATCATCGTACAGAGCACATGGCCCTGCATTACGGGCAGCGGCTTGACTCCGAAACCATACTTTGCGAAGTCGATATGTGTACACTTGGATATAGACCTGCCTTCAGCTTCAACCTTCCCCTTGCACTGCGCCTCTCATTCCACCTCCCCAGCCCAAGTCGAGTCAGGTTAGCCGGACGAGCGGTGATCTCCCGCCCACTTCAAGACCAGCGAAAGGCTCGATGGCGCCGGCACGGACTCGCGGGACAACAAGAAGATTAAGTGCAGTGGAAGAGATGGTGAAGGATTTGGAAGGGCCAGGGCCTGAACCTGAAGAATCAAGTACGAGCGGGAGCATGGTTGACGAAAAGCAGAGCCGTGCGTCGTCACCTTTCGAATCTCGGGGGTCTACTAACTTTACTATCACTCGCTCTCAATGCTTTCCTAGACTCTACACCTATCATTCATGAAGTGCAAGCGTCGGAATATGACCAAGAAGCCACCCAGCAGCCTCCCCTACCAGAATTCGACGACCCAAACCTTGACTGGAATACCACAGAGCTTGGTGTGTACCACGCTGCCTTTTTTGCCTTGCGAAATGAGACTACGGTCATTGACTACATGCTCGCTCCAACGCAGAGGATGACTCTCCATATCCCGAAGTACGCTCCGCCGTCGCCAATACAGACGACCCCAGCATGCCCGTCTGCACCCTCCGCGCATGGGTACTGGGTATCTTGTGGGCAATTTTGATACCAGGCCTGAACCAGTTTTTTCTTCTTTCGATATCCGAGTATCATTGTTGGCGGGGTGAGCCACCATACCAACTGTCCTTCCCCTTGGTGCTGAAAGGCATCCTAGATAGTGGCACAACTTCTCTCATTTCCGTTGGGCCGCCTCTGGGCGCGGATAGTTCCGGCGGTATCGCTCTTTGGCAAAATATCCCTGAACCCCGGGCCTTTCACGGTGAAGGAGCATGTTTTAATAACGATCATGGCAACTGTCGGGTATCAGAGTGCCTATGCTGTGAGTACCCCAGTCATCGGTTTGCTTGGCTTCACTTCCTTCATCGCAACCCTGGTATCTGCCGTGACTTCATACATGCTGCCAAATTGCATTGTATCCCATATCTGACCCATGAACATGACAGACGGACGTCATAGCAGTGCAACGCGTATTCTATAACCAGAGATACAGTTTTGCTTACCAGTGGATGATCGTCATGTCCACGCAGCTTGTGCGTGTTTCGCTGCTCATTGAGTGCGGCATTTCCTGACTGCGAGAGTAGATCGGGTTCTCCATGGGTGGTATCGCACGACGGTTCCTCGTCTCACCGCCGAGCATGATCTGGCCCGCTAATTTGGTCACATGTGCGCTCTTCAATACGTTGCACAGCCAATACTACGTCGGCATAGGTATAACTCCATCCTGTACATCGCCTTCTCGTGTTCTGATCGTTTGACTTACAGGCGCTAGGGCCGGAATGTCACGCGAGCGATTCTTCGTGTACATGTTTCTGGCGAGCTTCTCCTGGTACTTCGTGCCCGGCTATCTTTTCCAAGGTACGCTCCTAATGGCGTGCCTATCCGCCACAACCTGACCTTTGTGGTACCCGCAGCTCTGAGCGCATTAAACTGGGTCTGCTGGATAGTACCCAATAACGTCGCCGTCAACCAAATGTTTGGCTACTACTCAGGCCTCGGCATGTCCCTTATCACGTTCGATTGGAACCAGATTGCATTCATCGGGAGTCCACTGGCATCACCCTGGTGGGCCGAGGCGAACGTCGCAGCCGGGTTTGTTGTGTTCTTTTGTGAGTGCTTGAGTCTACTTCGTCTATGCGGTTACTCATATTTTGGGCTCAGGGATCCTTGCCCCGGCCTTGTACTATACCAACACTTGGTACTCCAAGTACCTTCCAATGTCTTCAAGGACCTCATTTGACAATCAAGGGTACACGTATGACGTTCAGAGGATCATAAACAAGGAAGACAGTAGTTTCAATTCGCTCAAGTAAGCTTCCGTCGGTTAAGTCCGACTATTTAATTTGACTGAGCATTACAGATATGAAGGCTACTCCCCGCTCTTCCTCAGCACCACATTCGCGATATCTTACGGCCTCAGTTTTGCATCTATCACCGGTACGCTTCATCTATCAGTAAATCTCATAGTAAGACTGGCTAAGAGAGGTTATGGTCTAGCTACACTCACTCACACTTTTCTCTTCTTCCGACGTCAAATCGCTATATACGCACGCCGCTCACTCAGCGAGCAGCCCGATATCCACGCTCGCCTCATGTCTAAGTATAGGCAAGTGCCAGAGTGGTGGTACGGCTCCATCTTCGGTGGGTTCTTTTGGTACATGCATGGAGAAAAAGATGTCGCTGACTGGATTGTTCGTCGTATAAGTGTTGATGTTCATCTTTGGCGCGGTATCAATCGAGGTGTGGGACACGCAGTTCCCCGTATGGGCCTTTGTTCTCGCACTGGTACGGCACTGTATCCTTGTTCAACATGACTCATTGACGAATCTATTCCAGGCCATCTCCTTCGTCTACACTTTGCCGATTGGGCTTATCCAAGCTATTACTAACCAGCAGATTGGGCTGAACGTCATCACCGAGCTTGTCATCGGCTACTGCCTACCAGGCAAACCTGTGGCGATGATGATGTTCAAGACCTACGGGTATATCACCATGTCCCAGGCATTGATGTTCACTAGGTACGCCTCTACGTCTTCTCATGTCATAAATAACTCACTCACGCGACGCAACCAGCGATTTCAAGCTGGGCTGGTATATGAAGATTCCACCCATCCCCATGTTCTTCGCCCAGGTTGTCGCCACCATTATCGCAGGAACAGTTCAACTCCTCGTGCAATCCTGGATGTTCAGCAACATTCCTGACATGTGCACGCCGCGTCAACCGGACGGCTTCATCTGTCCGAGCACCGAGGTCTTCGGCACGGCGAGCATTGTTTGGGGTGTCATCGGGCCCTCCCGTCTCTTTTCGCCCGGCCAGCTGTACCACAGCCTGACGTACTTCTTCCTACTCGGCGCGATCTGCCCCATCGCGACGTGGTTCCTTGTGAGGTGGTTCGGCCATCGCGACGGCTGGTTCTGGCTGCGATACGTCAACTGGCCAGTCATCTTCAATGGAACGGGCCTCATCCCACCGGCGAGCGCGGTCAACTATGTGACGTGGGCAATCGTGGGCTTCATTTTCAACTGGTGGGTCAGACGGCGTTGGTTTTCGTGGTGGACCAAGTACAATTGTACGTGAGACTCGCTCTGTTGTTGGGCTTAGCTGACCATGTTTCCAATTCAGATGTCCTTTCGGCCGCCCTTGGACTCCGGTGTCGCTGTGTCGCTCGTGTTCATATTCTTCGTACTACAGTACCCTTCCCACGGAAGCATAGGGAAGAACACGGTGCTGAATTGGTGGGGCAACACTGTGTCATATAACAACGCGGACGGGGCTAATGCTCCTCTGTGGACGCTCCCTGATCCCCAAGCTACGTTTGGGTAAGTAATATGTTCTCTCCCCTCAGCTCGAAACTAAACATCATGTAGACCATCCTCATGGTGAATATTATGGACTTTGCATCTCACGGATCGGGTATAGATGATCCCACCGTACCGCCGGTCCTATGTATCTAAGTATTTCGGTGCTTAATTTAGTCAGAATCGTACACCCTCGTTCTGTCCTATTGCTGTATCCTTGTTGTATAATGCTTTCTATCATTGCAATATATTACATCTATTCAGAATGGTACCTGCTGCAGCATCCTTCTATGCCATATACCTTGAATGGAGCCCAGCTTCCCGTAGTCTCCCCGCTTGCATTTCTACAGCTTAGGACCTGTCTGCGATGGCATCTGCTGGTACGGGAACGAAGGATATCTTGGGCCATTGAAAGGCATTGAAGTCATAGGCAAGTTCAACCACGACGCCGCGACAGCGCCCGCACTACCTATGGTCGGCAGCGTGCCGTCGGATGAAGCCGGGCGAGTAGAAGAGGAGCCGGATACAACCTGCGCATTTCGATCCAGCATTATTGAGTGCACCTAGACGGGAGAAAGGATGAGCTTCAGTAGATGACGGTCTGACATAGGCTTACCTGCATGCGTAGTCCGTGTATGACGACACGTAGGCTCCTGATCTCCTCGTTCATCCTCATCGTCTCTGTCGCTAAACCCACGTCCTGTCGTCTTGCTAACGAGTCCACAGCACTGCTCAGCGTGACTATGCTTTCCCTCAGAGAAAGGAGGGTCCGATGAAGGGATGTACTGATGTTCAAGGGCGCCACCGCTGGTACGTGAGGCAGCGATGTCGAAGAAGATGATTGGGATGGCAATGGTCCGGGGAGAGAAGAGCTGCCGCTCAACGACAAGTGCGGTATAGCTCCGTAAGGTAGATTGACGTGAAGGTCATGGTTGGGGTAGGCCTGAGACAAAGAATCAGATCGGGCATGTGAGGGTTGGAAAGCACCTGGAGGCTCGATTAGAGGTTCTGGCGAAAAAAGCACATTTTCGTGGTGTTCCACCAGTTCTCCGTCTCCGAAACCAGGAGTCTCCGACGTCAAGAGGAGGAAAGTACGACGCCAAGTCTATTGTATCCGCCTGAGAGCGCGAGCTTAATGCGGAGGCTGAATTGCTGGTGTTGGTCGGGCTTTGGTACGAGTTATTGGAGGGAGATGACGCGGAATAAACGACAGGCGGATACATATCTGACTGCGTGTTGTCGGTGTCCGTGTGAGGACTGCGCTGCGGTGGCTGGGACCGCCGACGTTCGGTGTGAATGGGTACTGAATCGGTGGTTATTCTCGAGCTGGATACGCAGGGCGTACCCGCACTGCGCTCGCTGGAGTACCACGGTCCCAGCACCCTCTTAACCTCTTCATTCTCGTGTTTCAGAACGCTGACCGTGCCTTCTAACACATTGATTCTCTGCCTCAGTATGATGTTTTCGTTGGCAAGGCGTTCCGTCTTCGCAGAAGCAATAGAGAAGAAGCACTTGATGGCCTCATAGGAGCATGATGGCAAGTGTGAGGATGTCAGAAGATGGCGAGGCCCCATCCAGGGGCAGCCATTAGGAGATTGTGAGCAAGGAATAGTGGCGTCGGGGCAGATGGCGTGGTGTGCATCTTCCTCCACAGATGGTATGACTTGTGAGCAAGTGTGGCAAACTGTTCGTCTGGGGAGCTCCTGAAACAATATACCGTTCTCATCACTTCTGTCGTCGCGGAAGTTGTGAGAGGTGAGGACGACTTACGCTTTCTGCCTCTGCCTCTTCTGGAGATGACGTAAGAGCTGCGCAATGTATACCATGTTCCTCGTCCTTTCTCGCCACCAACTTCTCGCAAAGCCCCTCTTTGCATGGCACCTCTACATGCTGACAGCGATCCCTGAGATGTGATTCCAGTAACTGTCTTTGTGTACTGTATTGGCATCCGGCTTCTCGTTGAGGGCAAAAAACAAGCAACTCATCCACAAGCTGTTTATGAAGGTATTAGTGTCCTAGTCCCGGGTCAAGCCCAGAGATGAGACAGACATACGTTTCTGACCAAGGGATCTGCCGGACTTAGATCGTTGATAGTCAGAGGGCAGCGATCTATCGGACAATGTCTCGACACTGCAAGAGCGGAGAGTATGCAGTCTCTGCAGAATGTATGGAAGCAGGTCCGAGCTTTGAGAGGTTCAGTGAAAGGAGTCCTAGAATAGTACTCAAGGCTCGAACGTTCTACCACACCAACTGCACGACGAAGACTGACCTGCAGATGCAACACACCTGAGCAAGGTTATATCAGAACATGACATCCGTGCCGTAGCTCTCAGATGCTCACCAGATTGTCGTTCGGAGTCTCTACATATAAATACGAGCTCATGAGCGTGGTGGTGGCGCAGGTGAAAGCGAAAGGAGCTTGTGATTGCCGCAGTACCGGCCTGTTCAGGAAGGCAAATGCCGACGCCACAAAGAAGAGGTTAACCATATATGGCAGTTTCGCCCGAGAGGTTTCATGCTTTCCTGTGTCATGCAAGATTTCAATTCAGGCTTGTGGGATTAGCTGCGACTTTTTACCTTATTCAAGGGAGTGCTCATTGCTATCATACCTAAGCGGCGGACTCAGATGTGGCATATAGAAAGAAGTAATAGTATACCGAGACACCGAGTATAACTTGAAATCAAATGAGCCAAGTATTTCGTCGGACGCCAGTAAGTCATTACTCCCCTTCACAAAAACATTTTGACAGAAAAGAGTATAGTAAACCATGTTGATTTCTGTTACCAGTATAACGTCTACCGTGGACTATAGCTCGACACTCGATCCCCTGCTTTACTTAGTAGTATGCATATGCAAGTGTTTCAAATAGTGACTGTTGCTGTGCTTACGAGAAACGCCAAGCGAGCGATGTAGCGTTAAACCTTGACTAAATATTTTACACCTCAGCTTCATTTGTTTTAGTGGATGGCTACAGAGAAGTGACTCACAGAATGTCAATAGTTACTTACAGTATTCCAGCCCGGAGGCCCGCGGCGCCGCCGGAGCCTACTCCGAGTCGGAGGGCGCGCCGAGGCAAAGCGCTCAGGCTGTGTTGTCATAGACGCTGACGGGGAATTGATCGAGTACGAAATCTCAGTCAACGCCGTGTGCCAAGGTCGCGTTCACCCCCTCCTCCATCCCACACCTGGCTGCTCACGACCTCGCTCGTACAGGAGCAAACCTCCCTGGTGGATTGTTTGCAGCGGTTTTGGCTCTGAATCCTACGCTTATCTCGTGTGACTTCGTGAAGTATGCCGCTACCAGCAATCCTCGATCACCGCGACCGTAACACCCACAAATCCCGAGGTAGCGATGGGGCGGCCTCCATCTCTTCCAATGTCGCTGCGCCCACCGTAGTATCCACTATTGCCATAGGAACAACCTTGGTCGACCCTGAGCAGGAAGGAGGAGAGCAGAGAAATCTGGATCCGGCACGTATTCAATTCATGATCGGCTCGCGGCGTCATATTGACAGCAGTGCGTCCGTTCAGCTGCAAACTTTGAATAGCCAGCTTCAAGTCGAAAATCGTATCAGGGAAGGAGCAGAGAATCTTCTACAGATGCCGCTCGACGTATGTCACATCGTTACGGTCGTGATTTTAGCGCTACTAAACCTTCGTCTAGGACATCCTACGTCTTCAGGTAGAGGAGGAGTTGGACATGGCTAGGAATAAGATTGGTGCTATAAATAAGAAAATTGAGGCATGTGAGTGTTGTCAACACCTCTGCATCTGATTCTACTCATGCGTTCAAGATAATACACGGGGGGCACGGAAGGCCGTCAATGGCGCAGAGGGTTCGAAGCGAAAGTTCACGGGGCATCCTTTGCCTCTGCAGCCTGCGCGCAAAGGCAGGGACGAGACGGAAGAGCGAGGTGTGTTTCTAAGCTACAACCACTATGAATGATGATGAACAGTTGCAGAGGACTTTCGAACTGCGCTACAGCAAGCCAGCAATCTCATTCGTACCTTGCACAAGCTTGCTAGCCATGGCAGCACACAGTCGCCTCCTCACTCACCTTCAATCTCACCTTCTTCCTCAAGTACCCCTGTTGGAGCTGCTGGCGCGGATGTCAGCCGTATACGGGTGGAGGCAATGATGCAATTGACGAATGTACTACAGAGGAATCTTCGCGTCCGCTATGAAATTAACATTCCTGATGTAGTTCAAGCGTAAGCACCCCCGAAAGTTATTTTGCACTGGCTCATGACTTGCTGTATATTTCAGTATCACTCCAGCTCTTTCGGATCGAGCCAGTAAACATAGTCGAGCCATAGCATACCGACTTATTCGACATATGCTGGTCAATCCGCAGTCCGTGGAAAAGCTACAAGAGCAAACTCTGGATTGGTACATTGTCAAGTATGTCCTCGCAATCTAGTAGAAGCGGGTTATGCCCATTCCATAAATTGCAGGTCTCTCGCTCGGGACAGCAAGCACGCCATTGAAAAGGAGCAAGTGATCAAGCTCATACGTGCGATTGTTGAGATTGGGTCTTCACGTCGTGGGCCTGGTGCTGCGGTTGGCTGTGGGACGGTGCCACTCTCAGAACCAGTGATGCGCGCTTTCATGGCCATAGCCGAGAGCCCAGATGAGGCTTTCAAGCTCATCTGTTTACAGACATTGACTGAAATCTGTGCGTGAACCCTTTTCAGCGTCACGCCCTGCGCTGACCACCGATGAAACGTCGCAGTACTCATTGATGTATCCTTGGTGGCGCGCACGGGCGGCATTCGACTATTGCTACACGCACTGGCAGAAGGGCCGCTTGAAATGGCCCCTATCATCTCCTCGGCATTTTTGTACATCGCAGATTCGCCACGAACAAGGGCATATCTTCATCCCGGGACCGACCTCGAGGTAGTTGACAGGAAATCCTTTGTGCGTACAGCTGATGACAATATTTTCTCAGATGGCACTATCTGGGGTAACGGACGCGTATGGTAAAGGTCCCGAACATGCCGACCGAATGCGAGCCACCACAAAGGTCATAGTGTCGATGCTCCGGACGTGGAGTGGTACGTGTCCAGCCTCGCGCTCGCAATTGACACAGCTCTAACGGCGTCCCAGGCCTATTGTACTTCTGCGTCAACGAAAAGATTGCTCTTCATGCAGTGGTTGATGGCCTTCGAATACCGTCGCTTCAAACCAGAGTGAGACAAACTTTGTCCGTATACTCTGCATCTGATTGAAAACTCGCACAGGAAATAATCTTGGACATGTTGTTTGACCTTTTCAACATAAAACCTCCAGAGTGGCACCAGGCATTCATCGACGGGCGACGTCTCACAAGTATGTTTTTCCATACTCTATGGCTTTCAATTTTTATATTCTGCATACAGTATATCGCAAGGCACGACAAACTCTTCCCAAGAAACCATTCGAGATACCTCAAAAGCAACATGACGCGCTCAAGCTGACGGACCAGTATATTGCTTTACTAATCCTGGTTTTTAATAGTGCTGGGTTGATGGACGTGAGCCATCTTACATCGGTTTGCCCTGGTTATCCGAACTTAAATCTCTCGGTACAGGCTCTAACGTGCATGTTGGAAGAGAGGACAACGGAGGAAGTTCCTGCGAACACCAACTTATCCCGGAAAGCAACGCTCCTCGTAGCCGAAATTCTGCATACGGCCAATCGTGTACTGCCATTGTCTATTGCAGCAAAGATACAGGTTAGATTCGCGGTAATAGTGCCCTGCGTGGCATGTAACTAATGTCTCTTAGGCACTACCTCGTGTGTTTACCCTAGCTTCTGACTATGAGCACGGTGAAAGTCGTGTCGTCGGTGCCTCAGCCCTGTCCGCCATTGATAGTTTCAATCGTCACCGAACGCGGGCGCAACCAACAGCTGTCAAGGATACTTCTCGGCCGAGGTGGGCATCGTTACCTCGGGCGCTGTGTGCTACCTCACTGAACACCTCCAGGGCAAACTCTGTTGAAGACGCCCTTCGGCGTGGCCAAAAGACCATCGAGCACGCTAAGATCAAGCAAGGCATGCAGATAGACGACAAGGCGTTCCAAGCCCTTCTCCTAGATAGTCAAGTTATGGCAACTAAGGATCAAACCAAGTGGCACTACGACATGCTGCAAGACCTGGTGGAAGGTCCGCTTCTGAACCCGAAGCGTATGGAGGAGGCCATCAAGGTGACCAGATATACGAAGAAGCTTATGTCGTTCTTCCATCCATTCCAGCATCGATTCTCAGACTTGGCCAAGTCGAAGCCGAACATCCGATGGATCAAGCTCGGATGTCTGCTGCTGACCGCCTTGTTAGCCAGTTCCGAGGGCATTAGGTTCCTGCATGAAGACGAGTTTCTATCGCAAATTGTCAAATGTTTCGCCCAGCTAGACCCTGTGAGCATATCCACCTCAGTTCCATTTCCCGAAGCTCAGTCTTACGTCCTTCTATCAGTTGAATGCTGCACAGAGTCAAGAAGCAGTGATGTCAAAGAAGCGCATGCAAGAAACTCTGACGCACGGGTACTTCGAAATGTTGGGCACGCTCAGTAAGCGCAAGGAAGGCCTAGAGTATGCACAACCGTCTCTATTGAACTCGCCTCGCGATCTCTAAACACCGCATTACAGGCTCCTCGAAAAGTTCAAACTCTTCACCGCCTTTTACCACCTTACTGAACTGCGAAACCGCGAAGACTTGACCAAGGCCATGATTGAAACGCTTGATTACTCAATGTGAGCTTTTCCGATCGTCCAAAACAATGATTAATGATATCTCTTACAGCGAGGGCCATTCGAGAATAGTATTGGCCAAAGCCTTGACGTCAAGCTACCAGGTATGGAGCCTTTTCCTTATACAATCGGCGCTATTCACGCTGTCTGGCAGGATATTAGACTGTTTGCTACGAATCACCTTGGCGAGCTCGTCCGAGGCAGCTCACAAGCTATTGTATGGGCCCTGCGGCTATTACTCACGCAACTCTACGATGCGGACGTGATCGTGCAGGAAGCCGCGGTCAGATATCTCGAGGAGGCGTGTGAGTCACATGATGTCTTGCAGATAGTGGTGGAGATGCATCCGACACTGGAGCATCTGGGAGATATCGGACATCCTCTGCTACTGAAGTGGGTGAGGCTCTTGCGAGCACGATGTTGTATGCTCACCAGAACATTCTCCAGGTTCATGTCTACCACCCTTGGATTCCGATACCTTTACGCTGCGGACTACATCGACCGTGAGATGGACACTTGGTTTCACGTACGTTGCAAGACTGCGATCTTTTGTGCATGTGCTTATTTACTGAGTTCAGGAGCGAAATCTGCACTACGTCGTGCACATTGAAGTCTTCCTTGCTAAGGCGTTCGGGTTCACGCCCACAGACACTACTGACGACGAGAACATGTATGGTGTCAACTCTTCACTCGCCATCAGCTGCTCACTGTGGAATAGGGCCGAGACTACCCTTCCCTCACATTTCTATGGGGTTATGGCAAAGACAGAGCTGGGCTGCCAAGTGCTACAAGAGAAGGGGCACTTCTCCGAGTTCGCCCAGTTCATCCGCAGACATGGACTGGAGAGCGAAGACCAAGACCTTATTTTGAAGCTGAAGAGTGTTCTATGGGCGGTGGTGAGTAAAACTCCGTAAATAAGTTGTGTGGACCACTCAAGTACACACAGGGCAACATCGCGTCAACGGAACGTGGTTTACCTTTCTTGGAGGAGGAGGACATCATACCCGCAATACTGGAGGTCGCGGAGCAATCTTTGGTATTATCCGTCCGAGGGTATGTACTAGACTCCACAATAGCCAATCACCAATAACCGTGTCATAGAACCTGCTTCTTCGTCCTCGGTCTTATCTCGTCAACTCCTCAAGGGGCGGAAGTACTTGATGACCACCACTGGGAAGCGACCTTATCCCCTCTCGGCATGCCCACCGGGTTGTGTGTGCCTGCCAACATTGAACACTTTGTCTCAGTGCGTTCTTATTGACGCGAGCTCGAAGGGCATTGCTGATACACACCATAGATACCGCCTTGGGAGCCAACCATGGAGCCAGAAGACGCCAAGGATCGCCTGGAAGCCCCAAGCTCGGAAGAGGAGAACGAGGTGTTGACCGCCATCTACAATCTGGCGAACACTGTTGTCGCCAATGCCGCCTCACGAACACTCGCTCGGTGTGTTTCTCCATTTAAACCGCTTCTTCATATGCTTAGACGGCTATACCTGCAGTATGAAAGCACGACCAAAGTACAAGCACATTTTCACCTCAACAAGCATGCTCTATCGCGCGTTGCACGCAATATCCTCGCAACGGTACCGCTTGCCAGTGCGACGATATATACTGGACCTGTTCACCATTGAATTGGACGACCACATCGTGAGAAAACTCCACGAACACGCAATCAAGCTCAGAGTGAAGGGAACCCCAGGAGACGTCACTGCTCGGGCGTCGCGGGTCATGAGTGTGGTGGGCAAATCTGTCCCGCGACACCGTCGGATATCGGACAGCGATGGCGAGTCGATGTCGGAGGACGAGGACCCACCAGAAACAAAGAAACATCCAGTGATTAAGACTCGGCCTCAGAGCCAGATTGTAGGATTTTCATGACAGTTTCCAAGCCTTTCACGACTTGTCCATGGTTCCCTTCTCAGTTCATACCGTCTCCACAACTTCTACAACTTTGGTTTCCAGCTATCTTGCATATGTACTCACCTGCATTATTGTATGTATATACCACATCATTGACCGACGCAAAACACAGCGGAGCCATGTCATAACATTGTGCAAGGAACCGCAGTCTGGTATAATAGGGCGCATGAGACTACAAACGAATCTACTTAGTTCGGCAGATGCGTAGCTTGTTGGGCTTGTACACGTAGTTCTCGGCGTAGTTCTTAGGAGGGATCCTGGTGACTTCCGATCTCTGACTGCACCAATAATTAGCATCTTGGGTTGGCCTCGGGAGGTCAAGTAAACCACGTACACATAGTAATCCCATCCTAAGTTATGTTATTAGGGTCAACGAATGGATTGAGATTAAATTGCTACTGACCTTGCTTCTCCGCGAAATGAACAGCATCCTCCTTGCTCTTGAAGGACAACCGAGTGCCTTGCATGTAGTCGGCACTGCTCACCTGCATAAGCACGGATATTTGACAGTTTGAAACACTACTCACGAACTGGCCCATCCCATGAGCGGGTTCTCCCAGCGACCACCACCCTGCAAGATTTCCCAGTCGATCCTCCAGCGGTTGGACTTGCCGCTTCCGCTTTGTGTAGTGCTCCGGGTGGGTTGGAAGATACGCACGGGCCGGTTACGGAGCTCAGCTTTGTTGTGAAGGCGTTAACCTGGGATACACGATGCCTCGACGTGGAGACATACAAGGAGCACCACTAATCATCTCTGCAGTAACAACTTCGGTTGCAGGGGCTTCGGGAACGACGTCTGCAGGCGGGCGCTGCGAGATAGAGGCAGTCGGCCCCTCATTGAGTATACATCCTGGCCCTAATCTGGGTCAGAGGCCGGGCCAGGGCTTGTCGACATGGTCGAAGTAAAGACATGGTGGAGGGAGACTGAGTGCAAGCTGGAACGCCGTGCCCTCGGGCCAGTCCGTGACCCGGATTGGTTCGGTTGGTTTGATCGGTGAGCTGACAGAACCAAACTGGCGGACATGTCTCGCGTGGTCTAAGCCATCAAGAAGGTGGTGGGGAACACCTCTTTCCCTGGGCTGACCTTGTCCTCTCCCATGCTGCAGCGTGCTCAAGGAGAATGGCCACCATCCAGAAGAGGCCGTTCTCGAAAGATTATAGGTATGCATGCACCAAGTCTCGCCGCTGAGTAGGTGCTAAACGTCTGACAATTGCAGTGGACTCATAAATCAGTCGGTCATCGCTGTAGGACTATTCGTACTCGCCATATCTTTCCATGAATATGTGAAGCGGAAGAGACGTGGAAATAATCCACCAAAGGATCTTGGGAGCGTGGAGAGTTGGCAGTTCGGATAGTGAGTTTTAAATAGATCGTTCGGGTTGCGGGATTTACTTCTGATGTCCGCAGTCTGTACCAAGCGCGGTCATGGGCGAAGTACGTTCAGTACGGAACTGCACACCTGAAATTGTGAACTGAAAACCTCTGTAGGAGACCTTCTCCCCCAACGCCGCAAGGCTGGCCGCTGTCTTGGGTTCGTCAAGCACTATCATTCCCCGACGCTCAATTCAACGAGTTGCGAGGTGTTGATGCCTCACTGTACATTCGCTTTCTCAAAGGATGTGGTGCGTCAGTCCCATTGTGTCTTCGTATGTCTTACCCACAAAACATATGCCTTGCGCAGTGCGTTTCACCTTCGCACACACCCTCACAACCTTCCCGATTCTTCTCCCGATTCACGTAACTTTCGCAGACGCAAGTGTGTCTCCCAAGTCCATGACAAGAGCTTCGATAACGTCTCTCGTCGGTACGGACAAAGGCGCATCACTGCTCTGGATCCACTTGCTCCTGCTCATATGGGTGACCATCAGTTGGATGGGAACACTGCATTGGATTATCCGTGGCACATTCGCTTTCCGTGCTGCGAAGATCCGCGAGGCTGCCGCACGCGCGGCAGGGCAGGCGCAGGCTGAAAAGGATTCTCAATACCACCCGCATCCGCATCCTCAGTATCCCTTCCAGGCACTCCCATCGCTCGACGATGACCATTCCAATAGGGGAATACGAGCACGGACCATCATGGTCACGAATATTCTTCCTGCTCTTCGATCAGAGAGAGAGCTCAAGGAATACTTTGAATACTACATGTCTCGATCCATCCCGAAACCCACCACGGGTATGAGCTCCGCCGCGCAACCTGGTTTCTTCGACCGGTCAGCCGCTTTCTTTCTGAACAAGGGCATACGTCTCGCTGGCCGTCTCCTGGAACTTCGCACTCGCCAGGCCCATACGCCCGACTCTCCGACCGATACCAAGCAGGCTTCACAAGATGTCCCGGTCATTGATCGGGTCGTCATAGTACGAAAGATGAGCGAACTTGCTTCTCTTTTGGAACGACGTGAGGAAGTCTTGCGCAACCTGGAGACGGCTCACATCAAGCTAGCTAAGAACGCTCTGGAAGCTGTCGATGATGCACTCAATGCGAACACGAAGACAGTCAAGCTTCGTAATGCTGCCTCTAGGATGTCTTTCGGGCTCGTATCCCGCCCGACACCTCCTGGTTCTCTTGACATAGAGCGTGCCGCTGGTAGCGACGAAGAGCCCGGCGAGGACCGCATTCATCTACTCGTCCGTACTCTTAAGCATCACCTGCCAGAGCACAAGCCCGCTCTGATCACGAAGGAGGTCCTACCGCTTTTGAAGCGCCCTTCCGGGCTGCCTCGGTCGGATAGCGGTGTGGAGATGCACGCTCCGCCACATGGTATCTCCCAGAAGCCTATACCGGACCAAGAGAAGACCGTGTGGGACGCACTCCTCAGCCTTCCTCGGAGTACGCTTGACGCATACCAGCCTCTCATCCACCTTTCCGCTTTGTTCAGAGGAAAGACCGTACCGGCTATTGACTACTACACGACCAAGCTCAACCTTCTCACTGGTCTCATAACCGAGGAACGCTCCCTACCCGCCGCCACCTTCAGCCCATGCTCCACGGCATTTGTGACATTTGCCGACCCGGCGGATGCAAGGCGCGCGTGCAAGTACCTGGCAGTTCATCCCAACAACCCTGTGAACGCGTGCCTTGTCTCTATGGCGCCATCATACGAGGATCTGGACTGGACGAGATTGATGAAGTCCGCATATCGAGCAGAGGTGAGTCTATCTTCTTCTGTTTCGTTTTTACATCGAGCTCACTGCATGTAATCAGTTTGTCAAGGACTGGGTAGTTGATATCGGCGTGTGGTACGTGCTCGTGTACAAGCATATATGCGGGTATTGACCATGTTTGATATTGATTTAGGGGCTTCACCATTTTCTGGGTGTTTCCAGTCACAAGTATCGTCGGTCTGGTGTCCATCCAGAACATCAGTGCTTTCTGGCCTGGTCTGGTATGTTGTTGCCTCCTCATGTGCAGCGCAACCTTATATATATCACGATTGTCAGAAAAACTACCTGGACCATCACGAGTTCCAGTCTGAGGTTCTTCAGTCATTTTTACCGACGCTTCTCGTGGCCCTATTGACGCTGCTCATCCCTCTGATTCTTTGTGAGGGCGCCGCGCATCTGTTTCTGCAGTCTCATTCTAACATCTCATTCAGTGCTCATTGCGAAGAAAGCCCACACGATCAACACACTGTCAGCTCTGCACGACCGAATCATGACGCGGTACTACAAGTTCCTGATCGTCAATGTTTTGGTGTTCTTCTGCGTTGGCACAGCGGCGCTGCAGTCTTTCCTCGTGTCATTCAAATCCGTCGCCGGAGAGCAGCTACTTCAAGTTGTTGCTGACAGTTTCCCTACTGCCGGGCCTTTCTACGTCGGTTGGTGTAAGTACTTCCCTGTCGTTGTTGTGGGGTCGATTAGCTGAGCTCCGTGCGTATGCAGTGATATTTACCATGGGTATACATGGAGCTTTGGAGGTTGGCCTGTGTGAGTACTATATTGCTTGCGTTGCACTGACAGCTGCTCATCAACCTTCGTAGTTGGGGTGCGTTACTTGTGCATCGTACTCTGGGGAAGCTAATAAACCAATGTATAGCTCCCGCTGATACTGTATCCCAGTACAAAGCGACAGGCCACTCCTCGAAAGCGCGCCGTCGGTATACGGCCTCGTACCTTCAATTATTACTGTGAGCTGTTCCCCTCAAGCGAACTTGCGCAAATGCTGAGCTCCGCCGGTGCAGACTGGTTACCAAACCATCTTTTGGTTGTACACATTCTCCTGTTATTTGCCGTACTCAATCCCTTGATAATACCCTTCGGGCTCATGTACTTTTGCGTCGAAACTGGTAGGTGTCTGCGGATCTTGTCACGCTACACGCACTAACGAAAATCACAGCGGTGGTGAAGAACCAACTGCTTCATGTTTATGCTAAGAACTATGAACGTAACGGCCAAGCGCTTTTGGTTAGAATAGTTCGATACTCCCTTGATGGTGAGTGCGCCCACGTTATCACAGCAATTGCAACGCTGACGTTCAGTTGGAAGGCCTCATTTTAGCGCAGGTCAGTATAGGCACCCAGCCAGTCTATAGGACTATGTGACTGACTGACAGTTCTGTTTTTCTTCAGGCTGTATTCCTAGCGTATATGGTTGTACTGAAGCACAAAGCGAATGTTGGTGTGTCCGCAGTCCTGATCATTTTGACCGTCTTCATGAAGATCAGGTGCGTCTTATATGGTTTTGGCTTCTCTATAATGCTAATACATCCTCCCAACATATAGTCTGACCCGGTTCTGTCGGACAAAGTTTGAGCGCGATGACCTATTGGAAGCTCAAATCCTCTCTGGCTCTTTGGCGCCAAACGACTCCCAAGTGCCGGAGGAGCCCTCGGACAATGAAGATCTTGTTCGAGAAGACAAGGGACCGTCATCTGAGCCTCGGTCGAAATTGGAACGCTGGACTTGGAAGCTCCATAACCACGTCGGCCTTTCTTATAAAACTGTTGTACATCGCCATCATCGCGACCAACGCATGCCCAACCCTTTCAGCCATCGTTCCTCCGGCGAATCTTCGTTGCCACTTCACTCATATGCGTCCACGGCCGGACTTCTATCCAAGGACCCTCTTGATACCTCAGCATCCATTCCTGTCATGATGAACGAACCAATTCACGAAAGCCCCGCTGAAGAGATGCCCTCAGCTCACCACGAAGAGATACGTCCGGCGCTGGTCGCCAAACATTCCCCGCACCCGGTATGGGACGATGAGTCAAACGCCGATACCCCTTATGACAACCCATATTATACCCGAACCATCAGCGACACCTTATGGCTTCCGCGCGATCCGACAGGCTTACTTGACTTAGACGACACAGTAGACCTGCGAATGGCTCTCACGAGTGAGCCGGGGGCAGGCAAGCTCGGTGCTTGGCAGGAGGATGAATTCCTCTGTAGTGCTTTCTCGTCAGTCTTCGCAACTAGCTTTGGTAGCGTGGAGGACGAAGAGATCTACGTCTCTGCGCGGCAGTCGGGGCAGCTCAGTGCCAGTGAGCCCGTCTCACCACCAGCCTCTGGAAGCGCCATCCTTCCAGAGCCGTTACCGTCACGGGAGCGGTCGCTATCTCGTCCAGACACCGGATCTCGAAAACCATCTACCCTTCCGCGAAAACCGAGCGACACCAGTGGAATCAGCGGACAGCCATCGAGTCCTCGACGGCCCACGCTCCCGCGGGATCGAACGAAGTCTGCTGGCTTTAGGTCATTCTCGCTCGGTACCGAGTCGATGCCCACTGCGAGCAGACCGTCATCTCACCTCACTATTCCTTCGATGAATCGACAACGTTCAACGTCTGTGGATGCTTGGAGTGTTGGACCACATTCACTCAGCCCGTCACAACTCAGCACAAGTTCACCTGCTATGCGCTCAGTTCTCAGGATGTCCAACCACCGGATGCCCAGTAGCGCAAACTCTGCTTGCGGGAACAGCATCGTGTCTACTCGGGACGTCGTCGTGAGCGAAGCCATCGCGGAGGAGCAGGTCGCTGCCCAAGAGCGCCAGCGCCAAGAAGAGGCCGACGAGGAAAAGGCGAAGGAACCCCGGTCATGGCTCACATCCTGGCTCTATTCCAAAGGCCAATGACGACCTTGCTTCCTCATGTCCCATGACACAATGTACACCCTTTAATGCTGGGTTTACGGCTGACAGGTAAATTATAGTTTACGATTATAGTCCTCTAATCCTCGGAAGTAACGATCATGCGAGTGTATGCTGCATGTAACGTCGTCTCTCAACGCGCCTTCCATATATCCTTTATTCCCCCGAGAGCCTTTCCCGTGAGCCCGACGCATCTTCCGTCCGCGACGCCGCACGAAGGGGCGTGATCAACGTGCGGATAATCTGACTGTGCATGCGGCTTCCGACAATTTCCCAAGTTACCTGCGGCTCATCCTCGCGGCTCGCCGTCGCGAGCGACAGAGGTGATGCCCGAAACTCGGAAGTCTGGATGCATACATATAGGGGGTAAGGTAGATGGATACCATTCACCGACTCCAGGTAGCCAAAACGAAAATGAAGTACTCGGCAGGTCTCACCACTGTCCTTGGCCTTATTGCTGGCGCGAGCGCTGGTACCACCATCTGGACCGGTTCCTTCAACTCCTATGCTTCGTCGGCCGATTTCGATAAGTGTGAGTCATTACACTTATCTACCAACTACCGACGGCGCTCTAACTTGTGTCTGTAGGGTCGTGGTCCAGCGAAGTCGGAGAGTATCAATGGGTAATTCGCACTAGTACTAAATGATGATACGGCGCTAAGCCACTGACTTGTGAACTATCTGATAGTACATCCACGGTAGCCAGCCGACCAGCCACTATTTATCTTTAGACCCCTCCTTCAAGAACCCGGCGGACACCTCTGAGACACATGGAGCGAAGATGACAATTGATTCCACCGCTACCTGGAACTCGCAAATGGAGCGGTAAGCCTTCACTACTATACTAAACAATAGTGCAAACGCCAACGCATAGCCTATTAGTGTCGAGCTCATTCCCCAGACGAGCCAAAACCTGGGCACTGGAGAGCTGTTCTATCACTTCTCGATCATGCAAAACGGCACGAACCCACCAGACGTGAGTCCTTTCAATCGAGTCTGTGTTTTCAGGGATGAAGCTAACGACGCTTCATCCAGTCTACTCTCGAGCACCAAATCTTCTTCTTCGAGTCACACTTCACAGAGTTGAAGTACGGCGTAGCCCCAACCCCACATCCTTGCAATGGATGGTTCAACAGGTGCCACACTGGAGTGCCCCATTCTCCGCCGGCACCTGGTTCAACTTCGCCTACGACATTAACGTATGCTCCAGCACCTCCGTCCTCTGTATATCTCCTGATGCCTCTGCTTACAGTTCAGCGCGGGCACTGTAGGCCTCTACGCCTCCCAAGGCGGTAACCCCCTTGTTCGTGTCGCAGACAACGTTGCGGCCTCCACCTCCACCAACTCCGAGGACTTCCACGTCGGCATTCTGCGCATCGTCAACAGCGCCATCCCCGAGGACTATTACGTCTCCGGCGTGTACATCGAGACCGGCCCGATCACCACCGCTATCGGCAGCGGGAGCCCCGCGGCGCCGCCGTCGGCCCCGTCGTCGTCGGCCTCGTCGCCTGGGACAACCTCTGCACCGACGACGTCTGCACCACACCCGAGCACGACTGTCTCCAGCGCAACTTCTGCCGCCCCTGGGCCTCTGCAGTCGCAGTACGGCCAGTGCGGCGGTACCGGTTTCACTGGCCCGACAGCTTGCGTAGCCCCCTTCACCTGCAAGGCTGTCTCTCCCCGTACTATTCCCAGGTAAGTTCGATACAAAGCGTTTGAATCAGGGCGTGGTTGCTGACAACAGACACAGTGCCTATAATTATTTGAATGCGAGTCGGGCGTTGGATCAGTGCATTGTCTGCAAAATTTATCGGTATTATAGAAATGGAGATATTCCTACCGTCATACTTATAAGAAAAAGAACCAACTGCATCATGCATGCGCACCAGAATGGGTAAGTCATATTCAACTTGTGAAGAGGGTATATACAGCCGAGTTATTCGGCGGAGTGGCTATATAGCGTTCTCCACGAGGTTCAGCGCGTGAGCTGTATGATGTACATGGCATGCAGTCATCGCTGGTATGCCTCTCGGAACCTGCGCGTGCACCTTGTCCAACAGCAGCTCAAACTCCCTTGGCGTTACGCGGCTTCCACACAGCACCTCAAAGGTTTCCAGATGTGCTATCTCAGAGACAGCTGCCTCTATGGAGTTCCAGTCTCGCGTGACTGCGGTGTCGGAGTCGTGAAATGCCATGGTTATACTGTAGACTGCCCACTCCACTTCGGGCCTTGGTTGGGAGGCATCGTCTTCGGAGAAATAAGGCCGAGTTTTGAAGGCAACAGCCGCGCTGCTAGGGAACCCGCCGAACATACTGACAATAAATGCGTATTGATCTGTAGTGTGGGCGTGAGTAAGCATATACGAGGTTACGACAGCCATGTGAGCTTACCAGTGCTGCCATCCTCCTGACATTTTTTTTGCAAAGCGTAGACCGCCTACAGACGGGCCGCCTAAAGTAAGCAGCGTCTTGACAAGCTGCACAATTGCAAGCACGGGGCCACTAGCGATCTGCCTAAATCGCTGTCCGCTCGAATACTGCATACTTGTGACAGCATATATCCAGGCAAAGGCCGGGTTCGATGTGCAATTATACGCGGTTAATTGCTGTAAACGGCGGCATGCGAAAATCCCACTGGTATTCAAAGCTTCTTCAAGCTGGGGTTCCTGGTGCCTTCTATCATCCCAAGCCACGTGAAAGAGGTGTAGGTGTTCTATGCAGGACAGACTTCCAAGCGTCCGAGCGAGAGAAGAGAACGAGGGGAATCGACACATGGACAAGGTAACTTTCGTAAGTTGGATGCCTGTAAAACATGGACGCACGGATGACAGAAGGATGTCCATGCATGCTGGCGGAACGAAACACTCCAATGTCTCGAGGCAGGGCAACCGCAAGAGTGCCTGGCGTATGAAGCGTAACGATAGCATCGACATGCAATCCCACCCGTCAAACGCGATGTGGAAAATGTGGCGCGAAAGGTCGCCAGAGATGGGTGACTGGATGATGACCAGGAGCTGCTTCAGGTCCATGAGCGATCTGAGCCATAGCTTGCCAAATAGTAAGGGCCGAAATAGACGGCTCCAGGATCTGCAAACCGCAGCGACATTCCGCAAGTCATGCTTATAACGTCCGTGCCTAAAAGAAGGTCTCGCGATGTCAAAGCCACGTGCAAATAACCAGGCATAGCTCGCGACATACATTTCTTCCCTGGACGGAACGAGATGCCCGAGAGTCAATGCCAGTAGCTCGTCTGGTAGCTTTCCCCACATTCCGAGTTCGACAGCGACACAGGAAGAATTGTCCTCCTGGCCTTGTTCGCACCCAGAATGCATGCCGTTTTCTTCATTGATTCGAAGGGCTTCATCAGCTTTGACATGTTCAGTCCAATTTCTTGCAAAATATGGCATGGATGACGGTGAGATTGGTAGATCGCTATCATGCTGTACCACTGTTGAGTTAGCCAGTGTTTTTGAACTGAAGTGACATTTCGTACCTCATCGACAGGATGCATCAATGGTTGCAATAAGTTGTTATGCGAATAGGTATCATTTATTGACATGCCAAGTGGTCAGTAATCCAGGACATCAAATCTCAGGTGGTGTATGAGATGGTGACCGAGAAGGAACAACACAGGCTCTCAGGAGCGCGTACTGACATACACGTGTCCTCGGATCTAGGTCGCAGAACTCAGTTCTAAGAGCGCCCTCTGCAACCTTGCTGCGACCCTGCATTACAAGCTCTGCAGAAATATCGTGCCAATGCAATCATTACATGCATTGTGAGTTCACCACACGCTTATCACTGCAAAAAGAGTAGTATTGCATCAAGATAATTCTGCCGGCCTGTCCTCCGACTACTCATGGCCAGGACGTAGTCTCAAACGACACCTATCCAAGACGTGAGCATGATACTCAGTTGGGATGCTGTCGGTTCTCACCGATGACTCCACAAGCAGCTCGGGCCCCAGCGTTTCCAGTCTTGAGCGACTCTTCATTGTCACCTCGACCAAGATCATCAATGCCCTGCAGGTACCCTCAGCAAATCACATGTAGAAATATGAGAGTCGGCGTACCGCATGCAAGACAACGCTGCGCCTGTAAAGGGAGGTCCATCAGTTCGAACCCTTTAGAGTGGATGTTGACGACATACCCGACGATGCTGAGCGGGCCACTCAACGAAATAAATTTGTCTTCAAAACTGAACTTGGAGTTACCGTCCTTGTCGCTCTCAATATTCCCGAGGTCGCCGACGTGTCTCTCCTTGTCGCCAGGGGCGCCATGGTTCTTGTTGTACGGGTTGAAGTGGGCCCCTGCGCTCAGACATCCGTTGGAGAGATCGCCAGACACGCTATGGTAACTTGTTGGTCAGAGCTGCACAATGTTTCACAGCGTTGAACGACGCACTGGATATGGAAGCCACGCTTCACCGAGGAGTCCAAGTTCTTCAGGTCGCCTGTAATCGTGACCGTGTCCAGCGGGTGGGACTGCTCGAAGGTCACTGTCCCGTTAACGTCCGAGTCGCCCTTGAGCACAACGACTGCCTGCGACTTGGTTTCCAGCACCTCGCTTGTCGAAAGATACACATTAGATCACACCTTCTGTACGACCGGAACTGGGGCAGCTGGCTTCAGGAGAAGCCAGAGGATGGACGCTCCTGCCAGGACGGTGAGGACCGTAACAAGAGTGCGGCTTGTTTGCTTGGACTTGGCTGCGTAGTTATCCATGCTCGCTGTTGCTGACGACGAGGGCGACGGTGTGAAGGACGTTAGGAAGAGGAATGCGTATGCCCATGCTGAGAGGCATTTATGCTGAGAAAGACGTCAAGTGTATGGCTCGTGTGATCTCATCACGACTTGCTCACTCGCCATCGCGCCCGACGGCGAACTCATGTAGCGGCTGATCCGAACGTGCAATTATAGTAACTCAGTGTAGCGATTCAACATCGAGAGTCACTCTTACTCGGCGTTATGCCGTGACTTGACTACGAACTAGTGTGTGGATCCATATACAACCATCCAATGGGCATATCTATCCTATCCCTATAGTTTGTAAGTATATACGCGAGTAGCTGCGAGGGGATAATGAGCGGTGATGATGTACGAGTGAACGAAAAGCAGTATTAGGCGAATGAAGGAGCCGAGTTAAAACGAATGGTAGGATGTTCGGAGGAGCAATTACAGAACAGCAGGTTGAGGACGACTGGTACCAATAACGGAGCAACAGGCAGCGAGCGCGAGCGGTGCAGATGACGAGTAGATGTGCAGGACTGAGAGCGGCGGGTAATAAGCGATTAGACGGGGCTGACGGGCATGTTCGTGCCATCGTAAGAGAAGCCTGTAAAATAAACTCAGCTCCTGCACGCACAACATGTGAGAGAGACGTACCAGCAAACTGGGCTTGGACGGTCTGCGAGAGCTGCGAGCCCTCGACGACGCTGTCGAGAGGCTCCTCCGTAGTGAAGACCGTGTCGAAGTTGGACACGTCGACGGGGCTCGTGACGCTCGGCTTGAACGGCGGCTGGATTTGCTTCTTGAGCAGCTTGTTGAAGTCAATGTTCTTTGCGAAGAACGGGTGTTTCCTGATTTCTTCTGCGCCGTTCACACCTAAACGCTGCGTCGGGTCGCGTGTGAGCAGCGCGGTGAGGATGCCGCGGGCAGGAGCGCTGATATCGTCCCCAAAGACGAGTGGGTTCTGCAGGATCTTTTGATACATCTGCTCGGTGTTCTCTGTGTATGAGAATGAGTGTCCGAACCTCATTGGGGGTGCAGGGAACGCACCGTCGTAGAAAGGAGGAAGGCCGGAGAGCATCTCATACAGAAGCACGCCGAGCGTCCACCAGTCGATGGTCTTGTTATAGCCCTGGCCACACAAAATCTCTGGCGCCAAGTATTCTGGGGTACCGCAGAATGTGTTGGTGGTATCCGAGTCCTTCATGCCGAGCTTGCAAAGACCGAAGTCACAAAGGGCAATGTGGCCGGTGTAGTCGAGCAAGATGTTCTCCGGCTTCAGGTCACTATGGCACAACGTTAGGTAACACAGTGCTTCAAGCAGTGTAGTACTGACCGGTAGACGACATCAAGCTCATGCAAATGCTCTAGTGCCAGTAGAAGCTCAGCGCTGTAGAACCGACTACGCTCCTCGTCGAAGCGCTGCTCGCGCTGCAAGTGATGGAACAGCTCTCCCCGTTAACAAACCTGCAAGAAGCCGTCAGCGGCGACCCTCAACAGGAAAAGCCGCTCTGTAACGTACGCAAGGACCAGATAGAGCTTCTGTTCGGACTGGAAGCTGAACTTCAGGGGCACGATGAATGGGTTGTTCACGCGCGCCAGGACTAGTCGCTCGGCAAGTGTATGCGTGATTTCACCGCGTTCGACGATGTGTTGTTTCCGGATTGTCTTCAACGCGTATATCCGGGATGTGTCGCGCTTACGCACTTGCATGACCTTCCCGAAGCTACCCTTGCCGATGACCGTGACCAGCTCAAAGTCCTCAATGGTTAACGAGACACCCTGTAAAGCCACATGTCAGTACATGAGCCGGGGAGCAAACATGTCGGCACGCACCGAACTTGGCCTGAACGCAACGCCAATTTGAATCTTGCCAGACCCGCCGGATATGTCATACCACTGCTCCTCAGTCGGCAGGTCATCGAAATCCGGAGTAAAACGGATACCACCCATGAACGCATCATTGCCCATGTCGTCCGCGATACCATCGCTGCCGCGTTTCGGTTCCTCCTTGCGCAGGTAGCATTGTATTGAGACCTCGGAGTTGCGCGAAACGTCGCTAAAACATGCCGTGAGTAAAGCAGCAACACAGCATGTAGAGTACACTTACAAGGTTGTCTCGTACATGTACACAGGTTTTGCCAAGTCACCACCGAGTGGCGTAATCAATACCTGATTGACCTCGAATTCCATGACAATGTATGGCAACCACCAGCATTGTGTGCGCTGCACGCTGTCGCGGTTGCTGCGTTTACTCGCCAGTCGCTGCTGGTTGACACTTGACGGCGAGACGGATGCGGCGACCTTGGCCTGCTGCGACTTCAGCGCGGCCTGCACCGCTGGCGGGATTGCGCCACCAGGCACTGAGAGGTTTTCGGCCCCGACAACACGGATTGCGAGGATACCTGAGCGAGGCATGGGTCTACCGTCGGGGTTGCCTGGAGTAGGGGTAGTAGAGCGAGGAAAGTGGTCTTGCACGGAGAGTTGTTTGGACTTGCTCTTGCCCAGTTTCCAAGACATATTATCAGAGAAACTTGATTAGAGAGGAGTGCGAAAGCCTGCTTTGCGCTTGAAGCTTGAACCGTTACTAACGAGAGACCGTGACGTGGCAGCGAACGAGTCGGCGACGGCGACGAGGTGGTGGTTGTGCTGGAGACAGGGTCGGGTTGCTCGATCGCTCGGCTCTAGCCTCTGGCGCACTCGGGGACTCCCAGAGATCGAGAAGATTGCCGACAGACATAGGCGAATCAGGCAACTCTTGTCGTTCGCGAGGATTTGTGAATAACAGGCGGACAGTGAGACCAGCGTTATGGAAACGCAGGAAGTGAGAGACAGAGGTTGCTACTTTCGGGAATGCGTACGGCCCAGAGATGTGTGGAGTGGACCAAAGTTCTCGGCAAGCATGTACGCAATGATCATTCAAAGTCTTCCCACTCAAGTGACTATGGCTACTGTAACCTTTATGATAGCTGGATCAGATAATTCCTACGAATTTCAAGCCTCCAAGTCCTTGCATCATGTTTCTTCTCGCTTCAGCTGCCAGGACTCTTTACAGCTCTTTTACCTTTGATGCCAGGGGAAAGGCATTTAATTTAGCGCCCAACTTCGGCGTACTACCGCATTTGGCATGTTGACATTACATTACAACTTGAACCCATGTCGAAGGTCAGCATGGTCCAGACGAGCCTGCTTCGTCCCCTCGCTTTCGTTGGGCTCTGAAAATTAGAATATTGATATTGTGGCTTAGACACCGCTGCTGCAGTAATTAATTCTATTGTGTTTATTGCCTGACTTGCAGTCTCGGCATCTGCCGTATTTTAAACTCCGGCAAGCAGCGGCAAACCTTACTCTGACCGCTGTCCACAGAACCACAACGGTGCCGCTGCCCGTCGAAAAAGTTCACTCGTTCCCCGCCGTCGTCGCTAACTTCAGTTCTTTCCAGCCTCTCGCGTTTGCACCAAAATGGTGTGTGGTTCGATTCTGTAGGGGGAAACTATGCCGGAATGCTGAACCGTTCTGCTCGTGCGGTCCACCCGTTATCCGCTCATCTTTGCAGACTCTCGCCGTCGATCTCCTCAACCCTACCCCCGCCACTGAGGCTCGCAACCACAAGCTCAAGCGTTTGGTGCAGTCGCCAAACTCGTACTTCATGGACGTGAAGTGCCCTGGTGCGTTACGCTCCGATCCGCGGGGTTCCGTTACCTGACTGCCTTTCCTCCGCAGGCTGCTTTGCTATCACTACCGTCTTCTCGCACGCACAAACCGTCGTCCTCTGCGGTGCCTGCACAAGCGTTCTCTGTCAGCCAACCGGTGGTAAGGCGAGATTGACTGAGGGTGCGTATACTATCTCCAGACACACTCAATCCCTACTGATCATTCCTCCAGGGAGTTCGTACCGTCGGAAGAACTAAGTTATTCGTCGACCACCTGTATTTCCTTGCAGTTTTCCAGCCCGTTGCTTTGGTTCATCCATTCATGTCCGATCCTCGCGTCTTGCATCTCCCTCTCGCTCACGAATAACGCCCAGAGGCAAGGCGGCACGCCAGCTGCCATACGATGTAGTCGCCCGCCCCCATCGATGAGGCTGTTCCGCTATGGTTCATGTTGTCAGTGTATGATTATGCTCGTAAGTATGTATATGCATCTGCCCGCTGCCTGACAGACTACACCCCCAGAATGGATGCGGACGTGCTCGAAAGCGTTCTCCGAAGAGTGAGGGCTGGAGTTTTTGCTAACCTGCCGGCAATATGCATGACAACGATTCGTACATGCCCATGAAAGCTTGAGCTTCGATTCGTACAAAGTTTTCTGGAAGCTTTTTCATATGTTAATGAACCAGGAGCCCGCTCCCGATCCTGTCAGTGAATGTGACAAAGTGAGCAAGTTCATCTTTTGAGCACATCATACCATTAATCATGGCTTAATAGCACTGTATCCCGTCCCGCTTCATTGCTGCTCAATCGACCTGTCCACACCCGCTCATGAGGCTCGCCTCGATGTTGCTCGTCCGACGTCCCTGGGTCACGTCCACGTTGTGGCGGCCACGTGGGCGGTAATAGCGAGTCAGGCGCTCCGAGCTTCTTCAACATGAACTTATCGCCATTTATCGCATATCTTCCGGCACTTGAATTAGCAAGGAAACAGTCATCATGCGAGGAGTACAAACGTACTGTCGCAGATATCGTTTGGACTTTTTTATGCCGCTACGTAGGATATGCCTTGGAACGTAAGAAACAAGATTGGCTTACCTTACGGTCGTTTAAAGTGCTTCCGCCTTTCCACAGTTTCTTGCCACTTGGTGGTCTAAGGTGAGTGATTTTTAATCTCTCAGGTTAGAGTTATTGATAAGAGGTTTCCCAGTCGACGTAGATGCACAAAGCTATAGAAATGGCTCGAGTTACATTCAGCCCTTGACCACCTGCACCGCCTCCCTGCGAATCAGGCGCTTATTGGGCTTTCTTTGTTGTCAAACCCCGCCCAAGCACGCATGTACCTGACTTACCGCCTACCTTGTTCCGTGGCTTGGCCTAAGCGCCATGACCTCCGATCATCAGCAACCCGACAAACGAACAAAAGCGCACGGAACAGGGCGATGTGCATTTAGGGTTGGTGGGCAGGAGGGGGTTGAAAGGCTCGCTCTTCGACTCCCCTTTGACACGATGCGCCCCGCGCACGCGACGAACGCCCTTTCATAGACAGAGTGGCTAAACGGACAAAGTCCATAGTGTCTTTTGGTGAGTGGCGGTATCTTTGGGTCATTGTTCGTGGAGCGTACGACTTATATACCGCCGCTGCACAGGGATCATTCGCGTGTTCCTTGTCCCCCGTCTGCGCACTCCTCTCAAGGGCTGTTGATCAGCTCAACGTCTACTCCTAATCGCAGTGCTTTGGACACTACGTTCTGCAATTACACCAACGTCACACCCCGACATGTCCTTCATTTTGAACGAACAGAGCTGCCTGGCGCAGTCACGAGCCTCTACAGCTACTTCAGACGCGTCGCGGACGTTGAAGGTGCGATAGGAACTTCGCTTACAATCATCGTATGATATTAACATTCATATCCGCACTTGCAGCATGACCATGGTTATGACTTCCAAATGGACAGTGTCTTGGGACCTCCAGATTTCCCTGATGCCACCATTCGGGGACTTGCCAACACTGGGTCTTATTCAGCGGGCATAGAAGGCGTGAGTTCTTATCCAACTGACGTTATGCTTTCTCTCACCAAGCTTCTATAGCTTCTCGTATATGCCCAACCGGGCACATCGAACTACGAGCTGTCAAATAATGCCCCTGTATTCATGCTTGGGGCTGGTATCCATACGGACAACACAACCTTCGCGTCACCACAGGGACTGCGCCAGTATCCCGGTTTCTCCTACCTCGCCAAAGAACGCCCAGGAACATGGCCTGTGAACGGCGTCGAGCCTTGCCTAACGATCGACACCAAACTACTCAGTTCTCCCGAGCCGCCATCCATCGTCCCTAGTCTTGCCGACGACACATCCGATAGCTCTGATTATTCCTCGGATTCCGGGTACGACTCGGAGTTGTTGGAGATCGAGAGTCCGTATAAGAAGCGCAGAACGTCATCTCAGTCTCTGCCGAAGTACCCAATCGAGTTACTCTCCGCCGCCGACCCGGGCTTCGCCGTCCTGCATCCGTCTGTACAACTCTTGCAGCGTAGCGAGTCTAGGCAGCAGTGTAGGACACCTGCGCTTCAGATGAAGGAGGAATTCTTCCCCTCGTTCGCTTCGCCCAAGCGCGTGGCGAAGAGGCCCTTACCAGAGCCTTTGCCGTCTATTTCTCAAGTATGTGGTTTTATCAACTTGTTGGTTGTGCTGTCAGCTGAGTACATTGTGCAGAGTGTGGCTCGGCGCTCTCGTCGTTCCGGCGATGACGATGCCGAATACCTTCCGCCGACGTACGAGAGAATGCTCAGCCCTCCTTGCACGCCCTCTGTCTACCTCGTCGAGGACGACCCCGAACCCACGTTCTCCACGCGCGTCCTCGCCCAAGGAATACGCCTGCCTTGTCAGAGACTGCGACTGCGCGCCGTTCCACGCGCCCAAGGACCGCAACCGGCACATGGACACGCACTTCCCACCGCGGTTCCAGTGCCCCGGCTGCCAGCGGATGTTCCCGCGCGAGGACGCGTTGAAGCGCCACTGCAAGCCCGCGACGCGGTGCGGCCGCGTCTATAAGAAGGGCGAGAGCTACGCGAGCCATGAGCCGTACTGGCGCACCTGCGCTCCGAGCAAGCTCGTCGTCCCGGACCAGCGCGACCCGTTGTATCAGGGAGATCAAGCGGCGCTGCGAGGCCTGACCTGATTATCGGACGCTGACTCGTTTTTATACTCCAACCGTTCTTTTGGTTTAATTACTATGGTCATCTAATCTAATATTCGTGCTCTTCCACGATTGTATCGTTGCCACTCGTTTCTGTACCATTCTCTTCCACGTGTTGTATCGCTAGATTTACTATGAACATACCTACAGTGTCGTCTTACTTCTCAAGTTCGTGCTCAGGTCATAAAGCAAAACTCTGATTAGCTCAATGGGCCGGGCGCGAGTGACGTAGACGTCCTTCTCGGCCAGTGCGATACAATACGATTCACCACCCCACGACAATTCGGCGCGGGGGGCATGGGACGACGTGCCAGTGGCTTTGTGGGTGCAAGCTCAATGTTTGGCGAGATGTGCTGAAACGGCCCGCGCTGCCGTCACGGCGCATGGCGCGGGCAAATCAGTCCACTGTCATCATTCATGTACCATGAGACGAAGATTATTGTGAGCTTGTTTGTGTGATGCACTTTGGATGTCTGGAAACTTAAAGAAAGGACGTGATACCTAACTGAGGGTGTTGTCTCACGCTGGCGGGCACTTATGCCGTCCGTCCCCTTGATGGAAAGCTTCTTTTGACAAAATCGAGGGACGCTATAGGATGAGGTTGAGCGAATGGCGTTTCACGGATTTTTTTGTAGCATGTGCCGCAGCGAGAGCTCTCGAGGGCTGCCCAAGAACTGTCTTAGGTTATGACTTACCATGACTAGAGGCATATTCGAGTCCTTGGACATCCTCACCGAGCGAAAATTTTCTTCATAGTTCACCAATTATATCAGAGCGCGCTGAGGTCGAGCGCTGTGTGGATGTTCGCCGCATAGCACAGCATCAACACGCTGCAGCTTTGAATGGAGAGAAACCAGAACCCCCGAATATCGGATTAATAGACTTTGGAGCGTACATCCAAACCGACATCCGGGGGTCCTCCAATGCCGCACGCCTAGCCGACGGCCGTTGCAGCTCTGCGGAGTTGGGCGTCGTGTCCTGACTCCGCGCGAGTCATCCAGCGACGGTGCCGCGCAGGCCATCCGAGCACATCGCAGCAGTCGGAGTGCTTCGCACTGCGCACAGCGCACGCTGCTGCACTTGGCTGGCTCGAGCCCCAGTTGAATCTGTGACTGTGGGCGCAGCATGCAGCTGTCGGTCAGTAATTCTGTCAGAACTAAGAAAAAAACATAGCGGCGAAGAGGGCGGCGGATACGTATGTGATGACTGCTGGGTGGCGAGCGTTGCCGAGACGCCCGCGGAGGCATATGGGAGGTAAGGCATTCTCTCGTAAGCGGGATTCCCACCGAGCTTGTTGGTTTTGTGATCGAACGATGCGGCGACCAATCCAGGCCCCCTGCCTGTAGATGTGTAGCAATTCCCCCAGGTTCGTAGAGGCCTGCAAATATTCTGAAGATATTTCTACACCGGCAAGTGGTGTCGCAGAACAGGACGGGAGAAGCGAGGTCTCCGCAGTGGGTTGCAGGGGTGTGCGATTTAGGCAAGATCCAGATCTGTATTTCATTGCTACGCGGCACCCGGCGCTTGTGGACCACGCACTTGGCGGTGGGTGCCTTATAAGAGCGGAAAGAGTACACCGGCCCATCACCCATCCCTTTCGCTCCTTCATATTATATTAGCGTTTCTCTGTCTCCGTCCTCGACCACCGCAGCGTTCTCTGGCTGTCAGCGTCGCCGACATGGCAGCAGCCTCTACCCACTCGGACGCCCCCACGAGCGAAAAGGCAGAAACAGAGCACAAGCCTGAACCGCAGGCAGAGCAAAAGGTCAAGACGGGTTTCTTCTCGAGGAGTAAGAAGTCAAAGGCAGGCGAAGAGGTTGCGGCAGAGAAGAAGGATGACGGCGAGGCTGTGGACACACCCAAGGTCGCCGAGAAGGACGTGCCCCCTGCGTCGTTTGGGTCCCTCTTCAGGTGCGTCGCGGCGCCATCGTGTACCAACACCGTGTATACTCATCTTTCACAGGTTCTCGACCCCCTTCGAACTCTTTCTCGATGCCATTGGCCTGGTGTGCGCCGCTGCCGGCGGTGCTGCTCAGGTGTGTGCGACTGTCGCTGCGTTTAACCGTCTGCAGAGCCTGACATGGGTTCCCAGCCCTTGATGAGTTTGATATTCGGACGATTGACACAAGACTTCGTCAATTTCGGAACCGTCATGACCCTCGCACAAGGCACAGGGCCCAACGCCGCCCAAGCTCAAGCTGATCTGCCCGCGGCTGCTGCAGGGTTCAAACACGCAGCCGCCCTCGATGCTTCGTACTTGGTGTATATCGGTCAGTTGGCCAGCCGCACACATTGTCGATAGCGCTGACGACAGCTTCAGGTGTCGGCATGTTCGTCGCCACGTTCGTGTACATGTACATCTGGGTGTACACGGCCGAGATCAACGCAAAGCGTCTGCGCGAGCGTTACCTCCAGGCTATTCTGCGGCAAGATATCGCCTTCTTCGACAATGTCGGCGCCGGCGAGGTCGCTACGCGTATACAAACCGACACTCGTGAGTTTTCTCTCTGACCGGTCAGTACGGTCCGCTTCCACGGCCTCATACCCCCCTCGCCAGATCTCGTCCAGCAGGGTATTTCTGAAAAGGTCGCGCTCGTCGTCAACTTCTTGGCCGCCTTTGTCACCGGTTTCGCGCTCGCCTACGCCAAGTCCTGGCGTCTCGCCCTCGCCCTCTCCTCCATTTTGCCATGCATCGCCATTACCGGCGGCGTCATGAACAAGTTCATCTCCATGTATATGCAGTACGTTGTACAGTTCCAATGCGCATACAGCCCAAACTCATAGCTACCTAGGTTGTCTCTCAAGCATGTCGCTGAGGCCGGCTCACTCGCAGAAGAAGTCATCTCCACTATCCGCACCGCTCAAGCCTTCGGTACCCAGCGCATCCTCGGGAACCTCTACGATGTCTTCATCGGCAAGGCGCACAAGGTTGACATGAAGGCTGCCTACTGGCATGGTGGAGCACTGGCTGTGTTCTTTTTGTCATTTACTCCGCATATGCCCTCGGTAAGTGCTTTCTCTGGCCCTCCTCACGCGCCGGGCCGCTCAACAGGATGTGTAGCATTTGATTTCGGGACGACGCTCATCAACCGCAACGAAGGTAAGGTTCGCCACGGTAACCGCGTTCGCACCAGCCCTGACATGTGACTGCAGCGGGTGCCGGTGACGTCGTGAACGTCTTCTTTGCCATCCTAATCGGTTCGTTCTCTCTCGCTCTGCTCGCCCCGGAGATGCAAGGTATGTCCGCGCTTGGTCTCTGACCCTCCCTCGGAAGGGACGCTCACACGCTCCTGGCAGCCATTACACATGCCCGGGGCGCCGCGGCAAAGCTCTACCAGACCATCGACCGTGTGCCCAGCATCGACTCTGCGTCCGAAGAGGGTCTCACGCCCGAACAGTGCGTCGGCGAGATCGCCTTCGAGAATGTCAAGTTCAACTACCCCTCGCGCCCGAATGTTCCCATCGTTAAGGACCTCTCTGTCACCTTCCCCGCTGGAAAGACCATCGCCCTCGTCGGCGCGTCCGGCTCCGGCAAGTCCACGACCATTTCACTCGTTGAGCGGTTCTACGACCCCTTGAGTGGCGCGGTCAAGCTCGACGGTGTCGACATCCGGCAGCTCAACGTCAAGTGGCTGCGCACGCAAATCGGTCTCGTGTCGCAGGAGCCCACGCTGTTCGCCACCACCATCAAGGGCAACGTTGCCCATGGTCTCATCGGCACCAAGTGGGAACATTCGTCCGAGGATGAGAAGATGGCGTTGATCAAGGAGGCCTGCGTCAAGGCCAACGCGGACGGCTTCATCTCGAAGCTCCCTAACGGGTACGAGACCATGGTCGGTGAGCGCGGCTTCCTGCTGTCCGGCGGCCAGAAGCAGCGTATCGCCATCGCACGCGCCATCGTCTCGGACCCGCGCATTCTTCTGCTTGACGAGGCGACGTCCGCGTTGGACACGCAGAGCGAAGGTATTGTGCAGAACGCGCTCGACAAGGCTGCGGCAGGTCGCACGACGATCACGATCGCTCACCGGCTGTCGACCATCATGGACGCAGACCGTATCTACGTTTTCGGCGAGGGCGTCATCATCGAGTCGGGCACGCACGCGGAGCTGCTGGCGCAGGACGGCGCGTACGCGCGGCTCGTCAACGCACAGCGTCTGCGCGAGGCACGCGAGAAGGTGGCGACGTCCGATGGCGACGACAGCAGTGAGACGGCGGGCAGCCACGAGGCGCCCGAGGAGGACATGAAGAAACAGGCCGAGGAGGAGATCCCGCTCGGCCGCTCGCACACCGGCCGCTCGCTCGCGTCGGAGATCCTCGAGCAGCGCAACCAGAGCCAGGAAGAGCCCAAGGCCAACGAGTACTCGATCCTGTACCTCTTCCGGCGCATGGGCCGTATCAACCGCGATATGTGGCACCAGTATGCGATTGGCGCAGTCGCTGCCGTCCGTGCGTATACTTCTCATCTCCTCGTGCATGAACGCCGGCTCATTTTATGCGCGTGCAGTCACTGGTTCCACCTACCCTGCGTTCGGTATCGTATTCGGCAAGGCCATCAACAGCTTCTCGGACACGGACAACCACCAGCGTCGTCACGACGGCGACCGCAATGCCCTCTGGTTCTTCGTCATCGCCATTATTTCGACGATCACCATCGGTATTCAGAACTACATCTTTGGTGCCACCTCCGCGGCATTGACCTCGAAGCTCCGTTCTTTGAGCTTCCGCGCTATCCTCCGCCAGGACATCGAGTTCTTTGACAAGGATGAGCACAGCGTATGTTCCCCATACATAGCTGTATGGTATCTATGCTGACGGACTGGTTTAGACTGGTCAACTGACTTCCACCTTGAGCGATAACCCACAGAAGATTCAGGGTCTGGCCGGCGTCACCCTCGGAGCGTGAGTGGTTATTGCCTGTAACACAAGACCTTGAACATATCTGACATCCTCTTCAGCATTATTCAGAGCGCAGCCACGTTGATTGTGGGTGTCATCCTCGGTATCATCTTTGCGTGGAAGCTCGGTCTTGTCGGTGTTGCCTGCATTCCCTTGGTTATTTCTGCTGGTTTCGTCCGCCTACAAGTGGTCGTGCTCAAGGACCAGAAGAACAAGAAGGCGCATGAGTCGTCTGCCCAGCTCGCATGCGAAGCTGCAGGCTCTATCCGCACCGTTGCGTCGCTCACCCGCGAGGCCGACTGTCTGCGTCTGTATAGCGACTCGCTCCAGGGCCCGCTCGAGGAGTCGAACCGGACCGCGCTCTGGAGTAACATCCTGTACGCGCTCACGCAGGCGATGTCGTTCTTCGTCATCGCGCTCGTGTTCTGGTACGGCTCGCGCCTCGTCGCCGCCCAGGAGTTCGACACCTTCCACTTCTTCGTCGCGCTGCAGAGCACCGTCTTCGGCTCGATCCAGGCCGGCAACGTGTTCTCGTTCGTGCCCGACATGTCCTCGGCCAAGGGCGCCGCGGCGGACATCATCGACCTGCTCGACTCCGTGCCGGCCATCGACGCGGAGAGCACGGAGGGCAAGGTGCCGCAGAACGTGCAGGGCCGCATCCGGTTCGAGAACATCCACTTCCGGTACCCGACACGCCCCGGCGTGCGCACGTGCTGCGCGAGCTGAACCTGACGGTCGAGCCGGGCACGTACGTCGCGCTCGTCGGCGCGTCCGGGTGCGGGAAGAGCACGACGATCCAGCTGATCGAGCGCTTCTACGACCCGCTCGCGGGCGCGGTGTACCTCGACGACCAGCCGATCACGGAGTTCAACGTCGTGGAGTACCGCAAGCAGATCGCGCTCGTGTCGCAGGAGCCGACGCTGTACGCGGGCACGGTGCGGTTCAACGTCCTGCTCGGCGCGACGAAGCCCGCGGAGGAGGTGACGCAGGCGGAGATCGAGGAGGCGTGTCGCAACGCGAACATCCTGGACTTCATCCAGTCCTTGCCCGAGTACGTGCCTTTGTCATGTTTGCTTGCCCCTGAGCCTGCGCTGACTTGTATTGCAGTGGCTTCGAGACGGAGGTCGGCGGCAAGGGCTCGCAGCTGTCTGGCGGCCAGAAGCAGCGGATCGCGATCGCGCGCGCGCTGCTGCGGAACCCGAAGGTGCTGCTGCTCGACGAGGCGACGTCGGCGCTCGACTCGAACTCGGAGAAGGTCGTGCAGGAGGCGCTCGACATCGCAGCCAAGGGCCGGACGACGATCGCCATCGCGCATCGGCTGTCGACCATCCAGAACGCGGACTGCATGTGAGCACCGACGCTGGTTGCCCTCTTTTCTCCAGTTGCTGACGTGTGTGCCTGCAGATACTTTATCAAGGACGGAGCGGTTAGCGAGTCTGGCACGCACGACGAGCTCATCGCGCTGCGCGGCGGGTACTACGAGTACGTGCAGCTGCAGGCGCTGAGTAAGAAGTAGACGGACAATGGAAGGATTTCTCTCTTGGATTCATACTGCTATCATCTGTAGACGCGACGCCCCCTCACGCCACGCATGACTTTCGCTTTCGCTGCTTTCTAGTTTCTGTTTAATGTTTCTGCGGTTACGTTGGCATACCCCCTTTACTGATCAGGATACATCACATCGTAGTCAATTCATAGTACCTAGTCACCTCTTCGCCGCAACTCGACCATGTAGGCAAGCTGTAGGCCGAAATATAGTGCCGCTTTGCCCTTAAGTACTTGTGGCTGTGCGATATGTTTCTCCGGCTCTTCCCAGTCAGGGAGGGAAAGACCCACGAAGATCGCTATCATGGTCTGGGAAGAATGGTCAAGCTGAGTCTTCCATGCCTGGCCATGGTGGTTTAAAGGGTGAGGTGGCTGTGATTTGGACAGAGGTGCGGTAAAGAAGTGAAGTTACGGTGGTAGAGACTGTGCGTCGAGTGTTGGTCGAGTGTATCATTTCCGCGACCAATTTACCCTCAGTCGTTACACTTGCATATGCATACGTAACCCTCTTAACTTGAATAGCTATTGGAAGGGCTTGATATATTAAACACTGATTGTCCGCATATCTGAGGGACCTCGGCGGTGCTCGCGTTCAATGTGAAGTCCAGAAATTAGTCCCCAGACTGCAACGCCACTTTCAGCAGTCGCTATCTGGAGTTTGGTGTGACCTTTGGCTCTTTCTAGATAATTTGTATCTGGATTTAAGCATGACATTGACCGTAGTATGTGAGTCCTGGAAGGGACTGGTGGCACTGGTGCATGCAGGCAGGGCACGAGGAGAAAGCCTGGCGGACAGACCGGCGCCAACTCCGCCTCAAAACGTTCAGCGCTGCGACGACGCCGTCATCACATCAGCCCAACTCTCGCAGCTACAACCCCACACCCCGCCGCTTCCGCCGCCATGTCCCTCAAACTCGAACCCAGCACCACGCTGGGCTTTGCAAGTATGCCGCTGCTCTTCTTGTGTGCGCTACGCGGAGGCTGAGTGTGCCTCCCCAGGACCACTTACCAATCATGTCAGGAAGAACCTCACGATGCACAACCCCCACGAGCAGCCGATTGCGTTCAAGGTGAAGACGACCGCCCCGAAGGTGCGCACGCCGCTCTGTGTGCGATGAGCTGGGCTGACTGGGTCGTGTGCTGCAGCTGTACTGCGTGCGACCGAATTCGGGCAGAGTCGAGGCGGGGGAGACGGTGGAGGTTCAAGGTGCGCATGCGCCGCTTGCGCTCGTGTGCGGGGTGCTCAAAGCGCAGAGTAGTTGTGTTGCAGGCTATGAAGGAGGAACCGCCGCTTGGTGCCAAGTGCAAAGACAAATTCTTGATCCAGAGCACGCTCATCACACCAGAGAAGGATACGCTCCCGCTGCAAGATATCGTGCGCCCCTATACCTTCGCTTGGGCTGTACTTGTACTGAAGGCTTTTACAGTGGAACGGCGAGACAACGGAGGATGCCATTCACTCGCAGAAGATCCGCGTGGCGTACCTGCCGCCTGAGGGGCAATCCGTCCCCGAGGAGGAAGAGCCTCAGCCCGCCACCGTGTTCCAGCCCGACGTCAAGCAGAGCGTGAGTGGACACATCCCAGCGTCGCGCTTTGCGCACCTCGTGCTGAAGCCGTGTCTGCAGACGTACATCACCACGGCCGAGCGCGCCCAAAATGGCCACGGAGCTATCCCAGACTTTGCCGCGCAGGACGACAGCTACCACGGCCCGCAGACGGACACCGAGGCCGTCGACGCGCCGTCGTCCCCGCCCCCGCCACCGCGCGCGCTGCCCGTGGAGCCCTCGCCCGTCGAGCCGCAGCCCGTCGTCCACGTCAACGTTCACACGCCCCAGCCCGCCGCCCCCGCGCCCCCGCCTGCGCCCGCCCCGGCCGCGGACCCGAACCCCGAGCTCGTTACGAAGCTGCGCGACGCGCACGCCGAGATCGAGCGCCTCCGGAATCTCATCTCGGCGATGCCGGACCCCGAGCACGGTGGCCCCGACGACGACGAGCAGCCCCACAGAGGTCCGCAGGCGCACGCGCGCGGTGTCGGATGACGGGAGCACAGTGGGCCCGGAGACGGAGGTGGGCAGCTACGTCGAGGACGGCCTGGTGCAGCCTGAAGGCGTTCCGCTGCAAGTCGTGATCATAGTCTCCCTGGGTGTCTTCATCGTGACGTATCTATTCTTCTGATCCCCGTTGCTTGTATTTGTCTTGTCTGCAGAGACGTTGTTGTCGTAGTGCAAACATCCACGCTCGTTCGCCACTTTTCCCGCCGTATATGCTTATCCCTTCGTAACATATCCCGTTATGTATAATTCCTCGGATTTTTGCGCCTTGTCTCCCCACCAGGGTTGGCTTCTGTCCATTCCGCACAGGATATGCTACAGCGTAAAATCTGTGATTGTGATTCTTCTGTAGCCGATCCATACGCGTACACCCTGGTTGCCGCCATGACCCTCAAATATACCCCCTTACGAATTTCCCCATCTTGGTGTGAGGAGTAGTATACCCTCCGAGTTTCAGCAGGCACGATCTTCCTGGCTTGCGCTCAAAGACCCTGCAGGGAAGCAGATCCTGGAACCACGGGCAACCTTTCAGTGCGCCACTGTCCACATTACCGGCTTCAAATGTCACTCGTATAAAAGAATTGACGAGCATGAGCTGTCATCAGTGGGATGCAATGCATGGCATAGAATACACACAACAACGTTGAACATAGTGAGACACGCCTACGTAAAATCTACTATACACATAGAGTACATCCAAAGTTGGTTTGCAGGGTCCAAGAAAGACTATGTGGAATGATAGGCTAGTGGGAAATGCGATAGCTGCTAGTTACTCTGGAGATCCTGAAAGAGGCTGTAAGATATATCAAGGAGATGATCCACGGATGGTAGACGCGTCGTTATTCTGCTCCAAATCTGGTTGTTGACGACGCTGTTGAACCAGTGATTCAGCCTTGATAACGGCACACCCGCCAGTAGCTGAGATGGATTCGGTCGACTGCCGGGCCCCAACAGAACTCGCAACGGAGGCTCCCACCGATGGACTGGACGGGGACTTGAGCTGCGCGAGCCGCTGCTCGTATGCGACCAGCGTCCCGTACATCTTCGCGTTCTGCGCGACCGCCGTCGCCCGCTGCTCGGCAATCTCGGCGACCTCCTTCTGCAGGTCCGCCTCGCGCCGGCGCACGTCCGCGAACTGCATGCTCAGCGCGACCGTCTGCCCCTGCAGCTCGCCGTACGCGGCCGCCTTGTCCGCGCACGCCGCCTGCAGGTGCGCGGCGTCGCGCTCGAGGCCCCGCGCGCGGCTCTGCGCGTCGCTGAGCTCGCCGCCGAGCCGCGCGACCCGGGCGTGCATCTCCTCGGCTTGCGCACCCATGCCGTCGCACTTCTGCTGCAGCTGCGAGTTGGCGGCCGCCAGTGCCTCCGCGCGCTGGTGCGCGCCCTTCGCCTCTTCGACCTCCTTGGCCAGCCCCACGATCACCGTGCGCGTCGTCTTCAGGTACACGTCGTCCTGCAGCATCTGCGCGATGGCCGCCGCGAGGTCCGTCTGCGCGCGCTGCTCTGCTCGCGCACCGTCTGGAGCTCGGCACGCGTGTCCGCGAGCGCCTTCTTGCCGAGCTCGCGCGACGCCTCGTGCGCCTGCTGCGTCTGCTCGGCCTGCGCGCGCAGAGCAGCGAGTTCGGCGCGTAGGTCGCGGAGCTCGTCGTCCTTGGTAGACAGAGCCTCGAGTGGGCCTCTTGGGCGGCCTTGAGTTGGGCGGAAAGCTTGTGCTGCTCGTTGTGGAGGTCTTGGTTCTTTTTTATCAGATTGGTGTGCCGATCAGTCAACGATTGGCATTTGCTTCGCAGCGAGCCCAGTTCCTTCTCGTGTGCTTCTTCTCGAGACGTGATGTCCTCCAGGAGCCGCTGGGCGCTCAAGTAAAGCTTCGACTTCGACTTCGAAAAATCCTTTGGGGCACTTGGTAGAGCAGTTCCTGGTGCATTCGGCAGAGCGGTTCCAGGTGCGTTCGGCAGAGTGGCTCCCGGTGTATTCGGCAGAGTAGTTCCTGGCGCATTCGACAGTGTACTTTTTGGCGTGTTCAGCAGAGTAGCTCTTGGCGGGTTTTTGTACAGTGGCCTCTGGCTTGCGCGGAAGGGTATAACCTACTCACAATGTCACATCATGGTGTTGAGAGTACTTTCGGTCAACATTTGCGATATTCATCGACGGCGATCTCACCTATTAGCTCGTGCGGTTTTGGTGCGGGAGGGACGAGTTCGAGATGTGACACTACATTGTCGCTAGACATGAGCCGTAGCATATCGCCAGAAAGAACCAAGCAAACGCACCGATCGGCCGGAGAAACTCTGTCTGCTTTGCTTGATGAGATTGACTAGGAGCACCGGCCTGGGTCGATGAAGACGTTCCTGTAGTGTTACCGGATACGTTGGGATCCACGCAGACGCGCTTTGTTGTCTCTTTCCGGGAGTTTTCGGCATCCGCGTCATCCCGAACACGCTTCTGTCCTTGCTGCGCTGCGGGTGCCGCTGGACGGATGTCGTCGCTTAAGCCGCATACGAGCCACATCTGTATACGGAATACACACATATTTGAGATGATGCTGGGACCTGCGTTGAGGACTTGGAAGCAATCTCTCCGTCTTCAAGCACCTTGGTAATCGCAGGATTCTAGTCAACATGAGTTATGAACGGCTTAGTTTAGCGGAATCGGTACGGCGCTCGAGTCAGTTCATACCTCTTGTTTGGAGGTCGAAGCGTTCGAGTTGTTCGGTATGTAGTTTGACACACGCGGTGGTCGTGGAGTCGGCGGGCCCATCGTGAGGCGAGGAATTGTTTTGGTGCGCGCCACAATCGAGAAGGACCAAACCGAACGGCGAGTGAGTACTACTCCTTTGCGTGAGAAATTGGACCGCACGTTGAGTCGCCAAAGAGCGCAGAGTGTGGGTGCACAGCCCGCCAACTTGCACTGCGGATACGTCCGACTTATGAAGCTGCACTTGAAGAACTCCGCGCGGCGACTCGCCCGTGACAGTGACGTGACCTGGCTTTGATGGCCATCATCCCCCCGCTGGGCGACGCCACAAAGACGCCGGCATCGTCCGGCACGTCGAACAAATCTTGGCCGCTTGGGATAGCAAGGCACCACCAACGTTTGATGAATCCATAGTTTAAACCCAAACACACCGCAAAAGCAACACACAAAAATTATGTCTACGTGGTACATCCACAAGTACAAGATTGAAGCCACGAGCGACGATGGCGGAACAGCCCAACATACGGTCAGATGGTGCGGATGGGTGCTACGAAGGAGGTGTCGTGGTCGTAATAACTATAAGAGTGCATGACTACTGTTAGTAATTTCCAGGCCATACTTCGAGCGATGTGTGCATAGTTGTACAATGAACATACGGGGATTGACGCAATTAGAGCAACGTGTTTGGAAAGAATAGAGGAGAGCATAGAATCGATACGCTTCGTGGGAAATCTGGGTAAAGTCTGGATGTCAAAACCCAATTAAAGTTATCAGCCGCAACAAGCTTGCCGCTCCTACACACGGTCAGCGCAGAGGACATGCTCAGTCGGGATCAAGGGCAGGAGGTCCTCCTGCAGCTTGTGCAAGACAACGGCGAGCGGCACCGCATTGGCGCACATGACGCTGAGGTCCTCGAGACTCTCGAGGAGGCTGCCGCCAAGCGCCTTGCCCAGTGGCGCGAAGCTGGGGACGGCGGCGGCGTCCGTCGCTGCGAGAACGCCGAGACGCAGGCTGCGGATCCCCGGCGCAGAGAGCTCCGAGAGCAGCCCGAGAACCGTGCCCGACACGGGGCTGTGGTGGCGCAGCGTCAGCGCACGCAGCGCGCTGCATGCGTCGAGGCTGATGTCCGCCCGGATCGCTAGTGAACAAGACTCCGTCAGAGGCATGCAGCGGCACATGTTCCGGACGTACTCTGAGCCTCCTCCGCAGGCGATTGCAACACGATGTCCATCCGGAGATCAAGCTCTTGCAGTCGGGGAGCCAAATCCCGGATGAGCTCGCCAGAAACCTTAATGTTTTCAGGTTGCGCCACCAAGACAAGGGAGCGTAGAGTGTCTCGGGCAGATGTTCCCTTGAGCCAAGTGGCGATCTCGCGCATAAACCCGTATCCCAGATAGCCCAGGTCAATGCTAAGCTTGGTGATGCGCAGCGGATGGATGTTGGGCATAGCTTGCATGCGGTAGAAGACCAGCTGTCGGAGATAGCCGATGGACAGGCTATCAAGGTTGGGCAGCGCGGTGGCGAGGGCGAATATGCGGGAAGGAGGAAGGCCGCAGTTGGCGAAGGCAAGTGCGGTAGCCGAAGTGAAACCTGAAAAGGCTCGAACAAACTGAGGGTCGATATGTTCACCGTGGTCATAGATGTTTTCCATGCGAATGGTCTGCACGGATCGCAACTTGGGGGCGAGCGCGCCAGGGACCCGTGAAAGCCACGGGGAGAGGATGTTGTTTTCGAGCGGGATAGACGGTCGAATGATGATGCAGCGGACGAGGGGAGAGATGGTGGTGTCACTCTGAATGAAATCCTCGAAGTCGGTTAGCTGGGTGTCGGTGGACACTTTGATGATTCTGAGAACATGAGGGCGGCTCGCGGCGCCCCAGAAGCGATTAACCAGAGCGCACGACCGCAGGGTAGCGATGTCCTCTTCCTGGGCGAGGCGTACGACCTTCGAGACGAGCTCTAGGGGTAAATCGTCGGCAGACATGTCAGTGGGTTAGCTTGGGGCGAAGGGAATCGGGTTGGAGCGATGGGCCTATCTGCCAGTCTTGTGCGACGACTATTTGAGCGCATGCTGAGCAAGGTTTTGGGGTCTCGCAGGAGAAGAACGAGGAAGGTCGCGGGCTGAATTCCGGTAGGTTGAAGACTGGTCAGGACTTGTGGCCCCGAAAGATGCGCCGTTGTTTCGCAAGAGGCAAGAGGCACAGCGTGTTCATGCGCATGGCCGCGGATGAAGGGTCCCGAGGTTCATAGATGCACCATGGCGCGGAATCCCCGTGCCGTGGATTCGTGAAGGCCAAGAAGAGAGCGAGAGGCGGTGGCGGAAGGTCGCGCGGTCAGTGCCGGATGAGGTGGGCGGCCTAGGCTGGAGTGTAAGATGGTGTTGGTGGAATCGAATCCCAAGCTGCACCAGGAAAGGCCACGAGACACGATAACGATGCGGGAGAGGGGCAAAGCAAGAGAGCAGAAGGCGCTGACGCGACCGAGGGAGCATAAACCACTTTACCTTGTTTGAACACCTCGCCAACCTACCGCCCCTCCTACTTCATACCTTGTTCCACCATTCTAACCACCTCCGATGTCCCGACCCAACCAACATCCGCTCTCGTGTTTGGCCACTTGCCAACACAGGATTTTTGTAGATCAGAACACCACGATCGTCTAGAAATCCCCATGAACGGGCGTGTTCTCGGCCGGTAGGTGTTTCATATTCCTGCAGGGTTTATTCATGGGCACAGCGACCGAAGGAACAGTTTTGTCTCGGCCTCCGAGTCTGGAAATGCAACCAGCCGAGTGACACTCCTCTGAGCTGGAGACATTGGAGATTCCAGTCTAGGACAGCGAGATAAATGGCTAGGAGACTGAGGCGTTGCCAGGAGGTGTGGGCGGTCGAAAGTTGGTCGAAAGCGAGGTGCAGGACAACGGCCGCCCCGCGCCCTCCGCGCATTTGCGGCAACGGCCGCCAAATACCAGAGCTCGCACTTAGTCTCCCCGAGGCCGACAGCGAACACAACAGGTGAATGTTGAACCTCCGCTTTGGGCTTACTCAGAGTCGTACTCGCCCGGGGATGTCGACCACAGCGAGCCTGGGCGGGCTCAAACCCTCCGCGGGTCCTGCAAGCTGCACGATAATTAGCTCTGACACAGTATACGGAATCCTACCACCGAACTGATGTCCCTTAGGTTTCAACGAGCCTTGCCCACAATATCGCAAGTCATGGGCGAGGCATCCCAGACCCCCGCCGGCTGAGCACCTCCGAGGGACGGTAAATCGTCTATTCTTCATCGATCTTCACTGCGAGAGTGACTTGAGCCCCTCTAGGCCTTCACAGTCGCACCCAGCCCACTTGTATTTGTGCCAGGAATATACGGCCACCTTCGGCAGGCGTCAGCACTTGTCCCCGTACCAACAGCATCCGAGTCATAAGTGACGCCATACCCTACGTCTACGCGGGTGTAACACCCCGGCCCCGACCGACCGTTACGCATCGGGAAGTCTAGCCTTTGTGGCGTTCGACATTGGTTTCTAAGAACGATGAGTGCAATGCATAGTGTGTTGGGATATTGAGGAGATGGCCTAACCGCGGCGTAATTTCTTCGATATTTGGCTTGAGTTTTGACTGATACTATTACCACAGAGCGCGCTACGGGCCCGCAAACCGCCATAGCTCATGTGTAGGATTGCTCCCACGAAAGGATGGACCGTGCTCGTTGCAGGGCATCAAGGAGCTGGGTGAAGGCCGGAAGCAAGGTCGTCTGGTAAGACATTCCCGCCTCGCTCTTCAAACTCGTGGGGCTGAGTTGCTGGTATATCAGGGCCGTGGTTCGACGCAGGCAGTTGAATCGAGTCTATTTTACCCTGGCCAGAAAGATACCGGAGAACGGTAAGTAGACGTGGTACTGCAATAACAGCGGGCCAACTTAACTACGCAGCCGTCCGTGAACCTCATGGCCGCTCGGAGAGACGGCGATGGGATAAATTATGGTCTCGAGCACCCATCGGGCACTTACTCTTTTCTGTGCGATTCGGACGGCCTCTGCGCACAGCTTCCACAGGCTACCGGTCTACGCTTCAGCCTTTTGGCCAGTGCCTCTGTAGCGCACGTGGTTGAGCGCCTGGCCTGTCAACTTCCGTTGCAAGCCTCCCCACTTCGGCTATTCCTGCCTGCTGACCAGCTCCGTCGACCTGCCATCTCTTCCGCCAACACCTAGCCAACAGCTCTTTGACCACGCCAGCCCATCCGCTGCCACCGTGCAACCTACACGCCCCGCCGGACATCGCCATTCTCCTCTACGATTTTGTTGCGGGCCCCATTCAACGAATCTCTGTCGAAATATGGCATAACCTGTCTGCGCCAGGTCACTGCTCGTCTTCTCTGGGCGCCCTTCTCGTCGCCGCACTCCGACATCATATGGTCGACTGTAGCAGCCCAGGCGACAGCACAGCGCAGTGGAAGCCAACTCTGGCGTGTCAAAGGCCGACAGGGATAGCAGCGAGGCAACAGCTCAAGTCTAGATTGGTCAGCAGCTGTGGGAGAACACAGGGAGGCGGTGAGTCGTGTTGCGTGATGTATGGAGACAAAGGAGGACCAGACTTTGTCGCCCGAGCTGATGATGTTCATGGAAGACTTCGACATGCAAAGACGCGCAAGGCAGCCCGGCGGAAGACTGTCTCCCAGCGGTACCACAGAGCGTGAACAATCCATTTCCCTCTACAAAGAGGTAGTGCAAATATGGTGACGTGCTATTATAGGGACTCTGTCCTGACGTGCAGCCACATAGCATTCCCATATGCATGTTTAAATAATGATCTACCTGCGTATACCTCAGGCTGTCTGTCTGTCACAGCCGTTAGGAAACGGCGAGTGATCATGTACCTCCCACCCAAGTTTTACCGCCGCCGCCGCTCATATCGAGACCCCACGGATGCGTTTCTCGTTGAATATACGTCCGCATGAGCCACACGTCCGCTCCAACCGCATCGAACGTTTCCCTAGTGTCCAAGTGATGCGTATCATGAACCACACCTACTGCCAGTGGTCCAGATTATGTCCGCAGCCGTGAGCCCTTGAGCATCTACGCCGTCATTACTCTATCCGCGTCTGTTCATCCATACTACACTCGAAAATGAAATTCCAGACGACTGTAGGCGGAAGATATCTTGAATAGGTACAGCGGCGTACCGACTGTGAGATAGCGATGTACTGACACGCCGTGTCTCGGGTGGGTGGCGGCGGCCTCCTGAGACAGCGTGGACGCAACATAGCACATTGGCAAGGCATAGACGGGGTGCAAGGTCACACTCAGGACGTGGTTGGGCTCTTCATGCCTCCAAGTGCGTTAACAGGGATATGCCGCCGGCCGCAATAATTGGAGGATGCGTCGAGGACAACGGTGGGGACCACATAGACGGAGTGCAAGGCCACGCTGAGGACGTGGTTGAGCTCTAGGTGGCAGGCGGGGACGGGCGATTTCTTGCTCTTCATGCCCCAAGCAAGTTAACAGGATATGCCGCAGGCCAAAAATTTCTTGGAGAGTGCGTGGAGAACGATGGGGACCACGTAGAAAAAGATGCGGCCGGACGAAAGCAGGACCACGTTGGCGGCCGAAGAGCCAGCTCGAGTCAGACCACCCGCACACGGAAGGTTGCCGAGATATGGGAGCTATTTACCGCGTCCTCATCAACGTGGCGGCATCCTCGAGAGATTTAGTTCTGGATGAGTTTCACGGCGTCAGGATGGCAAGCGACACACACTGCCCTTCTTCCTGCGCTCCGCTCTGTCCATTTGTCGATTACCACTATGTCTAGTACTACAAAGAGACGACACCGCCCGAGCAGTTGCATTCGATGCTTTTCTTATCTGAACCTCGGCGGCGAGCGGCACGCGCATTGACATGGTCGGCCGTTATTTACAAGCCATCGGCACCTGCGCCGTTTGTACTGCTTCAGAGGTAAGCACAAATTCTGAGGCCTGAGGAGTATAGAAACGGGCCAACCGGTCACGTATATTTTGAAAACCAGCAGCCGCAACTATAGGCCGTGCCGCGCAATGAGAAGCCTAAGCCTGAGAGTGTATGATCAATGCTGCACCGTAGTTCCTACCCGCGGGCCGCGGCCGCCGGTGGCATCTCCGAGCTCTGTTGGGCGTCCGGACCGAGATAGGGCCGTTCAGATCGCTGTGCGGATAATAAAATACTTGTGCAGTTTGCTTGACGATTCAGATGTCCACCATGAAAAGTTCTCCAGTCAACCCTTTCCTTCTTGGTGAGAAGGTAGAACGTGACCGGGCTTATGCTGCACCACGAAGGCCTCGCGGTAGACAGCGAGGACGGCAGACGCCTAGTATCTGAGCAGCTGAGTCGACACGAGCTTTCATTTCGTGAAACATGTGGTAGTCCTACTGAAGTCAAACCATTCTTATCGACGTACAAAATCCCAGCTGGAGGCGATAGTCGCAAGACGTGCCTTTCATTCCGCCGCGGTGGCCTCCGCAAGCACTGCGAGTCTGACGACAACTACAGGGATCAACGCAGCAATGCTCGGTAGTAAAGGAGAAATACACACAACTTCCGGATCTCGTATCTGAAGCGGTAATGGAGATCTAGGGCTATCGCCGTCAAGGAGAGTTCAAGCTGGCAAGAAGCCGCCGTCTGTGCTCCTCATCAGCCTTCGCCAGACGAGCCATGCCCCTCGTGCCCCGCCCTACAAGCGCTTTGAGACGACGGGTCTCCTCCGCCTCCCGCGAATGTCGCGCCAGCGCAGCCTGGCTGTGCGTGACTCGTTTCTTGGAGGCTTTGTACGGGCCCACAGTCCTGGCCTTCAGGCCAATCCCCAGGCGGTCGGACTTCAAGACGGTGGGTATGGGGGTGAGCAGCGGCGTCGAATGGGGATCGAGGGGGTCGGGCGGGAGGTCAGAGGGAGTCAATCTAGAAGAACGCTCGTCCGCCTCGTCTGCATTGATCTCTGCGTCTTCGTCCGAGTCGGAGAGAGTGAGATCCACGACATCCACCGTGCGGACCTCGCTGATCTCGCCGTCTGAGTCCAGGTGCACTTCGCGTGCTTCCTGCTTCACGAAGCTGCGGTCGACCTCCTTGCCCTTCCTCCGGTGGTGTGCAGCGGTCGACGTCTCCTTGTAGGAGTCAGCTTCGCGCTGAACTGTGGCGCCGAGCCCTTCGCCCTCGCTCCAGCCCTGCTGTTGAAGCATGCCCCAGCCTCGGTTGGCCGGACCCAAGGCAAGGAACACGGGAGGCTTCACTGCGTCCTTCGCGGACGACGGCGGCGGCTCCCGCGCAAGAATGTCCGCTAGAGTCGGTGTAGGCGAAGTACGCTTGGGAGAGGGTTCTGAGCGAAGGACTCGGGTAATAAACCAGTCGTTCTTGGTCGGGCGCGAACGGGGCTCTCGAGCTGGAGACGAAGGTAAAGCGGCAGCAGTCACATCTGGGAGTGAGGACAACGACGTCGCCTCGACTGGTGTCCTACCCGCGTGCGGAAGAGACGCGACGCCGCTTGGGCCAGGCTTCGCATTACGCATCGTCCTCGTCAAGGACCTGTAGAATGACGCGGCTTCAGAATTGGGCTCCTCCACTTTCGGAGGCTCCAGAATATGCCTGGGCGTACCCATCATGTTATTGACCTCGTCATATGAGACCACTGCGGGCACGAAGCGGGGCGCATTCGCGAGACGACGCGAAGCACCAAATGCTGATTCCGTCTGCCATGGGTCGGCCTCCTCATTCTCGGGCTCTCCGTCCTGGGCTCCGCTGGGAACCTGTCCTGTTGCGAGCTCGAGGGCCTCCCGGTCCTTTGGATCATAGTCTGAGCGAATGTAGTGGGTAACAGTCGCCATAATGGGATGGAGTGAGCGAATGTGGAATGACGGTGGTGGTGGGACGGATTAAGCAGCGTAACGCAAGCGTAACGGTGAGTCAACGACGTTTGTCACGGGCGTTAAGCACACTCAGATCCCGAAATGGACAGTAAACCAGATGGTGACCGTAATGACATATCCGCGTGGGAGGAGCCAATGCTGCAGAGGACTACAGATATGAGACGGAATCAAATAATGGATGTAATAAGACAGTACATGGTATAGTTAAAACCAAGAGAAACGATAGAAATACATAAATTATCCATTAAGCGGACGCATCTCCCCAAACTCCCTTCGCAGTCTCGCATTTCACGTCAGCGACATAAAGCCGCAACCATTGCACCATTTCCTTGGTTATTTGATGGCACCGCGTCAAGTCGATCGACTCGATCCGGTGTCCCGCACCAGAGCCCGGCCGCTGGGCGATCGTAGCAGGTGTGCGCGCAAGGATGTGGGCCGTGGCCGCGAACGCCGACGCAGAGGACGTCGACACCGGCGGCCGTCCTGCAGCGGCGGATGCTGATGAGAAGCCCTTCGGCGTGGTGGAGCCCGACCCTGTCGGTGCAGCCGGTCGTGCGTACGCGCGGGAATGGGGAGGGAGACGAGACTCCACGACGGACCGTAGGGTCTCCCAATCCAGTGCAGTGCAGCCCTCGAAGCTCAAGGTGGTCAATTTCGGGCACACCCATGTTTGCGAAGTCGGTGGACTAGCAAGGTTCTAGAATTGATTGTCAGGACTTGTCAAGGTTAATAAGCACACGCAGCGCACCTTCAAGAAACTGGGCGAGGCATCCTCGACGTCGACGAGCTCCAGTGTGTTCAGCGAGGGCACCCTACGGAGGAACCGCGCCAGCTTGAGCTCACTGAAGAAGCTCGACTCAATGCGCAGCCGGCGCAGAGGCAGGAACGTGAGGGATTGCCGCCGCAGGTGCTCGATCATGGGCGAGACATTGTCCAGGAAGCAGAGCTCGACACTTTCCAGCGCAGGGCAGGACACTAGGCCTAAAATCGTGCGCGTGCGCAGCGCGCCCGAGTAGTAGAACGACGCCTTCGCGAGCCGTGGGAGCTGGATCACCCGGCTATCACTCACGCGCACCGTCCTATCGTACAGCTCGTCATGCTCCAACGCATCCAAATCGAAATCCTGGCACGATCCGGCGTCGATGTCGGACATATTACGGAGGGCGAGTTCCTCGAGGTAGGGACAGGCGCGAAGAATAGAGAGGGTCGTGTCTATAGATGGAGAATAGCCGTTCCAGTACCCGCCGAGCTTGAGAACCCGGAGCTTGCTCAGGAGATGCAGCTCCCAACCGAAGTTGAAGGACGTCATAGAGCAAGACGTCAGGCTTGGTGTCTGGCCTTCGAAGACAGCCCGCGGAGGATTCGAGTGGTACGTGTCCTCCTGCATGGAGTGTAGCACGTGAATTGTTAGCACCTCTAAGAGAGGTGCTGGCTCTCTGCATCGCGAGAGGGCTGCATGCGCCTGAGGACGATTGGGCACTATTAAGCGAAATATCTTCCATCGCCATACAGAGGTCTGAAGCAAATCCATAGTGCGCACGATACTGTCCGTCGTAACCGTCCCGTTCTCGATTCTGGGACTGAAGTCCACACATATTTGAAGCGGGGTGGACTTGGAGCGTTCGAGTTTACGGAAAGCTTTGGATAACGGATGATGGATCCCAGTGACGATGCGCGACCACAGTATCGGGGTGCTCAACGCCACCTCCTTCCAATGCCGGCACACGAGCATCAGCGTTGACAGCATGAGTGAATCTTCTTCTTCCATGGACATCACAGCAGTGGTGAATATCGAAGCCAAAAGCTCGCTGGGCAAACGGCGGACAGGCGACTGCAAGCGAACAGCGTCGTGCAGACGGGACTCCAGCATATCCCGCTCGCTGAGAAGCGACGCCATCCTCGAGTCAAGCGAGCTCAGAGCCTCGCGAAGCCCGTCTATCGATGTAGTCCCGCTGCTAGCCTGGTTGCTAGGCTGGGGTCGCGTGCGGTGTGAGGGAATCGGAGGCGGTTGTTGGGCAGGTGGCAGAGTAGATGAGGCCGTTGCTCTTGGGGAACCGGTCCACTGCTGAGGCTCGGGTGAGGGGATCCGGGGGAAGGTTGACATGGCGTCGAAGACAAGTAGCAGTCGAACTCTTCGTAAGGCGGAGGAGAAGTGGAAGGTATCGGCATCCATGAGCGCACTGGGCGAGGGGATAAGACTTCGTTCGGCATGGCAAGCGTAGTACTGCGAAGCCCTCCAGGTTATGTTTACGACAGGTAGCACCCAGAAAGTACTCACCTTTGCTCCTTGTAGCTCGTCCGACGTTAATCTCTCCAAGACACCTGGATTTAGAGTAGCACGGGGCGGGCGGTGCTGTGAGGCACAGGCCGCTAGCTCTGTTTAGGTTCCCGACGAGGGGCAGGACCTGCGTCTGCGTCAGAAACACGTTGTGTCTAAACTTACGGCAGGCCAGGCGGCGCACCTATTGTCTTCAACGTTCCGGAGAAGCAGAGCACTCCAAGGAAAGAGGCGGTTGAGGGGATGAGGTCGTTACTGCAGATTTGTGAAGATAAAGCTTTGTCCGCCTTGTACCGCCCCGCACACGAGGCCGGTCGCACATCGTAGTTGTAATACATCCATCGAGAGTGACCTGCAACGTGGGATGGCGAGTGAGCCTGGAGGCACGAGGTGAGGGAACGAGGCAGATGCCTCGCGTCAAGCTTTCAAGACTTTGCACGCCGGGCTGGATGGACCTGCCTCTTTCGTCCGCCGAGCATCATCTCATTGCATCTCAGCGACGACCCGCCTTATCTTCCGATTGGTGCTCTTGTGGGATGCCAGCCTGTGCCTTGCGGATGCCCGGTCAGGCGTTGGGTATTCAAACTTAACGAATGACAGATATCTTTCGATACATCCAAACAATACTCTACATCGTACAACAGGCTTATAGCAAGATCTGAGTCTGCAATCCCAGTTCGGAGTAGGCATAAGTAGCTACTTAAGCTGCGACAGCCGATACGGAGCGATCTGTAACTTTATAGTAGAAAAACTGCAACAGGACCTGATGAAGCCGTTCGTGAGTTCCGAGCGCCGTTAAGGGGAAAGCCTGTGCTCACGAAGACGTCCAGGAATACCGTCAATCCACTGCCTGGGAGGATGTAAGTTTCTAAACAGAACACAGACTTATCGGGATACTTACCGGCGATCCATCCAGCATTTGCCTTGATATGGTCCCAGCTCAAAGAGAGTGCAAGGATCGACAAGACATAGGTCGAGTTCCCCGCGATTGAGAAGAGGAATAATGCGGGCGACAGGCCTTCGCATTTGGTCTGAAAGTTTTTGACTGTGCGCGACACGTGAGACCAATGACCTAATGGGCTACAACATCCACTCACAGATCTGTGGTATACGGGCACCCACTAAAAGCTTGTTAGATGAAGGGCATACAAGAAAAAGTCCGCGGGACTTACGATACAGAACGGCCGAAATCCACCCGAGAAGCTGGCTACGCCATTCATAAATTTCCTTAGGAGGTGGTCGGTGCTGGCCTTTCCGAAGATGCTGGTCGATAGCCCATGCCGCAACCCCGGTACCCAGGACGAAGAGAAGCGCGCTTCCATACAGAAAGCACTGGGCGAATATTGACCTTTCTGACTTGTCGCTTCCCTCTGTACGCGCAACCTCGGAAATGAGAGGTGTTTCTTCCGAAGGAATGTTTCCCGGGACGTCCACATCCGGAATCAGGGTCGAAGCCGTTAGTTGCTGTGACTTCGTCCAGCGGTAATAGTAGATCTGTATCAACAAGATGATATCACAGACTGTGTACTAGACATCCAGGTAAGCATGACGTCAAAAGATCGACGAGTGCTGAATGAGAGGTACGCACGTATGCTGCGAGAATAATAATGGTGGGAAGAAGCCCAGCAAGCCCAGCCCCGAAAAGGTTGGCCAGATCTCCGGCCAACCAGATAACCACGAAGAGAACGCTAAGGCCTTCTCCGGACTTGAGCTGGTAGTTTTCGATGATCTGTGGTGAGTATACCACGACCCTAAGAAACGACCGTAAGCTAATATTCTAAACGTTTCACGCTGGTGCCTACCAGCATGCTATTGACATCCATCCTAGCTTCGCACGGTGGGTCAGCATCGGGTTCCTGTTTCATTTGCGATAAAGCCCACGTACGATACTGCTTGCAGTTTCACTGCCATGCACTGTCATTTTACGTGTATCGTTGAGCCCTTGTGGCGAACGTCAGGCTGCCGCCCAATCTCAATGGAATAATGACTCGTGCGGGCGGGAGCGTGTCGAAGGAATATGACAGGAGGTCAGCGGCGTCTATGTGAGGCTTCACGCGCTTTCGGCCGTTGCCGGGGCCTGCCGTCGTTCGGCGTCGGCTCGGCTTTCACAAGTCCAACGTCTCCGTCACCTCTGCCAGTGTGTGCGCGTCGAACACTCGTACAGAGCTATGAACGGACAGGAGGCATTCCGAAGGCTCACGCAGCAACTACAGAAGGGAGGTCCAAAGCTTCCAGGAGGCAAGGGATTCTTTGCCGGAGGAGGTCTGCTTGTAGCATTGGTTGGAGGAGGTTTTGCCCTCAATGCCAGCTTGTTTAACGGTACGTCTTGCACTGTATCCACACCTGCGTATCCTTTGATAGTTTTGTATAGTTGATGGTGGCCATCGGGCTATCAAGTACACGAGGTAGCTAACGTCTACCAGCGAGGTGTCGAAAGTCGTGACTGACCACTATAGGCTGAACGGCGTGACGGACAATGTCTACTCTGAAGGAACCCACCTCATGGTTAGCCGTGCCATCTATCTTCAAACTGTTGGCCCACTGGCTTATGCTCCTCCAGATTCCTTGGTTCGAGACACCCATCGTGTTTGACATCCGTGCAAAGCCCCGAAGCGTCGCCAGTCTGACGGGCACAAAAGGTCTGTTCTCAAGCTGCTGATGGAGATGCGACCTGACGGCTTGCAACGGAAAGACCTTCAGATGGTCAACATTACTTGCCGTGTCCTCTCACGACCAAGCACCAATGCGCTCCCCGTGATATATAAGGAGCTGGGTCCCGACTATGACGAGCGTGTTCTTCCTTCCATTGTCAACGAGGTCTTAAAGAGTGTTGTTGCCCAGTTCAACGCAAGCCAGTTGATTACGCAACGTGAAATGGTGCGTCCATATGAACTTGCCCCATGCGACACTTAGACCCATTCTACTCATGTACTACAGGTGTCACGTCTCATCAGGGAGAACCTCATGAACCGTGCAAGACGTTTCAACATTGTCTTGGATGATGTTTCAATCACCCATGTGGCCTTCTCGCCCGAGTTCACCCATGCCGTCGAGGCAAAACAGGTATGCCGTGTCACCCTTCCTCCATGTTTGACTTGCCAACCTCGTTCAGGTCGCACAACAAACAGCATTGCGCGCAGCCTTCCTTGTCGACCAAGCAATCCAAGAGAAGCAGGTATGATACACCAAGCCGTGATTTCTTTCTCAGTGCTTGACTTGCTTGTCCTAGTCTATTATTGTCCGCGCTCAGGGTGAAGCCCGTTCGGCTGAATTGATCGGCGAAGCGATGAGGTCAAACAAGGGCTTCTTGCAACTGCGGCGACTGGAGGCTGCACGCGACATCGCGACCTTGTTGGCAACATCAGGCAACCGTGTGATGCTCGACGCACAAAGTCTGTTGTTAAACGGTATGTTGCCTGTTGCTCACGAGCGACGACACCGTTCATTGACATTTCGCTCGGAATAGTTGCTGGAGACGATGCGAAGGAGCTCTTGGCAGCGGGTAAGAAGTAAAACACGTTACAAAATATGCTGTTCTGTCATCCTGTTGGTCCTGCTTTCTGCATTGTGACACTTGAATTCACCCTTCAGAACCCTAAGCACGCCGCGCCGCGGCTCCCGACTCCGAGTTTGGCGCTCAGATGCTGTCAAAACCACATGGCTTTCTTTGACAGCATTATGTCGCGAAATTGAGAGCCCTCTCTCCTTCTCTCCCCCCTAACCGCTTTGCAGCCCCGAAATGGCGAAGAAAGGCAGCGAAAATGCAAGTGATACGAAGAAACGACAGCTCTCAAACTCAGATTCGGAGTCGGAGTCCCTAGGTGCAGACGGCAAACGCAAACGTGTGCGATGGAACAATGAAGCTGAAGCTGAGGACGCACTTGACCAAGAGCAAGAGGCGCAGCAAGACTCAGACACCGAGGATTCTGTACCTGTAAAGGCGAGTCGTTGTGCCGCGGAGGTTGAAGCTCTGTCTCATTTGTCACTCAAGATATGTCTTGCTACGACTTGCCAATCGTGCGTGTTTTTGTCAACTCTAGGAATGGACGTTGTAATTTTAGCAGCGGAAGAGTGGGCGGCGCGTACTATGACCCCGTCACTTCCAAGATTTACGTGCTGGAGGACAGCCAAGAAAGTCCACAGTACGACCTCGCCAAGATGTGTACGCCATCCTCACAATATGCATATTGTCAACAGTTCCTGATTTATCGCGTTGACAGTCGTGGAGCAAGCTGATCCAGACGTCGTTCTCGTGAGCTCTAAGGCGGACGATGGCTGTATGGACGTTCTGAGGGCGCATAGTTGAGTATTTGACCCATTACTATGCGCATATAGTCACTCAGCGCGCTTAGCTGATGGTAACGGCGGCGTCTTTCAAATCCGCCCGCACAAGGACTTCATAGCAGCCAAGGGACGGGACCGTGTCCTGTCTCTGCGACTGCTATCCGTTCTCCCGGTCGATGATACGGCTTCCGCGACCTTATCCAGCGGCAGCTCTGACGCTGAACCCAGTAACGCGTACGAGTTCATGCAGAGGCGGAGAGACGCAGCTGGTGATCCAACCACTCAGAAGTGGAATGCATCAGTCAGGCTCGCGAACTACGCGTCCATCGACGAGTCGCCGTTATGTGTAAGCCACTGCGCACTCCGTGGATGTATGCTTACAAATTCTCACGCGACATGCATAGCTCGGCTCTGTTGGCGCGCTGCTGGACCATCTGTCAAGAGTTCGTGCCGTAGGTGACCTTGAAGACGAAGGCATCGACGGACTGGAGATTCGCGGTATAGAGTATTTGGCTCTGAAGGAAGTCATGCAGATCAGTGCCGACGCCCTCTATTCGCTGCAAGTCTTCGACAACGAGAATCACGCATCCATTCATTCTGACAAGATCAAGGAGGGGCTGTCACTGTTCGGTATATTGAACAACACAAAGACTACGCTGGGTAAGGCGCTCATGCGTGAGTGGTTGCTCCGCCCCTCGACGTCGATCCCTGTAATATCCGCACGGCACGCGACGGTAGGCTGCTTCATGCGGCCAGACAACATTTCTGTTGCCGATACCATGCACTCACACCTGAAGGGGATTAAGAACGTTCCGAGGATCCTATCTGCAATTAAAACTGGAAAAGCAAAGGTTTCGGAATGGCAAGGCCTCGTGAGAGTGAGTTTGGCATCTGCAAAACTTTACTCATCGTGTACTGATTATGCTCCCTTTGTGCAGTTCGCTTTCCATTCCGTCATGCTCCGTGATGCGCTATCAGAGCTCAGCCATGCGGGGCAAGTTCAAGTCGTGAAGAAGGTGCAATAGACCTTCGAACATTGTACGGATATTCATTGATAGCGATTCTCTCTCAGTTGTCCAATGCTCTAGATGTTGGTAGTTTCAGAGAGATCGGCAACGTCATCAATGAGACGGCGAGTCCTTCAAGCTCGGGGTGCTTTTGAGTCTCACATTCTACTATAGATTGACTGGGAAGAATCTATGAATGCGGCGAGAGTTTGCGTCCGACCGCACGTCGATGAAGACCTGGACAAGCTGAAGCATATATATCACGGAATAGACTCTGTGTTGGTGAGCGTGCCTGTCAATGTATAAATGCCATACACCACTTACTACGTTGTCGTGAAGTCCAAAGTAGCAGAACGAGTTTCAGCTGTAGTGCCAACGGGCTACGCCGCAAGCTTGAATGTCGTCTACTTTCCTCAACTAGGCAGGAATGTTGTAGCTTTAGCCCATTCGGCAGCTCAATCAACTTCTAGGGTTTCTAATATGCGTCCCTATGCTGGAGGAATGGCAGGAAAATGGAGTCGATGTGCTGGACGGATGGAGTTTTCAGGTAAGGCAATGCTTTAACAGATGATGAGCGCGATCTGACAAAATATGCAGTTCTCATCAGAGTATGAAGTGACTCTGTCTTTTTGACTCGCAAGTGCTAAGTCAGCTCAAGGGCACAAGTTTACTTCAAATCCCAGGAGATGCATGGTGAGTTCTTATGCTCTGTAAATTTCATTCCACAGCTAAGCATTGTGCGCAGATTTGGACCTACACATCGGGGATATTCATTCGTCAATCGTTGGTTGGTCGTCTAGAGAGGGTTCTACCATTAGCAGCTGATAAGTCTTGCTAGACCGGGAAATAGAGATCGTTCAAGAGCTTGTGGAGCAAGTTGTAGCATATGAAGCGACCTTGGTTATTGCGTGCGATATCTGCGCGGAGTTAGACTGCCTGTTGTCTTTCGCGGAGGCTTCTAGGGCGTACGACTATCGCCCGCCAGACTTGGTGGAGGACAACGTGATCGTGATCGTGCAAGGCAGGTGCGTAGGTTACGACAATTACCTTCTGGCTGTCGCCGATGGTATACACGGTATACACAGGCATCCTCTTCAAGAGCTGATAGTCGACACCTTCGTCCCGAACGACACCTTCATCATCGGCCCGGACTGTCCCGAAGAAGTCGCGATAGCGCTAGAAGATGAGCAGCAGCTCGACGAGTCGGTCAAGGGCTGCAGAAATAGTGTGACGATTTGCACCGGTGCGAATGCGTGCGGAAAGGTGCTGATATCGTTACTTAAGCTGGTTGTGATAACCTGACTATTTGACTATTTCCTAGAGCGTATATCTGAAACAGGCTCGTCCTTGCTCACTGCTTTGAAAGTTTATCACAAGCTTAGCTTGTGGTATGCTCCAGGTGGCACTGATCCAGTACATGGCCCAGGTAAGTCAATATGCCATTTCTGTCGGCAAAAATGTGTTAATGCACTAGTAGATTGGATGGTACGTCTTGTGCACGATCCCTGCTGCACTAAATCGGCAGCAATCCTCTCTAGCTTCGTCCCTGCACAGTCCGCGAAGATGGGTATTACAGATAAAAGTGAGCATACCATAATCTCCGCACTCGCGATCTCATTTTCTGGTAGTCTTTACCCGTATTCAGACCCGGGAGTCTGTCTCTAAGGTAAAGTTATCACAACCTCATGCCGAAATCTGCTAACAAGATTCCGTTGCGGTGAGGTTCAATCCGCCTTCATGATTGATCTTAACCAAATCTCCTTGGCGCTGCGCAATGCCACACCGCGATCCCTCATACTCATGGATGAATTTGGCAAAGGAACCGTTGCTTCAGGTTTGTCCCATCACCAGCGCGAGAATGTCGACCGACACGTTTTCCAGACGGGGCGGGCTTATTTTATGGCGTTCTCAAACATCTCGTCGATTGTGGCCCTGCGTGCCCAAAGGTCCTGGCGGCCACACACTTTCATGAAGTGTTCCGGGAGGACATGCTCGATCCCGAGGATGTGCCCGCCACATTCGTGCACATGCAAGTCATGCTGACGGCCGGCGACGGCGAGGTCCTCGGGATAAGTTCAACCAAGGCCATCAGTGCGGAGGACGAAGACGAGGGTGACGCTCAGCGCGATGGCAGGGTCCTCTCTAGGGAGAGTATCACGTACTTGTACAGGTGCAGGCCCATTCGATGGTTCAGCATGACCAGACCTTGACACGCTATTTCGCTGCCAGGCTTGGGAAAGGCCTCGGGCTGGACTCCCACGCCGCAATATGCGCGGAGCTCTTCGGCATACCTCGCTCCATCGTCCGGCGCGCTCAGTACGTAAGGTGAGCTCCGAGCCTGCCTCCAGCGTGAACTGCGCCTGACGGCCGGTCGCAGCCACCTCCTGACCAAACACGAGTTAGGGGTCCTTCTTGACGAAGAGATGAGTGCTGGGGAGCGCGTGGAGCTGGAGGCTGCCGAGCAGGTCTGCAGACGGTTCCTCGCTTGCGACCTGCAGGGCGACAATGGAGTTGGAGCGAAGACCTTGCTGGGGCAAGTCTTGGGTCAAGATCAGGGACAGGACGATGGTATGGTAAACTGAACGTTGGGGACCAGTACAGGCGGCGTGGGCTAACGCTTTCTGTACGGTCGAGGTTCCGCTACTTGCGGCTATTCGAATCTCAAAGACGTTCCGGCTCGATGTAACAGCGATAGGCTGAACGCCTAGGGGCGTGAACGTCTTCAGGTCGACATCGGCGCACTTTGAAGACCAATGTCGAACCTGCGGTCACGGACAGTCACCGTGGTACCAGTGGCGGTGGCCGGTAAAAGTCGCGCGTCGGGCCCACGCGCCTTTCGAGCGCTTACATTGTGATGGCTCCGCCATCATCGGCGCGCGAGGCGTCCCGCCGTGGCCCCAACTATGACTGGCCATGTTGAACGTGTACAGAGTTGATTTGTCTGTGTATAATCAAGTGCTTTCCTGACGTCCCACTAGTTTTTTAGACCACTGTCGACAATTGCAATAACAGCCTTCACATCCAAGTCGGCACGCGGAGGATGTCTGACGCCACCATTTGTTGCCGGACACTGGCAATGGGCGGAGAACGGCGCGCGCCATCCCGACGCCTGGGTGCAGAAGTGCTCGTTGATATCCGAACAAGGCGTGGGATTTTTACTGATGCGGTCCGTCAGTGCATGCCACCGACTTTTAGGTAAAAGTAGCCAAACTTTTATAAGTCTGGTCGGTGCCTCGCCACTCTTACTTTTACAACTTTGGTCAGGACCCGTTCTGCGGTGTGGGTACGATTAGGGGCATAACGATGATAAGTGTACAAGCGCTACACAGTGCTCTTCTGCAAATCAATCGCGAGGAGCTGCGGCTCCTTCTCTACTGTACTTGTGTTGATCACCGCTGGCCCCTGGCATTGTCCGAGATTCCAGCAACTCTGTCCGTCGGTGCCGCGGGAGATCAGCTGAAGTTGTACATCGAGTCTTCGTCGCCGGTGACAAGGCACTGCTGAGTGGCCGTCCATAATATTGCGCTGGTGGGGACAAGCCAGGGACATGCATCGTGCAGCCGTCGAACAGGTCACGCGGATGGTAGAGACTGAGTGGGTCACTGCAGCAGCGTCCGGACGTGCTTGAGCCCGGGCCTTGGCTTCTATAGGTGTACTGCACAGCAACTTACACCAAGATCGATCCCGTTCCGCGCCACGTGGCGCTAAAGCGGTTTCCTCTGACGACATTCGAGCCTGCCACGCCCGGCCAGCCTGAGCACCCCGAGTGGCTGGGTGCGGTAGAGACACAGAGAGATTGCGGCTCGGGTTACATAAGTGCGTGTAGAGTTTCAGAAATATTGGTAGTATACGCAAGTACTTCGTAACGCGTCATCATCGTCGTCAGAGCGTACCATGTACCGTGACGTCCTGCAGCGGTCGTTATATAACAGTGTGCCGTATGGGATTCTGTTCACGGGCCCTCACTGCCTCCCCCGAATACGACCATGCAGCGTAGGACAGGCTGAGGCCATAACGTACCACAATACACATTCGACACACTACCTCCGTATCCTACCCATCGCTGCCCTCGTTCGACTCTACTCTGTTCGACAGACCTCCATTCAGCCTAAGACCTTCCAGAGAATACATCTGCAAGAGCCGTCGACCGTAAGCTAGAGCAAGTACGGCGGTTGTACATTCTCACACCGCCGCATCGCCCTGGCTGATGACCATGCATTCGCAGGTGGCTGTACGAACCCTCACCATATCTCGAGAAGGCACATCTAGGGAAGTGAAGGTGTCGTTAGCGTTCCGCCGAAACCTACGGATAGACGCAGCCGAGGTCGATGTCGAGATCGTGACTGCCGATGACACACTCTTCTATGCCCACACCCGCTGCCTCCTGCAGCACTCGGACAACCGACTCGGCGGCCTGATCCCCCACACCTGACTCTCCCACACCCGACTCTCCCACACGTGGGCCCTCCACCGCCCACCCCCGGCTTGCTGTCCGTGTCCGTGCCAGAGCTGGCGCCGGTCTTCGACGTCGTGCTGCACACCATCTACGGATGGTCATGTGAGGAGTACGGACTCACCTTGAGCCAGATCTTCGCCGCCGTCCGAAGCCTGAAGCACTACGGCGTGTCGCTGCAGCAGTGCCTCGCCCCGGACACCCCGCTGTACGCCCTCCTGCTCAGCCACGGGCCGCTGCAGCCTGCCGAGGTGTACGCGATGGCGGCGGCGTACGATCTGCGCGCGCTCGCCGTCGCCGCGTCCTCGAACCTGCTCTCCTACCCGCTGCGCTCGCTCCCGGACGCGCTCGCGACGGAGATGGGCGCGGTGTACCTGCAGCGGCTCGCCGTGCTGCACAAGAACCGCATGGATCTGCTCCAGCGCCTCGTCCTGTCGCCCCCGGCGGGGCATCCGGCGACGGGGCGCTGCGGCTTCAAGGACCAGCAGGTGTTGACGGCCGCTTGGGCGAACTGCGCCGCCCAGCTGGCCTGGGAGGCCCGCCCCGGTACGTGTGTGGCGCCGCCTGCACAACGCTCGGCTGACCGCTGGCCTAGATCTGCCCGCGAGCGTGCTTCAGTCAATGATGGGCGAGATTGAGAGCGAGCTGTCCTGTGCGCTGTGTGAGGACGCGCTGAAGACGCGGGTGAAGGAGATTGTATACCAGTGGAATCTAGCAGAGGTACGTACGCTGCGTTCTTGCCCAACTGTGAGACTGACCTCCAGTTTTTTCTGCACTGCAGAGAAATATATCCATATAACCAAAAGGAGACGAGAAGTGTTCGTTGTCCTGTGTATCGTATCGTGGGAGTCCTCATTCATCTGTAACCTGACCGGGCAGCGCTCTTCTCGTCTGTGTGTACTATATCGTGCTTTACTTTTTAGGATTGTCGTGGTATGTGATAGCTTGCGTTTGCTTTGAAAGACCCACAGATGGCCGCAAGATCAGTACCGTAAGGTAGGCTGTAGGTAGGCTCTGACGCCGAGTCCACTTTCGTGTACGTCACGTGGCTAGACGCCGTTACGCTAAGCACTGAAGGAACAAACTCAGCCGAATGGGTCATGTTTGGCGGCCGATAGGAAAATGTATTCTCGTCAGTTTATTACAACCTGTAAATAAGAGTATTTAACGAAACAGGCTCTAGGTAGAGCTATCTCCAAAGATTTTTGAATCTTTTCAAGACTGATTTACCTGGCCACCTGGACCAAATTGAGCGCTTGCAATTGGATCGCGTGACAGCGCTGCTTGGTGGTTTTACGTGACGGTCATAGTGCGACGAGAGTAGGTAGACACTTGTAGTCGAAGTGTCTAACTTAACTTACGATGTCAAGGACCGAACAACTTGAAGAACAGAACGGCAACGACAATAACAGAAAGTCCGGCCGGCTGGGCCTCCCGTTGGCGGAACATGTCCCGAACGTGTTCGCGAACAACCGCCCCAATCTAGTGACCAGTTGTGACAACGATATTTGCCGTGCGTGACCCGCCTTTGTTTGCTCTGAATCCTCAGCCATTTTGGGCAGTCGCGTACAGTTTGGCGCTGCCTCCAAACTCCCTCGGGCGTGGTGAATCTCGACATTTACCGCTATGCCAAGCCCGCGACGCAGACAAAGTCTACCAACTATACCTCAGATATTCATCAGTGTACTGTACCGAGACCCACAGTGCTTGACATGCTCGCATTCAGACAAGGTGGCCACTCACACTATACATAGTGGTTAAGGGCGACCGGGGCTACAACTACTGTGAGAGGGATTGCTGGATGGATTAATGCAACTGAATACTATGCAGTATAGTACATTACTTACCGGGGAACAAAGCGAGCGTACTTCATGACTGGTCATTGGCCTTGAGAGGCCCTGGTCACGACAATAGGTCACAGTGAAAGCCGGCGTGATATTCGTCACCCTTGTTCGCGAACGTGTTCCGAACGTGTTCGCCGAACAAACCTCCCAGCCGTCCGGACGTTCTCGACAATAATGAACTTGATGTTGGTGTTCACACGAGCACGTGGAAGTGCTTAGGCGCGCGTCCAAGCTGCACAAACCGGCGACCCAAGGTCAAATATCGACACATAATGGTCCACCAGGGCACGCGGCAAGCCCGAATATCGCCTCAGCCCAGTAGCTCTCTTATGTACTTGCCCTATTTGTGTTAAATACATACAGAGTTGCGTAGCAATCGAATGTGTGTGTGATTGTAATGATAGCGTGCTCAGGCTGGCAGAGTCTGCGATGGTACAGGCTAAGCAAGAATGGGAAATAGGCTAGTCGTAGCGAGCATATGGAGGTGGTAGGGTGCTGCCTGTGGCGGTCGTGCGCGCGGGGCTGACGGGACGGCGTCCGAATGCCCTCGCTATTCTACCCGTGACCCGCAGAGTCCCTCCGTCCCTCGCTACTCGCCTGCCTGTCTGCCTCTGCTCGAGGTCCTCGATCTGCGAGGTTCCGCCACCCTCTTCCGTAGTCCGACCCATGGGCGTTTCTGTAGTTGCCTCATCTACGGGCTGCGGCGGTGGAACCGGTCCTTGCGCAGTGGCTGCAGAGACTTGCCCCGCGGTGAGGAGGGACGAGTCGTATACCGCTTCACGGCTTAGAGAGCTCTGAGTGTCAGGAACGACTGGGTGCACGTAGAACAGTTTATCCTGGCCCGCCTGGTTGATCGGGATAGCTTGCACGGAGTAAGAAAGCCCACTTCCGTCTGGCTGCAAACTTAGAGCTAAGCACACGCGACACAATCAGCGCATGCTTTAGGAAGAAGTGAGGAATGCTTAAACACCAACTTGCGCAAGTGCCTGATTTGGTCAGTGACCGTGTCGCGTCCTTCAGTTTCCATCGCGGGACAACGACCGCGACCACGAGGAGCGCGCAGACGACGGCGAGCGCAGTGACTGTTCCAAAATACACGGCACTCGATACGCCGTCATGCTGTACCACAATCCTGGGCGTCGTAGTGGTGACAACGGCAGGAGATGGTGTTTCCTGGACTAGTGGAAGGACCGTCAAGCCGGACTGCAGAGAAGGCGAAGGCGATGAGCCGGGGCTGGACGTATTGCCTGCGAGAATGATCGATATGGGCACGGTACACTAATTGGAGCATCCTACAAATACCGAGATGAATGCTCTAACTTGATCGCTGCGAGCTTGAGTGGTAGAGGAGCTTACCGTTGCGGTGCCTGTCGGTACACTTTGGCTATCTCTAGCTGCCAAAACCAAGACCATCCCCGTGATCGGCACTCCTGTCTTGGTGGAAAGAGGTGGGTATGGTGCAGCGAGGGTGTAGAGCCACGGTGGGCATACTGCCCGAGCTACATTAACTTATAGTACAGACGCATTTGCTGTGAACAGATGGTTACCACAGCGTACTGTCAAATGTTGAGCGGAAATAGTGAAAGGCGTCCGAGCTAGTGCGGCGCTCTTTGATCCCTAGTATTTCGTTGATTCCTTGCGCAAATGTCCGGAGAGCAGCCTGAGAATGTGCGTTATTGGACGATGATCCCAACCAGGTCTGCAACCTGCCATTTGAGAAGCTACTGCGAGCCCCTCACCAGGTGGAGGCCTGGGGCCAGTGCTGGCATACAGTTGGAACGGCCAAGGCCCAAGTACGCTCCTGCGCGAGATATGGCGCATCGGATGGTGCGTCAGTAGACCCAGCCCGCAGTGCTCAGATTGCGGAATGACTCCCCGTGCCGGGAACACTAGCGTTTGGCAGATGTGGTTCACATGTCGCCCTCCGCATTACAGCGTCAGATTATCAAGTTCAGTCTGCAGATACAAAGCTAGTGAAGCCTGATACAGTACTCACAATGCCATAGATGTTGACTACGTTCACAGACATTGAGCGTAGAACCGTGGTGGATGCGACATCCACTTCACTGTGACTACGATCACCGATAGCACCCATGGAACTGCCATACCGGAAGATGTCGAAGGTCTGCGAGTAGGAGCAAAATCAATAAATGCGATTCAATGATCGCTCGCCACAAATAGCTCTAGTCTTCCTGTGTACGACTGAAGATGTCCAATGCTTCATCGAACGTCACCTGCTCAGCGACCTCTCGCGCCCCTCCCAATGCCTGCAGCTCCCCCTCGCTGATGCTCTCCGACAACCACTCGCTATCGTCCGAGTCTGAGCTTCCCACAGGCGCGTCCGTATCCTCGTCCGACTCTGTCCCCGCTTCCCGTGCCGGCACCCATCGGCTCGTCCTCGTCGAAGCGGAACGCGGCCGGTGCGAGGGCGTACACGTTCCCCACGCCGCGCGTGTGCTCCCAGTGGCGGTCCGCCCGCGCGACGCTCTGCGCGCTCTCGACGATGCGCACGCCGAAGACGTCGTGCACGCACGGCGTGCCGCCGGGCGGGCGCGGCGGGAGGAGGTGCGGCAGGTCGAGCATGCTGCTGAGCCCGCTGTCGAGCAGCCGCACGGCGCGCCAGCCGGCGAGCGCGGCCTGCGCGATGCGCGCATCGTCGACCGACGCCCACACGTCGACGTGCGCGAGCGCGATGTCGCTGAGCCCCGCGTCGAGCACGTGCGTCTCGCCGACGAACGCGGGGAGCACGAGGTGCCGGAGCGCCGCCGCGGCGAGGAGGCGGCGCAGGGGCCCGAAGAGCCGCTCGGGGTCGGGCGTGTGCATGTAGGACACGGAGCGGCAGCCGAGGTCGAGGACGCGCAGGCGGCGCTGGGCGGCCACGAAGGCGAAGAGGTGCTGCGGGAGCAGCCACAGCGCGATGAAGGGGCGCATGCGGATCTCCTCGAGCCGGGGCAGCGTCCACGAGCAGAACGGCTCAGCGGTGGCTTCACGGACAGTCTCGTCAGTGTAGGTGAGGACGATAACTCTGAGGGAAGGGAGAGTGATGCCGCTAGGGACAAGACTGTTGTTTGAATGTGGTATGAAGATCGTGAGCGAAACTAAATCGCGGAGGAGGTTCAGGTGCGTGAGGATCTTGGGTTTGTGCACTCCGGGATGGTACGACTGAGTAGTCCACAGGTATTCAAGCCGCTCCAGCTTTTGCAGCTTGGTGACCAGGCTGTTTGATGCGCCAATTGATTGACCAGGGCAGTCGGCACAGTCCACAGTAGAGGACAATGCAGCTCCAAGCGAGAGTGACCTCAGGAGTGGAGCGTAATCCAGTATGTGCGAAAGACTGTCCAGAGCAACCTCCCTGAAGCAGGGTGTAACCTCGCAGAAAAAGGTAATGCTCCGTATCATGGGTCCATAGTCGTCTGGGCCAGAGCCCACAGTCCGCCACAGTGCAGGTAGCTGTCCGACGCGTCGTATAACGATATCTTGGTAGAGGAGTGGCAGCACGACTTCGCGCCACTGTTTGCAGACCATGACGAGAGCCCTCTTCGTGCGCACTTCGCGACACCATGGCGAGTCCCGTCCACCGCTCAGAGAGGGGTTCAAAAAGCCTTGAGGAGGAAATATAGATTCAAACACGAGGCGAAGGGCAATAGAATGAATCGGTTTGTGCGGAGGGCGGAGACGATTTATGGACTCTGCGAGGAATTCCTCTCGTCGTAGCGAAGCCTGAAACTCGTTAGAGCGGCTACACGGAACTTCGAGGATACTCACCACTTCGTGTGCAATTGCAGCCTCATACATATTTCGCATATCCCGCTCCTGTGCCTCTCGCTCCTTCAATTGCAGTCGCAATCGCTTGAGCTCTTGAACGGCCTCCTGGTGCGTGAGCTCGTCATCTGCATTGTCTCCTAAAGGGCGGGAGGGTGATCCTTTGGAGGGTTGACCGCCTTCCGTTTCGACGTCCATGTCTTCATACATGTTAGGGGCGGCCGAGCCTAGGGCTCGTCCAAACAAGCGCGTGAGGGTAACTGGGCTCGGAGGGCGGACATGTAATCAAGACTTTATACATCAAAGTCAGCGAGTCCAGCCCAGCGTGCGCTGAGCTGCAGCAGAATTGAGGACAAAGAAAGTCGGGGTGGCAGCCAGACGTAGTCATGTATAGCAGTGGTTGTTGTCACGTGGGGTGATTTCGCCTACTGGCTCGCCTCGCTGGACTTGTCCGTTCCTTCTTCTTTCTCCTCCATGTCGCTTTCGCGCTCTCCGCCGTCGTCACCATGGCTCTGCAGGTCAAGACCACGTCAAGGCTAGTCAAGGCTGGTCAAGGTTGCCCATACCGGCCGCGCACCCACGCAGCAGGAGTTGGGTCAGGTGGACCGGCCCCGGTCGCCTGATTGGTCCGTCTGCTGTGCAGAGCGATGACACTCGAATGTTAGAATGGCCCCAGCTTAGGGCCCTTAAGGGGAGTACGTAGCGCTCACATCCTCTGCTGCTGACTGAGACTCATCGCTCTCTGTCCAGCTTTCTGCCCTCGACGTAACTCGGTGCCGTCCTGCACAGCGCCACGCAGCCCGACCGATGGGCTCGGCCTACTGAGACTCGCACGTCCAAAACCGCATCCCTGCACCTCCCACCTGCACCTCCATTCCCACCCAAAGCCACGACTCAGAGCTCAGTCTTTCTGTCTAGCTCGCAGCATTTCTCCGTTGTAATAAAAGAGCGTTCTGCACCGACCAAGTTCCCCTTCCTTTGAACCCCCACCACGCACACTTGAAGCTCTGGAAGCGACTGAGCCCGAGCCTCTGACAATCATGTTCTCGCAGATCGCGAACGTGCTCTTCACGGAGCGCGATGACAACACTTGGGATTCCTCCACCCTCTTCCGCAAGGAAACACCCTCGCCACAGTCGTCCCAGCCGCTGCCAATCCCGGCCGGCCATTCGAGCCACAGCATCAGGAAGGCCGACGATCACGACCTCACCCTTGATCTCGCCGTCGCCTCGCCGTCCTTCGACCCGTCCCAGCTGTCGTGGTCGGCCGCGGCCCAGGACGCCGCGGAGGGCGTGCACTACGTCCGCGAGAAGTTCCCGAGCGAGGGCACGACGTACCTCTCGCAGCCGTTCCGGCGGGAGCCCATCTCCGTCGACGCGGGCGACCGGGTGCTCATCGTCGACGACGTGTCCGAGTACGCCGTGCGCGTGCGCCTACTGAAGAACGGCGACGTCGGCATCATCCCCGCGTGGACCGTCGAAGAGCCGTTGGAGCGGCTGGCGAGACTGAACATGGAGTTCAACGAGATTGTGAGTCGCCCACTGGCAGCACCTGCCGCCTGCGTCCGCTCAACTGCACTACAGGTGACCTCGCCCGCGCCCGACCATCCACAGTTCGGCTCTATAACGACACTGCCCAACACTAGCTTCTTGTTTACTCCTGCCAGCGCGAGCCCATTCGCCCCCGGCTCGCCGCCCTCGGACGAGGAGATGGACGCAGACCTGCCCGTCACGCCGACGACGCCGGCGAACGTCCCGCCCAAACTGTACCGGCGCGAGCTGCCCCGCAAGGTCGAGTTCGCCGAGCTGCAGCAACGGACGATATTCCGTTACCCGGCACACCACCTCGCGGAAAAGGAGCCGAACGCGGAGGATTGGTGGTGGGACGGCTGGGAGGAGCCTGAGGAGTTGGAGGAGTACGAGGAGTGCGCGGATGACGAAGATGTGAATCCATTTGAGGACTATGCGGAAGACGATGAAGAGCGGTCTGGAAGACCTCGGATACGCCGTCAAGAGGTATACATCGCATGACATCAAACCAGTGGGTCTGTTCCGCCGTCATGTCCGCACGACCATCAGCACTGACCCCAGCATTCACCGTAGTTTCGCAGTTATTTATGACATTCATGCAAGTGACATAGCTTTCTATAGCCCTGTATACGACGATGACAGTGATATGTATCTATGTAGGAAGATGCACCCTGGACTATACGTTCTGTAATATATGATTTCGTGCGTCCCGCCTGTACCGATTGAGCCCCTTGTAGCCTTAATGAAGATTTGTTGAATCAAACCTCCTCGTCGATTACTGGAGCCAAGGTTAGCCAAGGTGATGCTCACCAAGCTTCGGTCGGGGATCCAGCCTCATGATAGTCTGGCGTTGATTACGTGAGCGACTAGTGCAGTTCGTTCCAACTGGGTGAGTACCAGACTCCTAAAACCTGTCGCTCGATGGACGAAGCAGAGCTGCTTTATCCCGCCCGATTTTTTATTTTTCTGAATATAATATATTTTGTCATCATGCTTAGTCCGGCTTACCTAATTGCAACGCTTGCTCGTCCATGAGCGACTGGCTCAAACCATTTAACGCCCGTCCGGCAGCCTTCGGCAACAGCAACCTCTGAAGTGTCTGAGTTTCAATCCTAGCACATCTATCGGAACCGTCCTGGAACACGTCCTCTTACGTGAACGTTGGGTGTAGGTGTGTGTGTTTATGTCCTCTGTGGCTTTGCAATGTGAGCTGATACATCTAGAGACATGAGATATATCTGCTTCGCTGTGCTGTGGTGGGGATGGGCTTTTCAGAGGTTCAGCGCTCAGCGATGGCAATGGTCGTGCCGCCTGCCATCTTGGCGCCCGGCCTCGCACTCAGAGAACATACCTCATACTTACACAGACCACGCAGAGACCTTGCATAGATGTTGGAGCAGCTTGTTGGTATTATGTTGTGCAGTATGCAAGAGAAAATCGTGGATCTCATTGCGGGACGTACAGTGGCTCGTGCTCGGACGGCCTTATTACTAAATATTACATTTCAAGCTCAGACACTTCAGAGGTTGCTGTTGCCGAAGGCTGCCGGACGGGCGTTAAATGTTTTGAGCCAGTCGCTCATGGACGAGCAAGCGTTGCAATTAGGTAAGCCAGACTAAGCATGATGACAAAATATATTATATTCAGAAAAAAATCGGGCGGGATAAAGCAGCTCTGCTTCGTCCATCGAGCGACAGGTTTTAGGAGTCTGGGTGAGTACTAGCGCCAGCGTTGCACTGCCCGAACTATACGGACCTAATACAGTACAGCCAGTCCCACGTACTCTCCAGAGCCTCTTATATGTGGGGAGCTGATGCTACCTAAGCGACCTCCGTGCCCTTGACGCAGTTCAGACTCTGGGGCCAGCAGTTCTTCCTCCCGCCCGCCCAGAGTGTTCAAGGCAGGAGCGAGCGACATGCTGCGAGGCGCAAGAGCACACATTCTCCGTTGTCTGAGGTTCGCGTCGGCACAGCTACAGACACGGCCGGCAGCAGTGCCTCCGAAGAATGCGGCGGCCTAGTAGCAGAGCAGACATGTTTTGCTAGCTTCACACAGGAATAATAACATAATGAACCAGGTGATGGCACTCAAGATGTACGCTCTTGCCAGCTTGCTTCAGTAACGTACATGTTTTGATCGCCAGCTTTCTACGCATGAAGAAACACCGCGCTTGAATTGCGTGAAAGCGAGTGCTGATCACTGTATCCGCGGCCGAAGAAAATGCAGCCCAGGTCTGCTGCCAGCACCCCTGTATTCCGCCGAGCTTTTCTACCCTTTGTTATTCTTCCTTTTAGTACACATCAAGAGCAAATAAGCATAGTGTGTTAACAAGATATATGTAGTGAAGCCCGTGGCCGGCACGTAAGAACGGAGGTAAGCAGGATGCCGTGAACTGCCAGTGCGAGGCTGCGAAGTGCGCTCCGGGCGGAATGTCCGGGACGGTCACGTGGGATGACGTCGCGCGTGCCGCCGCGCGCCTCGCGCCTCGCTTCGAGCAGCGCGCCTCGGCTCGGAGGAGACGGCGAGGGCGAGCATACAGGACGGCCGTGTGGGAGCGAGCGCTGATGTCATGCCCCGCGGCCGACACCTCTCTATACTTGTCATCGCCCACCGCATATAACCCAACGTACGCAACCGCGAGCTGCACAAGTTCCCGCTTTCCCCCTCCATCTCCATCTCGGCGCAGGCTGAGCACACGACCCGCCATGACTTCGCAAGCCGAGCCGCAGAAACCGACGAACCATCCGTTCGTCGTGCCGCAGTTTACGGGCAAGGACTACACCTCCTTCTTCCTCGCAGGTGCGCACGCCCAGAGACCTGGCTGCGACCCGGTTGCTGACAGGGAAACTCGAACATAGGCGCACTATGTTGCACGTATGTTTCAGGCCTCGTCATTCAGGTCTCGGTCTGACCAGCTGTCCTCGCCAGGATCACGCATGGCGGCATGACGCGTGCGTATCTGTTCCGCTCAACGCATATACCCCACTCACCGTCCCCCAGCCATCGACGTCGTCAAGACCCGCATCCAAGTCGATCCCGCCTACAAGAAGCACAACCTCCTCACCGGCGCGCGCTACGTGATCGCCAACGAGGGCCCCTCTGGGCTGCTGACGGGCTTCGGGCCCACCGCGGTCGGCTACCTCGTCCAGGGCGGCGCGAAGTTCGCGGGGTACGAGTTCTGGAAGAAGCAGTTCACGCAGCTGGCGGGCGACCAGGAGAGCGCGGTCAAGTACCGCACGGCGATATACCTCGGCGCGTCGAGCGTGGCGGAGTGCGTGATACTTTGTGCTCTCCACACAATGTGTGCTTACGTGCACTGGCAGGTTCTTTGCGGACATCCTGCTCACGCCCCTTGAAGCGACGCGCATCCGGCTCGTTTCCCAGAAGGGCTACGCCTCGGGCCTCGTCACGGGCTTCACCCGGCTGGCGAGCGAGGAGGGCGTGCGTGGGCTGTACGCCGGCTTCCTGCCCATTCTGTGCAAGTGTGTGCCCTGCCTCCCCCTTTCTCTCCCAAGAATACCTCTGATAATATCGACCACTGGGCCTGTGTAGACAGATCCCGTACGCGATCGGCCAGTTCACGGTGAATGAGTTCTGCCACGAGCTCGCGTTCCGCAACATGTCCGAGGAGACGCGCCGCAACCTCAGCGCGACGGGCAAGTTCAGCATCAGCCTCGGGAGCGGCATCATCGCCGGCTTCGCCGCCGCCATCCTCAGCCAGGTGCGCTCTGTCTCTCCACAAACACACACGCCGCAGTGCATCTCACGGCGCGCGCATGCACAGCCCGCGGACACACTGCTCTCGCAGATCAACAAGGGGCACGGCCCGACGGGGTCGATGCCGCACCGGCTCGCGGTGCTCGCGCGCGAGGCGGGGCGTGCGCGGCCTCTTTGCGGGGCTCGGCCCCGGATGGTCATGACCGCCGGGCTCGTCTCCGGCCAGTTCCTGATGTACGGCGCGATCAAGGACGGTGCGTGCCTTCGCTTGTTCTCGCTGCGCGTGCGTCGCGCTGACGTGTGGACTTGTGTGTTTCTTGCGGGGTGCAGCGCTGGGCGCGCCGCCTGGCTTGGAGATCCACAAGGAGGAGTAAAGGCGGTGGCGGGATGTAAGGGTGTGCTGAATACCGTAGATGTAGACGTATGGATGTCGAATAGTGTTGTATCGGTCTGGTCTCGGACGGACAATATTGTAAATCTAGAACTATTTACGTTCCCACTTCTTGTAATACATATGTACGTTCTCGCTCCACGCCAAAGGAGGAAATCCGCCGAGGTCCCAGAGGTGAAAAGCGACACCGTACACGGTACAGTGTAGTACATTATAAGTGTGGTAACACAACAAATGGTGGCGTCGTGCGGAATAGAGAACGTTGCCGTTGTGGCGTAACGGCGCATCAGATGCGCCCTCCCTTTCAGTCAATGCACAAGCGCGTAGTCAAACCTTGACCAGAGCAACCGCGTCCGCTCCCTGGACATGCATTTGTTGCCCGTGTCAAGTGCAGCAAACTGTGGGATAGTCAAAGATAGGTGTGGCGTCGCAGCATCTGTGAAAGTACGCCCAAGCGTTGCTTGCACATTGACAGGGAGAGGAGCGCCTGATGTCGTCCACCTCAGCGTGGGTGAAATGGCGGACCCGTAAGCCAAACATTGCTGCGACAAATCACAGATCCTTTGAGATAAGCTCACGCGGTGAACCGAGGTAACGGGCGGGGAAAGGGAGGTATTCGAATACAGATATGTTGCGGATCTACGTATGGTACATTAAACGAGCATAATACTGTACACCAGCCGCCGACCACGCACCCCGCCCACGCTACTCGCTCACCATCGTCCGCCATCCCAAGACGTCGCCGTAGCTCTTCCACATCCGGTCGACCACGCGCAGCTTCTCGCGCCGCCCGAGCCCGGGGTCCTCCAGATCGCCCACGTCTTCCAAGAAGCCGTCGCGCAGGCGCGAGTGCGCGGGCAGCGCCTGCTCCGCGTACGCACGCAGGCGTGTCGTCGACAGCAGCAGCAGGCCGGCCGTGCGTGGGTCGATGCCGCGCGGTAACTTCTTGTCTGTGGCGTGGTCCGCGATGAGCAGGCGTTCGACTCGCCTGTGCTAGATGTCAGTAGGTTCTCTGGTGGAATGAGAAAAGTAAGCGTACCGCATGATGCTCCAGACGCGTGCGCGCCATTTGCGGCCCCCGTACCGCCCCCTTGCCTCTGCTGCCCTGACACGAGGGTCTTTACGTACCCGGCCGAAATGTAGACGATAGCCAGGGCGGGTGCGACGCCGACAAACGCGAAGGTGAGCTCTTGGGATTTGAGCAGTTTGTCGATGCCCGACAGCGCCTGGTCAATGTCAACCTGCGAAATAATGTCAGCCAATTCATATATGATGTACTAAGGACTGATCATGGGGGCGCACCTTGGCTTTCTGAACCTGGACGAGCAAGGTCCGCAGGAGAGCGTGCCGCCGACGGCCGACTTGAGCGGGCTGCGGATGTCGTCTTCGTAGATCTGCATAACAGCAGTGAGGTCGCCTTGCCGGATCTGCACGGACAGCGCCGCCATCTGCTCCGCGGTGTAGTTCAGCTTCTCCTTCGCGAGGGACAGCGACATTCTCTCCAACGACTACAACAGCCCATCAGCATTGGGCATTCCATGAAGCGGGGAGCCGGGTCGTACCTCCAAATCCGCCTTGACGCTCTCCTTCGTGATAATCACGCCCTCGTCACCGCCCGCCTTGACCGTCTTGACCACCTCCTTCAATGGACCAAGCAGCCAGTCCTCCCAGAATCCTCTCAGCGTCTGCGCCGCATCCTGCGCCAGATGCGCTAGCGAGTCGCGCGAGGCGTACGCATACCGCGCCGCAAACAACGCCAAGGGCGGGACGAACACCAGCTTCGGCCAGAGGCGCGTCAGGCGCGACGGGCGGCGCAGGCCGAGCTGGCTGATCTGCGCTTCGTGCGCAGCGGCGTGGCGCGGCAGGACGGCGTCGACGAGGAGGTGCGAGAACTCGAGCGGGCCGACGGACTCGGCGCCGGCGAGGTTCTGCTCCACGTTCAGCGCCGCGCGGAACCCATCCACGAACGCGTGTAGGCGCTCGAAGCGGGCGAGCGCGTCCGCCGTCGCGAGTGTGGCGGCCAGGCCGTCGCGCAGGTCGAGGAGGCCCCCGAGGACGGGGGCCCGTTCGTCCCTGATCTCCTCGAGCTTCTTCCGCTTGTACGTGCACTCGTGTCGGGAGAGCTCCAGGGGCAGGGTGACAGTTGTGTAGCATGTTTGAGACACACGCGTGCACAAAGCGCGAATGCGGTCGTGCAGGGACGGCGTACTGACGTGTCGGGGGTGTGCTGTGCAGTGAGTGGAGAAGGTGACGGAGCTGTGACATGAGGGCGTGCAAGCAAGGCGAGCGGGAATGGTTCATGCTCGAGGTGAGGGAAGAGCGCGACCGTGAGGGTGTGCGGCCGAAGGATGTTCCGGTATGGGAAGAGTTGGCGGATTGAGGACGGCGTGAAGACCGAGAGACGGAGAGGGATGTCTTGGCTTCGTACGGTGCGAATGATTGTCGCCGCAATGGAGGCCAGACGGGTCGGCAGAGCTGGCAGGACCATTTAGCGTGGGCAAGCTGAAGTTCACAGCGCACTTGGAGCTTGCGTGCGCGTGTAAGTGCGGGCGACACTCACTTTGCAGTAGATAATACGCCGCATTGGACCTCGAGCGTTCGATGTCAGACCACCACTCCAGCTCGGTCTCCGCGTCGCTTGCTTCGTGCAAGAACGTGTCCAGCGTTTGGACGTACAGTCCGAGCAGGAGCTTCTGGAGGATGGCGGTCCGCAGGGCCTCCGCCTCGCCCTCAGGCCCGCCCGTGAACGCCCCGATGAACTCGAGACTGTGCAGCGCGTCGATGCATTTCCGCGCGTCTTCGAGTGTGACTGGCGGGTTCAGCTCGAGAAAGTATGTTCGGAGAGCGTCGTGCGACGCTGAGTCGGTCCATGGGGTGCTGGCCGGCGAGGAGGTGGTGGGAAGGACAATCTTGGATGAGAGGTCGCGGTGCAAGATGTTGACGACGGTCGACATCGCGCGTGGAGAGCCGTGCGTTCGCGTCAAATGGTCATAAGATGCGCTTTTGCCTACACAGGTTGCGCAGAGAGTGATGAGTAGGAAGGAAACGGGAGAGATGTTGAAAAGGTCAAAGTAAGTAAAGTGTCTGCAGTCAAGTGCTATGGCGTAAGTTACCGTTTGTACAAATATTAGCGCCGTGATACAAATTGAAGTCCCGCCGTGAAATGAGTAAGTAACCCCGTAAACAACACTCAGAGCTCGCCGTGATCACATTCAAAGCCACCGTGAAATAGACCCAAAGGCGCTAATGTTTGTACAAATGGTACGCCATAGGTTTGGGGTTAGGTGTCCATGGGAGAACTTCATGACGTCATGATGTTCCTGATCGCAGACGCTCAGCTTCAATCTTGCAACCATGTCGAGTTCTCATCAGTCCGGACACTCAACCAAAGCACGGTGAACAAACCAACCAGGACAGACTGCGAAAAAGCTAGTTTCGAAAGTACGCTCGGGTGTTGGTATGCTCTGGATGAATCCCTAACTGCAATCCTTCTACAGAGCGATGAACTTGCTGTAACCAGCCCACGACGATGACGTGGGTATCATGGGCCCCTATAGCGGTACTAGAAGATATTTGCTTGGCCCCCACAGCCAATACAGTCCAATCCTCTATAAGAGGCTGCCCATCCGCGACGGTGGGATGTCATCACCACACCCCAATTATCCCCTCCTCATCCAGCACACCGAAGAGCAACGATGGTCACACTTGAGGTCGTTTACGCGCCCGCTTCCGACGCATATATTCAAGATCCATCGGTGCTCAATGGACTTGGTGACTTAGTCAAGAATACCAAGGGATTTGAAGGGTAAGAGAATTCACCTTCAGCTCGTATCATGTAGAGTTCTCACCCGACCGCGTGGTGCCGCAGGCTCTACCATGGTCTGGAAGTCGAGGACAGGAAGACGCTCAAGCTCGTGCTAGGCGAGTACCCGACGTGCTCTATGCTCTCTTCAGCCTTTAACCTGTAACGATGCACACAGTCTGGACGACACTTGAGGACCACAAGGCTCTCATCGCGGACAAAGAGGCCTACCCGCGGGTCCTCGACGCCCTGAAGCTGTGCATCGAAGACGGCGACCTGACCCGCCTCACCATGTTCCACGTCCCGGTGCGCTCGTCACCGGCCTCCGCCCTGAACGCCCCGTCGACCTCGTTCTTCCACATCTACACGATCAAGGACGGTAAATCCGCGGAGGACGGCGTCGTACCCCACTAAAGAACATATCCTGTGCACGAAGTGTCGGCGGCGCACATGGCGGCACGTTCGGCAAGGCAGTCGAGAAGGATGAGTGGCTGCTCTTGACTGGGTGGGACAAGTCCGATGTGAGTCGGGCTCCGTGCTAACCTAACATGCCGTCTCAGGGCTCACAATGACAATTAGTACCATCGAGTGGCTCTAGAGGGAGATCCTGTGTTGAAAGCATATATTGACCAGCTGACGGATAGTATTGGCGAACACACCGTCAACCATGTTCAACTCACTGCTTATTTGGCTTACCGGCCTGGCGCATGAAGCAAAGGAAGAGACATAGGATCCTCTAGAGTATTAGTGCTGTGAAGACTCTGCTCCTGCCCACCACCGGGGTGATGCATAGTAAATACATAGTGTATCCTCGACAGGACATCCTTGATATTTACCAGTATGGTAAAAACAGAACAAGGAACGTGAGCTTAAGTATTTTTAGATCACGTCGTGTGAGTGCCTTCTATCACCGCACGGCGCAGGCAAACCTAGATTTTGGCCACACGAAAAGTGCTCGAAAAGGGTTCGGAAGTTTTTCCTTGTCATATCACGTGACCCTCGAGTTCCTATATATGGAAGGTCTGCAGCGACAAGGAAAAACTTTCAAGTGTTTTTCTGTTACTTTTCATGCGCCCAAAATCGGGCCATGCCTGCAGTGTACGGCGTTGTGGCGAAGCTCGGCAAACGCCGGGCTCGATTTCGAAGCTCCGCTAGGTTCCGCTTCCCCTCTTTGGAATCTGTTTCTACAAAGTCCTTCAACACCCCCCGCTGACGCAACAGCTCGGTGTGCGGCACCCACAGGGATTGCCGACGACGCAGCAGACGCAACCGCAGGCTTAGTCACGTCAGTGCTCAGCAGCCGGTGCAGACCGTGCTGATGGGCTCCCGGAGGGAAGCGACGGTGGGTCTGAGTCCGCCCGCGTTGGTGCAGCCGCACCACGTTGGCCTGATGGAAGGCGGTCAGGCAGCCGATCGCGACTCGGGCTGTCCCAACACTTTGCTGCCGTCACCGCCGCCACCATTGACCACAGCAGTAGCGGTTCAGATCTAGCCCTAGGGCCACCCGCCGGCTGAACAGCCGCCGCCCGTTGTCCCTCGAGCCGCCCCTCCAGCGCAGCGAAGGGACGGGGCGGGGACGGTCGGTGTCCTGCGGGATATATGGTCTTCGCCTGGCATGTTGGTAAGTGCTGACCCCCCAAGGTATTATAGCCATTTGACCATTGTTATGCTGTTTCAGTAATGTTTCACACTCAACAGTTCCCCTGGTTTACTTTTGGAAGACACCACAGACACGGATGATCGGACGGGCTGTTGCGTGTCCCGCTCGGAGTGAAGTCACGCCAGGTGAGAATAATTGGCCAAAGCGGTCTTATGTCTTTGACATAGCGCATTGAGCTGCGGAACAGGTATGAACGAGGCAGCGGTGAAACGGTCTGGACCGCGTTCTGCACGCCACGGGCGCGCGCATACCCGAACTGGTGCCCCACCGCGTCGCGTCATGATCGACGTCGCCGCTCGACGGAACCTATACTTGGTGGCTTTGCGACATCCATCTCGACGGCGGGCTTACTTTGGTCCTCACTCAGCCATGAATCTGAATCGCTGTGAAAGGCCCATGCGCGCTCCGTGTCCGTCCTTCCGTCATCGTAGGTCATCGAGGAGACAACGCGTCATGAACATCCTCCGTTATATTCCCAGGCAATTCAAAAGGAATCTTATATAACTGCGAGAGTGCAGTCGGCAGCGGCTAATCACCCACACTGTACCTCGACCCAACCGTGCGGAGTGTTTCTACACGACCCCTAACGTCCTAACGAAGACCCGCTGAATATTCAACCATGGCAGGATCGAGTCTCGACAAGAACCCACCCAATGCCCAGCGCCACATCACCGCTGGGGGTAGCGACTGGTTGTGGGCGGTTTTTGCCGTCATGGCATTATCAGACCTTGGCCTCATTTTCTGGGGATCCAGGGTACGTTGTGCACGTTCGTCCGAGAGACATAAGCTTATGCTTTGCATATAGCGGCTGAGAGGAACTCGGTTCTTCCACAACCTGGCCATCATCATCCTCACCACTTCCACCGTGGCGTACTACGCCATGGCGTCCGACCTCGGTGCGACCCCTGTCAACACGGAATTTAACCGTAGCACCGGAAGCAACCGCCAAATCTGGGTCAGTGGCATTGATCTGCATACTTACCTCTTTGAGGTGCTGACCGTACCTTCACAGTTTGTTCGTTACATCCAGTGGTTCATCAACTTCCCCGTGCTCCTCACGCTCTTGCTATTCTCTACCGGCCTTTCCCTTTCCGACATCCTCACCACCGCCTTCTTTGCCTGGGTCGCAGTTGTCTGTGGCCTCGTCGGTGCGCTCACGGCGACCTCTTACAAGTGGGGCTTCTTCGTCCTCGGAGTCGCTGCGCTTGCATACATCTGGTTAGTCGCTCATTCTATCGTCATATTGTCTCGGTGCTCACCCATTCAATAGGTCCGTGCTCCTCGGCCATGGTCCTCGCACGGGCTTCAACGCTGGTGCCGGCGTACGGTCGAACTACGTCCGCGGCGCGGGCTACGTCGCCTTCCTCACGATGATCTACCCCATCGCATGGGGCCTGTCCGAAGGCGGCAACCGCATCTCGCCCAACGGCGAGATGGTCTGGTACGGCGTCCTCGACATCCTCCTCGGCCCCGTGTTCCTCTACTACTTTGTCTGGAGCATCCGCCGCGTCGACTACGGCCTCTTCCATTTCCACAGCGGCAAGTACACGGACGGCCAGTACGGCACCGGGTCGGGGTACCGGAATGGCGCCGGTCTCACTGGCGAGAAGCATGGCCACACTGGAGCGGGCGTTGGTGCGCCAGGCGTAGGCACTGGTATGGGCACCGGCGGTGGCATGGGCACTGGCGCAGGCATGACCGCGCCGAATGCTGGAGCTGGCCATGTTGTATAACCTGTTCAACATTGTCTCGACGCCCGATACCTCCATTCCGCGTTGTTGCATTTCAACTCTCGGGCAAGTCATGCTACGATACCAACGCTGCTTCTTTGTACAATAGGATCAGTTTAACCTTTTATACACCGCTATAACGACCAGCCCTGCCAGACGATGCTCGATGCTAGCTATCCACGTATGACGCTGTATGACACCCTCTCGCACGTACTGTAATACTACAACACGTTGATAATGTCGAAGTAATACACGAGCTTTATGAACCTTTGCTTGAGCAAGTTTTCCGCCTGCTTGCAGTAAATTGATTACTTAGGCTTTAGACTTGGGCCCCACTGATTTCTTTGCCGTGAGAAATGGCACGTGATGTGGTCCTGAATTGGCACGGTGGCACGGTCTGGAGTCTGGACTCTGTCAAGGCTCTGGTAGATTGCTCGTAGGCTCGAACCTATGGCGGCCCTTCTGCACATTTAATAGACGCCGTAACTATATTGAAACTCAGCCGTAAACATACATAACAAGCCGTAACTAATCAACCGCAACTAACTTCTAGCTTCGCCATAACTCTGATCAGTCGCCGTAACTCTACTCACCCGCGACCCTCACCGGAATTTTATCACTCTCACACATTACTCCCTCCTGTAGCTTATTTGTAAGTGTTAACAAGTAAATTAAGTTAGTTCAATCACTGCCACCTGGCTTCAATGCTACGCAAGGCTTGCCGAAGTGATATAGGTAATGCCCTGCCGGAAACACTCACCGGTGCCATGCAGGCTGTGGATACGGTGGTTAAGTGCATCAATGGGCTCGCAACACCACATGGGTGTGTGCACGGCACCGCAATTGGACCTTGGTCGGCCGCGAGGTCCTGTTATTCCCCTGCACACTGTTGCTGACAGGGGAGGGGGTGCCAGGGCCAGCGGACATGGCCGGCTGCATGCGCAAATCCAACTTCGGCCACTTGTTGTATATAGGCATGGACGCACCAGCCCACGGGGCTTGTGCTTGCGATAGGTGAGCGGCCGGTCGCGATAATCGGAGTGCTTGGTGGAGGCGGGTGTGGTGACTTCGGGGGCACCGACTCCGAGCGTGTCGATGGCCATCTCCTCGTAAGGTTGTTGAACCTTGTCAGGAGTTTGAGATTGTGCTTGTCGTTGGAGACGGACGCCAGTCTGTTGGTGGTAGCTGGCCGACGCTGAGGGTGGACAGTCCAAGCCGGCGCAGCTGCTGGCAGTCTCGCACTCGCGGTCTTGTCCAAGAGCGCACCCCTAGTGGGTACTGGTCGCCGCTCGAAGGCGTGATTGGCGTGTGGTGGTACATGGCCAGGCCCTGAAACTTGAAGCCAAGAGCGCTTGGTTCGCTCCAGTTGCTTGGTGAGTTAAACTTAACCATGAATGCGAGAGTGCATAGCTTACACGCACGCACCTATTTGTTACCCTTTACCTGCCACGTTCCTATTCAACACACCTCCCAACGAGGCACGCGTTCCACATCCCAATGACAGACGGCTGCGGAATCTTGTACCCCGAAGTACGATAGTGGGAGCTTGTTGTCAACGAAGCCACAGGCGAGCGGGTGACGTGGATAGAAATGCGGTGACGTCTTGCAAGCATGTGGTGTAAATGGCGACAACGGCGAGGAACTTTAGACTAGAGCAGAGAGTTACGGTGAAGCGAATAGTTCAGGCGAGGCAGAGTTGCGGCGAGTGAGCAAAGTTACGGCGATTGACCAGAGTTACGGCGGTTGATCAGAGTTACGGCGGAGTCACAAGTTAGTTACGGTCAATTACTTACGCTTTGTTATGGTTGTTTACGGCTGGGTTTCAAATAGTTACGGCGTCTATTAAATGTGCAGAAGGGCCGCCATACGAACCAGCCGCCCGGGCACGAAAGAGTGACCAGGTAAGTAATTCGCGTACCATCGGTGACTCTCCCCTTGGTACATCCCTCCTCCTCTTACCACGTAGGCTGGTCACGAGTCTAGATTGCTCGTATCATTACGCTAATGTCCTTTGTGTAACAAATTCATTCAAATCTGTTTCTTACTCACTACAGTCTATGAATCCTTCCGTCTTTATATACTGTCTTTCTCAGTCTCTGTATGTCTTCGCACGCGTCATCTGACTGCCAGTACGGTATCGTGTCATGAGGGGTGGCTGGTTTCTGTGCGAGCTAATGTTGGCAGGAAAGATGCCTTATTTGTGCAATCCAATTCCTCTTTTGTGACCTTGATCTCGGACATCCGTCACCGCTCGTAGTACTAAGCGCTAAGCGGTCTCTCTTCTTCTCCGACCGCCATCTCACCAAGTCTTTGCAGCAATCACCCACCGCCAGGTAGACCTCGGGCAAGCGACTGCCTGGAGCGGAGCGAGGGCTTTCTTGTTTGACAACTCATCCCTCCCACGGCCATCCTACCCTGCTGTCCTTACGAGCGGGGGTCGAAATATCGAGGGAGGTGAGATGGATTGTAATGGAGTGGCGGTGGGGAATTCCTTCCATTTGTATCGCATCTTAGCGACGACATGTGATTGGTCAACACTACTGCCCCTAACGCCCCCTCCATACTTCCGCAACTCTCAAAGGAGTCAAACCCTTACTCGAAAGGACGGCGGGGACGGCGAGGACGACGGTGACGGAGTCTTACAGCTACCATCCAGATGGAACGCGACTCGGACCATGATGCGCCTTGTAGTACCCAAGCGAGGTACTTAAGTACTGCCTCTATCGGTGCCCGCCTTCCTCGCTCACTCAACGCTCACTATACTTTCTACCTTTTCTTCCTCCACTTCGCACTCACATTAATAGCGTCGTTTTTCCGTACTTTTGGGCGTCTTCTTTTGGTGCATCATAGTCTCAGGTCACCAACAGCATGCCTGTGTTCAACGTAACGAGTGCGTGGTGCGGGGCTTCGCATCGCGTTACAAACTCTCCGACATTGCTTTCTCTTCTAGTTGACGATACCTCGCCTCTCATCGTTTACAACGGCACCAGCGGTTGGGGAGACTCCTCTCACGATGATTCTCTTTGGTCAAGCTACTCCAATGGTACCTTCCATGCGACAGACACGCAGGTAGGTGATTCGCACTTGCTCTCGGAATCGGCTCTGAAAACATACTATCTTAGGTTGCAACCGCTACACTGAATTTCTTCGGGAGTGCTATCTACCTATATGGCGCCCGGAGATCCAACCATGTATGAATTGTCCTTACTGGCTCATTGCAGCTAATCCTAGCGATATCTTTCAGGACCAATATGACGTCCACCTAGATGACGCGACCACGATTGCGAACGGCAAAGCGCACAGCATATTTCAGTCTCTGTTGTTCAGCCAGTCTTCCCTTAAGTACGACAATCATCAGCTTGTACTGCAAAACGACTATGTTACTCCAAGTCCGTCGTATGTCGATGTCGACTACATTGTGTTCACCACCGGGGATGGGAATCCAAGGTAGCTTTGGATATCTGTTGCGATAGCCACTTCTCTAATCACTTTACGATCACACTTTCAGTACACAGTCGGTAGACACCGTTTGGGATGATGGTACGGCAGGAATAACCTATTCCGGAAATTGGGAGACATCTCCAAATGGACTGGAGAAGAACTATTTCATGTCCACCATGCAGTCTGTACCTCACCCCCATCCAGACTTGGCTCCGCTGATGCTAATTGCTGTAGTCGCACGAACGACACGAGTGCATCGGCTACCGTCGCATTCACCGGAAACGCCATTGCCTTGTATGGTTCTACAGCCGGCAACCATGGCGCATTCTCTATCTCTATTGACGGGCGGCAGCTGCGTGGTCTTTAATGGTACTGCGTCTGCTGCACGGTATCAAAATCTGCTCGTACGTCTCTCACGATGGCAGAGATGCACACACTCACGAGTTTGAGATGCATTTCTAGTACTACATGGGCGGTCTTGCCGATGGAAAACACACTGTAACAGTCGCGAACTTGGGCAACAGTGCGAATACTACCAACAGCTCGTTCGATCTTGACAAGGTCGTCTTTTCTGACTGGTCCGGGAACAACTCTCCGGGTGCCCTGACATCCTCTCCAGAGTGCAGCACAGCGACTGAAAGTCAGTCCACAGGTACCACCGTTCCGTCTTCCCGATCGCGACCTCCACAATCTCCAGTGCCGTCTCCACGATAGGATCGTGCCTTTATCCTGGCCCTACGTCTGGCGCAGTTGGGTATGTTCATTCCACGCGCTGGGAAACATGATGTCCGACTTGATCAGCAGCTCAGCAGGCCACAAGTCCCAGACTGCGTTGGTTCTTGAAACTGTGCTGCTCACGGCTGTCGGGACGATCCTCATCGGGCTCTGCGTCTTTTGGCTCATGCGCCGCCAGCGTCGAAGTCCGGAAAGTGGACATCTGCCGCGGGCACTCGCGGCCACTTTCGGCCGTCCTCACGACCCTCAACCTACGGCCGAACAGTATACAATCGAGCGCTACTCAGCGCAGAGGCCGACTGTCCGATGTGTGGCGCCGATGCCACCCCTGCCCAACTCACAGACCAATGAATCCTTTGCTTCCAATTTACGTGAAGGCAGCCCTAGGAGGTCAACCAGTAATTCTGGTGCACGTTCCCTCTGGTACGTCTCCGTTCACCTGAGCTCGTCGCTTAATCTCTGAAGTCTTCGCCTGTAGGAGCGCTCTTCATGCCCCATCTTCTACCCCGCCACCACCGTATGAGTCTCAGGCGCCGAGTGGGCTTTAGCACACCACATTCTCAGCGCCGGAGGTCCATGTATCGGAACATGAAACGCGGCTGAGTGGTGTACTCTTCCTACACAGACCTTATATAACTGACGATGACAGTCGATCGTCTGAATAAATTTAGCTGAGTCACTGCGTGGCCTTCATTCCAATGCGCAAAACTGCCATGTTCCCACAGTCTGGGGCAAGCAGCCCTCGAGTATGCGATCTAGTTAGACCGCTTGTGTCGGTCGCTGCTCACCAATGCCCGCAAGTATCATTTCGCGCACTGCATTGTGATATAGGTACCGCCCTTCATGATACACTGGGTACCGTGATGACCAACTGAGTAGTTTTTGTTCGTCATTTCAAACGTGACACTAAATTGACTGCGAGTTGCTAGTTATGAAGACGACTCTCGACTACGAAGTACCAATCCGACCTATCAGGATGCTTTCCTTCTTGCAATGGATCATACATTGATATTCCCATCGCATAGGTGGCAGGTATCATTCACCCGGTGGCAGATGGAACGTGACTCAAACAAATTATTTAGGCGAGCTCAGAGCCGGACTCTTGAGGCTGTTGCAGGGCTGTTGCAGGAGTTGTTGTAGGACAGCAAAAATCCCCAAAAATCCTGCAACAAAGTGTTGCGGCCTTGATGTCTCCGTTTTTCGCCTGTTGTAGGTGTAGGCGCCTGAGTCCCATCAATGCGCGCTCAGCTCTCGCAACATGATCCTGCAACAGTCGGACTACGTTCAACAACAGCTCGAGGGCTGCTGCAAAAGGTCCTGTTTTCGGCTCCGGCATCAACGTCCTGCCACAAATTGTGCAAAGGCTAAAGCGGCCTACTCCGAGCTCCCTTGGCACGCGCGTATCATAATCAAGCGAGATAAGTACTGCTTCTGCCCGTGTAGATGCTCGCCGAGCTTCTTCGCTCACTTCACCTTCCACCTTTCTTTCTTCCTCCACCTTGCGCTCTTAGCGCCGCACTGCTCTCATTTTTGTACGCTTTAGCGTCTTCTTTCGGTTCATCACAGTCTCGGGCTACTAGCAGTATGCCTGTATTCAATGTGACAAGTGCGTGCTGCTGGAGCTTTGCCCCATGCGTATCGTGTGTATAAACTCTGCAACATTCCTTATTCTTCTAGTTGACGATACCTCACCTCTCATCATTTACAATGGTACTCACGATTGGGGAGACTCCTCTCACACTGATCCTCTCTGGGCGAGCTACTCCAATGGCACCTTCCATCCGACGCGCGTACAGGTAGGTGATTCACACTTTCCCCTCGGAATTGTCTCTGATAGTATGCTCACTCAGGGCGCAACCGCTACACTGAGCTTCTTCGGGAGTGCCGTCTACCTATATGGCGCTCGGAGACCCAATCACGTATGAATTGTCCTTGTAGCTTACCTGCTCATTGCAGCTAATCTTAGCCATATCTTTCAGGACCAATACGCAGTTCATCTAGATAACGCGACTACGATTGCGAACGGCAAAGCGCACAGCATATTTCAGTCTCTGTTGTTCAGCCAGTCTTCCCTTAAGTACGACAATCATCAGCTTGTACTGCAAAACGACTATGTTACTCCAAGTCCGTCGTATGTCGATGTCGACTACATTGTGTTCACCACCGGGGATGGGAATCCAAGGTAGCTTTGGATATCTGTTGCGATAGCCACTTCTCTAATCACTTTGCGATCACACTTTCAGTACACAGTCGGTAGACACCGTTTGGGATGATGGTACGGCAGGAATAATCTATTCCGGAAATTGGGAGACATCTCCAAATGGACTGGAGGAGAACTATTTCATGTCCACCATGCAGTCTGTACCTCACCCCCATCCAGACTTGGCTCCGCTGATGCTAATTGCTGTAGTCGCACGAACGACACGAGTGCATCGGCTACCGTCGCATTCACCGGAAACGCCATTGCCTTGTATGGTTCTACAGCCGACAACCATGGCGCATTCTCTATCTCTCTTGATGGACAACCGCCCGTAGTCTTTAATGGCACCGCGTCTGCTGTACGGTATCAGAATCTCCTTGTATGTCTCTCACAATGGCAGCGATACATGCACTCACGGGTTTGAGATGTGTTGCTAGCACTACGTGGGCGGCCTCGCCGACGGAAAACACACTGTAACAGTCGCGAACTTGGGCAACAGTGCGAATACTACCAACAGCTGGTTCGATCTTGACAAGGTCGTCTTTTCTGACTGGAACAGCTCTCCGGGTACCCCGACATCTTCCCCAGTGAGTAGCACAACGAGACCCAGCCTTACGTCTGGCACAATTGGGTATGTTTATTCCACACGTTGAGAAACATTATGTGCAACTTAATCAGTAGCTCGGTGGACCAAAATTCCAAGACCGTCTTGGTTCTTGAAGCTGTGCTGCCTACGGCTGTCGGAACAATCCTCATCGGGCTCTGTGTCCTCTGGTTCATGCGCCGCCAGCGTCGAAGTCCGGAAAGCAGGCATTTGCCATGGGAAATCGACGCCGCTCTCGGCCGTCCTCACGACCCGCAAACTACGGTCGAGCAATACACACTCGAGCCCTTCACAGCGCGGAGGCCGACTCTCCGATATGTGAAACCTGTACCACCCCCGCCCGACTCGCAGACCAACGAATCCTTTATCTTTGATTCATATGAGGTCAGCCCTAGCAGGTCAACCAGTAATTTTGGTGCACGTTCCCTCTGGTACGTCTCCGTTTACCTGAGCTCGTCACTCAGTCTCTGAAGTCTTCACCTGTAGGAGCGCCCCTCATGCGCCTTCTTCTGTCCTGCCTCCACCGTATGAGTCTCGGGCACCGTGTGAGCTTCAGCATACTACTTCGAGTAGCCTACACGGAAAGAAGCGACAGGAAGAGTAACACTAGCCGAGGCGATTGGCCGCAAGTCCCACTGTATATGTACTAGTAATGCCAAATATTCGCCCTTCGGTTTAGAAGGGGACCGTCTTGGGCAGCGATGGTGTGGTTGGCCTTTACACTTGGAAATTGCATGCTGCGCTACTAAACGTGTATTTCTGCACAGCGGGATCACACTCTTTTACGTTCCCTCACATCATGACCAGCTCTACGAGACGATGCCCTTACACACTAGCTACGGAATGTAACGCTTTACGACATTCCAACACGTCCTAAAATTCCATAATACGTTGGTGACACATTCCGCAAGACACGAGCTCCATTGCACGAATATTTGCAGCGTTGGATGATTATCTTCACGCTTTAGGGGCGGCTCGCCACTGTGATTGGCCGCTCATTGCGCGGCGTTTGCCGCGGAGGAAACGCCACGTGATGTGGTCTTGAAATGCCTGGCCCTCCGGACGACTCGACCGTCCATCCCTCCTCCGGCCAGCGATGTCGACGACCACACTTCCTCGAACACTCCGCACGCTCACGATGCCGCACAGACCAGCATACGCGCGCGCCATTTCCGACTCCCCGTACGGACGTACCCACGTATGGAAACACCGCGCCCCGAAGCTCCCGAAGCCGTTCCTGCCCTCGTTCCCGCAGCGCGTCGTCCTCTCCGACGGGTCGACGTACGTGCACCACACGACGTCGCCGAAGAGCGTCTTCCGGATGACGCGGGATACGACGAACCACCCGCTGTGGAACGCGCTGGTCGCGGTGGACGGCGAGGACCTCGAGGGCCGCGCGACCGGGCGGATGGGCCGGTTCAACAGGAAGTTCGAGGGCATGGAGAGTATTGACTTGGAGAGTGCAGGGGAGGTGGAGGCGGAGGTCGGGGGTGCGAAAAAGGAGTGATGGGCTCTATGTCGAGGTGTGTATCCTACGTCGTAGGGTTGTGCGGTAATAGCTGAACAGAGCCGTGTAAAGCTCACCTCTCGACGCCTCGCCTTCGCTTTGAGGAAAATTTGCATCGCTCGCCTTTAAATCGCGTACACTTTAGTCGAGCCGGACTTCTAATAGGTAGACCGACCCACTCGCGTTCGGTGCATTTAATCATCGCATGGCACAGCGCTCCGTACTTGGTCTTACCCTTGCTGTACATGCTGAGATATCGCACTTGGACATAGACTAAACTACATCTTCGTTGATGATAGTGTTAAAAATATGTCTCAAAATCCTGGAGCGCAGAGACAGCAGATCCTCGTGCAGAAGCCCTCCGTAAATGCTGCCAAATAGCATCTACGGGAGTTGCTAGACATTGCCTGGTGTTGTAGGTCGCAGATGGGATCCTGATTGTGATGGGTTGGTATGGACCCCACACTCCTTGAGAACCCGACGGCATGAACGATGCCACCAGCATACCGGCCGTTCCCGCTCTTCGACACTCAATATGTTCCAATACCGGCGTGGTCGTTCTCAATCCTTGCGTGCCATGCAATTCTACCCCAGATAAAGCTGCTTGACGGATTGCGTGAGCTCTAGGATACCTGCGGTCTCTAATTCGCGGAGAAGTCGCAGCCGCTGGCTGGCTGTGGCAGCGGTACTTATTGCCTCATAATTGAAAGAACCTTCCGAGCACCACCACAGCGCCCGAGAGACAGCCAAGTCCGGCGGCCCGTCACTCATGGACGCTGGTGAGCTCTATTACACGTCCTGAATTCTCGGTTCTGATATAGGATACAATACCCCATAGTACACTGGGTACTTTGATGACTAGTTGAGTAGTTCTCGTCCCCCATTCTAATAAAAATGCTGAGAGCTGACCGCGAGTTGCCACTTTTCGCTACGAAGTGCTGACTCGATCTATCAGGATGTCTTCATTCTTGCAACATGTATCACATGTTGATATTCCCATCTCGCAGGGATGTCGTTGCTGACCGACATCATTGTGACGAAGCACGGTAAGTACTACCTCTACAGATGCCCGCTCTGCCTCGCTTGCTTCACCTTCCACCTTTCCTTCCTCCCTCGCGCTCGTAGCGTGCTGCACCGCACTTTTGGAGGAGAGTCTTTTGGGTGTCTTCTTTTGGTTCATATTCGTGGGTTACTAACAGTATGCCTGTATTCAACGTAACGAGTGCGTGGTGTTGGAGCTTTACCCCATGTGTATCATATTGTCGACTTTGTGTTACTCATCACCCTTCTAGTTGACGACACCTCGCCTCTCATTGTTTACAATGGCACCAGCAATTGGAGCGACTCCTCTCACGACGACGATTTCTGGGCAAGCTACTCCAACGGTACATTTCATGCTACGAATACGCAGGTAAGTGATGCATTTTTCCCTCTCAGAATTTGCCCTGACATCATGCACTTTCAGGGTGCAACCGCCACCCTAAATTTCGTCGGGACTGCCGTCTATCTATATGGTGCCCGAAGATCCAACCATGTACAAATCAATTTGTCCACTCAATGGCGCTAGTCTTAGACATACTTCTCAGGACCGATACGCCGTCCATCTGGATAGATCAACTACGACTGGGAACGGCTCAGCAAGCGATGAGTTTCAATCTCTGTTGTTCGGCCAGTCTTCCCTCAAGAACAACAACCATCAGCTTGTACTGCAAAACGACTATGTTACTGTAAATCCGTCATGGGTCGATGTCGACTACATCGTGTTTACCGCCGGGGACGGGAATTCAAGGTGGGTTTGGATACACATTGGAAGAGCCCTTCTCTGAGCAACTTGCGATTGCGCTTTCAGTACACAGTCGGTAGATACTGTTTGGGACGACCTTGAATGGCCAGGGGCAGAACTATTTCATGTCCACCATGCAGTTTGTGCCTTACCTCCATCCAGATCTGACGCTATCGCACGAACGACGCGAGTGCATCGGCTACCATCACATTCAACGGAAACGCCATCGCCGTATACGGTTCTACATCCGTGAATCATGGCGCATTCTCCATCACCCTTGACGGAGGACAGCCCGTAGTCTTTAACGGCGTCGCGCCTGTTGTACGGTACCAGAATCTTCTCGTACGTTTCTCATAGTACCAGCATAACATTCACTCACAACTTTGTTATCCGGGACAGTATTATACCGGAGGCCTGTCGAACGATTTGCATCATCTGACGTTGACCAACGTCGATTCCAGCGGCAAGTGGGCGGACTTGGACAAAGTAGTGACTTCTGACTGGTCAGGGAAAGCTGCTCCCAGCCCAGTCATGAGCTCACTGCTGACTCCCTCGCGGTCCCTTGGCGGTGCGACGCCTTCTTCGTCCAGCACAATCGGGTATGTTCATTTTACGCGCAAGGAAACGTAATAGTCGACTTGATCAGCAGCTTGGCGGGCCACAAGTCCGAGACCACCTTTGTTTTTAAAATTGTGGTACCCACGGCTGTTGGGATGATCCTCATCGGGCTCTGCATCCTCTGGCTCATGCTTCGCCGACGTCGAAGTCCAGTAAGCAAAAATCCGCCGCTGGAACCTGCGGCCGCTCGCGCCGGTCCTCATGACCCGCAACCTACGGTCGATCGATATACGGTCGAGCCTTTCACAGCGCGGAGGCCGACTCGCCGACATGCGCGGCCTATGCCGCCTCGGCAGCCCGACTTGCAACCCAACGTATCCTCTGCATCCGGGTCACATGAAGCTGGCCCCAGCGGATCGACAAGCCGTTCGGGCGCAGATCTCCTCCGGTACGTCCTTGTGCGTCCGAGACCGCCGCGTAGTTTCTGAAGTCTTGACCTGTAGGAGCGCCCCTCATCCCCCCTCTTCTGCCCCGCCACCGTACGAATCTCGGGCGCCCAGCGAGCGCGACCGGTGTGTCGCGCTCCCAGCGCCCGGAGGTCCGTACCTCGAAATGCGAAGCGCGATTAAGTAACTGGCTGTCGCACGGCCCGTGGTCTCCCGCGAAAAACCCTACGCCTGAATCTTCTCGTTCATTCGATCCTAGCGATCTCAGGCCAGAAAACCATAGAGCGTCTTGTGCTGTATCAGTAGTCATCCTACTTCCTCGTTGTATCATCGCCGTCGTTAGTGTCATGCGACATGCGCTCAGATCATGGTAATAAATACATAATAAAGAGCCTACCCCATGCGCTATGCGAGAAGAGCGCCACTATGTGGAACTACTGTCACTATGTAGCAACACAGATGCAACGTCACGTTGATGCCCCTTCGAAGTTCGGATTCAAAGGGGTCCAAGGTCACGAGGGGCCTAGTTTAGCAAGCGAATGGCAATTCTTATAGGTTCCGGTAAGTTCTAGAGGGGCTTGTTTTACTGCAGAACTATTTATGCATTCGAGCAGACAGGCAGAACGCGAATGAAGTGGGATCATGTACGGCCCTTTACGCGTTAAACATCGCGTTGTTTGGTCCTGCTGTGCCTCTTCGTGAGCGGCATCTCGGCTGATGGCGGACTAGTGTCCAAAGCCAGAGGTCGGACTCGGGCAGTCCGGGACAGATGACCGTCCGTTACATCTGAGTCTGTCTACTCAGACTCTGCCTCAAGAGACTAAGTGATGGGCTTTATGCATATGTCGAGGTGTGTATGCTACAAAGTGGGTTGCGCTGTATCTGACCAGAGCCGTGCAAAGCCTATCTCCTACTCACCGGAACTGGACATCTCCTCCGCGCCGAGCCATACATGAACCGTTCGCTCTGAACTGCGTCCGTTCTAGTGGTCAAGGCAGACCTCTGCTGAGTAGCAAGGTCCATCTGTGTCCGGTGCAGCTGGTCATCGCACGGCACAGCGCTCCGTATCTGGTATACAACTTTGTTGACGATGGCGTCACCAGCACATCTCCGCAGAGCCCGACGACATCAGCGATGAACAGCTTCAGCATAGCTCCCCGGATCTTCAGCATTGAACGTGAACGTTGAGCGTTGAACACCACCGTTGTCAGGCGCCGTCGTTCTCAGCTTCGCATACCAGGCAACCGTGCCCGAAGTCAAGCGTCTTGACACAGTGTGTGAGTTCTGGTATTTGCGCGTCCATTTTACATGATTGAAAAGAAATTACCAGTGGCAGTTTCCGGAGTGAAAATCGCCACCTGGGTTAGAGCAGGGTGTCGCTAGTGCATTGATCCCATGTACTCAGGTGATGATGGGCTTCAGCAGTACTCCTATTCTCTCGCTGCACCGGGAAGAATAGCCATTAGGCGTGGGGATCATTTCGACGGTTCCGATGGCACCATGAGATGAACAGCCAGCCTGGCGATTGAACACGAATATCCCTGGATACTGATAGATGTAGGAACACACTTGTATGTGCTTCGTGACAACTCGACGGCCTGGACGACTTTCACAGCAATGAGAACGTGTGCGCGCACTCGCTCCGCGTGCTGATCCTTCAGATGCACGACGCGATCAAGTATCCATGTTGTCTTATAGACGGCTGCCCAGTAATGTTGGTGGTTTCTGGACCATCCTTCCTTTCCCCGAGCGAACCACGCTGCGACGCTTCTGGCCTGGTGCAAGAACGCTGTCCCGGTGCTTGCCATCAGACATAGGCATCCTTCCGTGAGCCTATGCCTGTGTTCAACCTGACCAGTTAGTACTCATGGACCTTTGCGATTCTCTCCGGCCTAATGCCATGCGCTGGGATAGTCGATGACACAAGTCCTCTCATCGTTTACGATGGAGTCTGGGCTGACGGAGGCACCCACTCCGACAGCCTTTGGGCCAGCTACGTCAATGGTACCTTTCATGCAACAAACGAATACGTGAGTAGAACAATCAGTCATGGTTACCGCCCGCTGACAGCATGGTTCGTGGCATCAGAACGCCTCTGCGACTTTGGCTTTCAATGGCAGCGCCGTTTATATATTCGGCGCCAGAAGGCCGAACCATGTAAGTTACCTTGTAGCTCGCCACTCTAGCCACTTCTCATACTCAAACCTTACATAATACCAAGGATCTTTATACTGTAACACTGGACAATACACCACCTTCCACTGAAAACGGAGAGGCGCCGAACCCTGGTATTTTCAACAGTTCACTTTTCAGTGCGACAGCGTTGAACGACAGGCAACACCAAATTGTGTTGCAGAACAAATTCACCACAGACCAGCAGGATTTTGTCGACCTTGATTACATAGTAATAACATCCGGAGATGGGAACGAACAGTATGTTTCCCCCGCTTTTATTTCCCGAAGCCTCCTAACGAGCGGGCCAGGACAGTGTCTGTTGACAGTGTTTGGGACGACTCCAGCTCAAAAATCCAGTATTCTGCGGAATGGGCTGTGCCCGCCGAGAGCAGTAGTTACTTTATGTCTACCGCACAGTAAGTCTGTAATCTTATTAGGCCTGACGTGGCCAGCTCTAACGAGGCAAACAGTACTACTAACGTGTCCAGCGCCTCAGCATCCATGACATTCAAAGGCAATTCCGTGTCGTTATACGGCTCTACATCCTCAGACCATGGGCTCTTCTCCGTAACGCTGGACGGCGGACCGCCCCTGCTGCTTAATGGCTCTTCTCCGGTGACACGATACGAAGTTCTCCTAGTACGAAACTGTCTTCACTGCTCAAGCTTCGTATACTGACTGAGGCTCGCGTCAGTTTTACGCTGGAGGCCTGTCGAATGATTCGCATCATCTGACCATGACCAACGTGGATCCCAACGGCAAGTCCGTGGACCTCGACAAGGTAGTGACTTCTGACTGGTCGGGAAAGGCGGCTCCCAGCCCATCCATAGGCTCGATGCCTACCACCTTAGGGTTACTTGGGGGAGCGACGCCTTCTTCATCTGACATAATAAGGTGAGTTCATTCTGTGCGCAGTATTGTTTTGCAGAACTAAATATCAGTAGCGCGGCGGGCTATAAATCACAGACAGCCTTAATCCTCGAAATCGTGCTGCCCGCAGTTGCAGGGATGATCCTCATCGCGGTCGGCATACTCTGGCTCCTACTGCGCCGGCGCCCGAGTTCAGGAACTAGCCAGCCGCCCTGGGAGCCCACGCCCGCTCACAGTCGCCCCCACGTCGCGGCGCCGCGGCCTAGGACGGCGGACCGACACAGGATCGAACCGTTCACGGCGCGGAGGCCGACGCTGCGCTACGTGAAACCCGTACCGCCTCCGCCGGATTCTCCGCCCGACCGACCGTTCCCATCCGACTCGCGCGAGGCTGGCCCCAGCGGGTCAACCAGTCATTCTGGCACAGGTCTCCTCCGGTGCGTTCCTGTCCATCCGAGAGTGATGCACGGGTTCTGAAGTCTTTATTCGCAGGAGCGCCCCTCATCCCCCCCTCTGCTGCCCCGCCCCCGTCGTACAGATCCCGGGCGCCCACCGAGCGTAGCAAACCACGTTCTCAGCGCCGGAGGTCCAAATCTCGAAACTATGAAACGCGGCTGACAGGTCACCGCGTAGCATTCATTCCGACGTGCAAAGCTGCCCTGTGTCTATGGGGCATATAGATGTCTGGCTTCGGCAAAATTTAGAGAATCCCATGTTGTATCAGTAGCTGCTGCGGTTTTTGACTGTATCATAACTTTTTTTCTCGTGACGTGCCCAGCTCGCGAATATAAATATATAACAAGTAACCTACAGAGCGGCACTGGTCAAGGCGAGCGGCCACAAGTCCCATACATGCAATACCAAAATAATCACCTATCAATCATGCATACTTCGGGTTAGAAGGGGGCCTTGGTCCGCGGGGGCTCAGCTGGTTGTAGTTGGGCGGTACCGCCGGCAAATATCTTTCTTGAGGGGAGTCGGGATGCAGATCTTCCGCAGTGCCGTCGTACGGCAGCACGTATCTGGCAGAAACGAAATGCATCAGCATCCAGCGCGCTCGGAAGCCATCTCGACGCACTTCGACCCTTCAGAGGTTTGGCTGCCGGAACCCGCCCCGCTGCGTGCGGCACACGGGCTGCTGCAGAAGTGGCTGTCACCGGGACGCTCACATGCGGCGGCGTATTGTAATAGTCTAGGTGCGGCGACGACGACGACAGTGCCTGACCGCCGACGCTTCGTTCGTAAAGCGCGTTGGTGCTGTACGCAGCGGCCGGCTGGACCTCTGCCATGCCGCGCCCCATGTCGTACGGCTGCGGGAAGCTCTCCGACGAGTTCCCACCTATAGTCAGGCCGCGCAGGCTGTCTTCGCTTGGCTGCCTGGTCCGGCGTTTGTAGAAGAAGACACCGAGGGCGAGGAGCAGCAAGGCGGCCACGCCCGCCACAACGCCGCCTACGACTGGGCCGACGATTGACTTGTGGTGCGACGAGCTGCTCGGACAAATATCAGGCGGTCTGTCAAGCATACACCAAGATGTGACTTACGTGCTTAGATTTCCGGCCCCTACGGACGCCGACGATGTCGCAGTGGTAGACGGGCCCGCCGGAGATGGTCCCTCTGACCCCGCCGCCGCAGACGAAGGAATAGACGTCGCACCAGGATAATGATATGCTGCTGTCGGCGAACTGGCATTCGAGATTGTGGAGGTCGCGTTTGTGGAGGACGGAACGGTGGTACCTGTGGACTGACTTTCAGTCGCTGTGCTGCTCACTGGAGAAGATTGCGTGGTACCCGGAGGGCCGTTTCCGGACCAATCAGAAAGGACGACCTTGTCCAGATCGAACCAGCTGTTGACGGGGTTCCCACTGTTGCCCAAGTTGGAGACCGTTAGAGTGTGTTTTCCATCGGCAAGACCGCCCATGTAGTACTAGCAACAGATTTCAAAAACATGAGTGTCCGCGTCGCTGCCATGGCCCATCGTGAGTGACGTACGAGAAGGTTCTGGTACCGTACACCAGAGGCGGTGCCATTGAAGACCACGGGCTGCTGTCCGTCAAGAGCGACAGAGAATGCGCCATGGTTGCCGGATGTGGCACCGTATAGGGCAATGGCATTTCCGTTGAATGCGACGGTAGCCGACGCACTCGCGTCGTTCGTGCGACTACAGCGATTAGCGTCAACAGAAGCAAATCTGGGTGGAAGCAAGGTACAAACTGCATGGTGGACATGAAATAGTTATTCTCTAGTCCATTCGGAGATGTTGCCCAGTTTCCGGTGTAGGCTATTCCGGGCGCGCCGTCGTCCCAAACAGTATCTACCGACTGTGTACTAAACGTGCAATCGCGAATTGATCAGAGGAGTGGGTGCTACAATGCATCTTCAAACATACCTTGGATTCCCGTCCCCGGCAGTGAACACGATGTAGTCGACATCGACCCATGACGGATTCGGAGTAACGTAGTCGTTTTGCAGTACAAGCTGATGATTGTCGTTCTTGAGGGAAGACTGGCTGAATAACAGAGACTGGAACACGTTGTTTGCTGAGCCGTTCCCAGTCGTAGTCGCCCCATCTAGATGGACGGCATATTGGTCCTGAAGAATACGTCAAGACTAGCGGCAATGAGCAGGCAAAGACGGTTCATACATGATTGGGTCTCCGAGCGCCATACAAATAGACGGCAGTCCCGAAGAAATTCAGGGTAGCGGTTGCACCCTAAGATAGTATGGTATTAGAACCAATTCCGAGACTCAGGGGTTGGGAATCATCTACCTGCGTATCCGTTGCATGGAAGGTACCATTTGAGTAGCTGGCCCAGAGAGAATCACCGTGAGCGGAGTCATTCCAATCGCTAGTGCTGTTGTAAATGATGAGAGGCGAGGTGTCGTCAACTACAAGGGTAAGAAGTAACGCAGAGTTTATAAAGTGATCCACGTGAGGCAAAGCTCCACAGCTGCTTACTCGTGACGTTGAATACAGGCATACCGTTAGCGACCCACGAATATGATGAACCGAACGAAGACGCCCAAAAGTACAAGATAAAAGAGAGTGGTGCGGCGCTATGAGCGCGAGGTGGAGGAAGAAAGAAAGAAAGGTGAAGTGAGCGAGGACGGGCGAGCACCTACAGAGGTAGTATGTACCGACTTCGCTTGGTGATAGTGCGCATCATTGTTCGAGTCGCGTTCCATCTGGATGGTACCTGTCAGCAACAACGTCCCTACGTGATGGGAATATCAATGTGTGATACATTGCAAGAAGGAAGGCATCCTGATAGGTTCGTTCAACACTTCGCAGCGGAAAGTGTCCTTCACATCTGGCGATTCGCAGTTAGTTCTTAATATCATGCTTGGGATGAAGAACAAAACCGACTCAAATGGTCATCAAAGCACCCAGTGCAGCGTGAGGTATAGTGCCTATATCAGAACTCAGTTCGTGAAATGATACTTGCGGGAACTGATGAGCGACGAGCTATACCAGCAGCCGCATTTGACTGCATTCTCGAGGGCTGTGGTAAGACATGAGATTCGGAAAGGCCCTTGCGGTTATTAGACAATGAGGAAGGTCGCCGCAGCCGGCCAGCAGCTGCGTGAAAGTCCATGATTTCACAAAACGTCAAGATGAAACCCCACGTGGCGGACGGAGCTGATACAAGGATGCCCTTCCCGCGTTGCCGCCATTGCAAAACAGCATTTTCTCATGCGTACAGCTGAGAGTAGAAGTCCCGTTGCGCTTGCGTTGGACGGACGGACCCGAGAGCAGCCGGGTACGAGCTTCGGCGGCTTGGTCACGATATCCGTTGGCGCGGAAGCCTATGCAGTTCACCTCTACCTCTGAGCATACGCAGGCGGCGCGGGAGGCATATCTGGAGCCTCGTACGGTAGAATATATCTGGTATCCCAAAGAGCACCGTTAGCTACAAGCGTCGTTATCAAGTAGTCAGCCCACGCACTTGTCATCAGCTGACCAATGACTTTTCGAGTCCTCGTTCAGGGATAGCTGCGGTGCTGGCTGTCTAGATGGCCCCGCTTCCGTCGACGGCGCAAACATCGTATGGAACTTGGACTGTGAAAAGTGCAGTGGACCTTGGCTTCGCTTTCGAGGTCTTCTGGTGCGCTTCGGTTCGGCGGTGATGGGGAAGAAATGTTGCACTTCCATTGCAGAACCTAGCGGCGAAGCCAAATTTCCCTCAGTGGAGTCTTCCCATAATTGAACACGATCTGCTGCTCTGGGTCTTTGTACGCGCCTCCGGCGAAGGAAGTAAATGACGAGGAGCACAACAACAATAATCGACGCGACGGTCAAAATGAGGCCGACGGCTAACCCTGCAATGGCCTTAGGTCTACATAATTCTATTGGGTATGCCAAAAGCAACAATCTGATGAAGGACTCACGTATGCAAGCCACCAGCGGCCGCCTCTGGTACGGAGTTGGTAGTGACCTGAACTGCCGGTGCCATGCCCGATGTGCCTGTAACTGTAACAGAGGAACTAGACGCTTCCCCTGTCGCAGACTCCCAAGTCGAGAGGACGACTTTGTCCAGATCGAACCGGAACGCAGCATTTGTATCGAGATTAGTGAAGGTGAGCTTGTGTTGACCATCGGAAACTCCACTGGTGTAGAACTACGTCAGAAGGTTTGTCAGTGCAAATTCGGTGGTGAAGGAGTTATGCCGGTTGGAGGTTGGTCTGACGATGGAGTACGTACCAGAAGATTTTGCCACCGCGGAAATGGCGCGGTCCCATTGAGCAATACAGGCGCTTGCTCGTCTAGGCTGACTGAGAATGCTCCGTGATTGTTGGAAGTAGCGCCATATACCGCAATTGCATTAGCGTTGAATGAAATGACAGCTGAAGCATTTGTAACATTTGTGCGACTATAAGCACTAGTTAGCCTGCAATTTACGGTGGACAAACGCATACGTGGAGGCACGACGCGAGCTGCCATGAGAAGCACTCACTGCATAGTATTTTCATAATAATGCTTTTCACGGCCGTTTGGAAAGGATTGCCAATCATCCGCAGAGTTGTAAGCAATTGCGGAATCGCCATCGTCCAGGGTCGTGTCTTTCGAGACAGTTCTGAGCAACGAAGTATTCAGACCCAGCGCTCTCATATGCTGCCGTGACCAGGGGCCATCACTTACGCATTCGTCTCATCGCCGGTGGTGAAGACTACATAATCTATGTCTACCCATGACGGGACGGCCGTTGTGTATCTGTTCTTCAGTATCACTTGATGCGATGTATTATTAAGATCGGCTTGACTGAACAACAATGCTCGGAATTGGGGCGGGTCAGCGTGGCCATTGTACGCCGTGGCGTTCCCGTCAAGTGTCACTTCGTACACATCCTAGAGTTGATTTGGCGGGGCTTAGTTCCTTGAGCTGACGATGGCAGTGCGGACGTACGTGGTTCTCCCGTTTGGCACCGAAAATATACACAGCTGAACCAGAGAAATTAAAGGCGACTGTTGCATTCTGCGACAATTCAACGGTTCAGCTCTTCAATGAGAACAGTCGGTTGGCTCACCATTTGACAGGTCGCATGGAACGTCCCGTTGGCATACTGGGGCAAACTGAGGTCACCACGCGACGAATCGGACCATCCTTGGCTGAACACCATGAGGGGACTAGCATCGTCCACTGTACCACCAGGGTCAGCGAGTCATGCATCCAGCGAAGTCTAACCAAGCCTACTCACCTGTCACATTATATGTTGGCATCGCCGAGCACTACACCTTGGATACCTAAGAGCAGTATTCCTCCGAGTGAACAGGCAATGTCGCCCAAGGGAGCAGGATTGGGGTTCGGAAAGCGGCGTGTGGGACGAAGAGAAAGGCTCGAGGAGACCATGTAAGTTGCTTATTTGGTTTGCATCGTCCATCACTGTTGCTTTCGCATGCTAATATCAGGGCTTGTTCGACTGTTGATATGGAGGGGTAGCGGCGGCGTAAATAGGCTGTATAGCCGTCTCCACGAGTCGCATCTAAGGCGGTGCTGGCTTAGATACTTGCCGTAACACTGCTAGTATGACCTGTGAGTCCCACCCTCTTCCGAAGAAAAGAACACCGTGGCGTACCCTAGCAGCTGTTGCCGAACAACCTGAGTTGGCACTACGTCGCACTGTGACTTGTTTAGCAGCCAAACGCCGGGTGATTAAGACCGAGTCCCGATCATATGCAGGGACACTTCTTCCGTGGTTTGTATCCAGAGACGTGTCGCTCGCAACTGCCCGAAGTGCGTCGTCAGGGTTGACTAGCTGGCTCCGAAGCTTGCTAGTTTGTTGCTAACACTAGTCATAAGCAATTCTAAATTGGAATCGTTTGTTGAAATCCTGAAGGACAGGAAAAAGGCGGGAAAACGGTGTCGAGCTGATGGTGGCTGCAAGCGCCGGTCGGCGCACATGCGGTCGAGGAAGAAGCGCTGAGGGTTAGCAACAGTAAAGCAGAGCTTTAAATCCTTCTTGAGGTCGCTGAAATAAAGAAAATTTCAGAATATGCCTCCGAACAGCTTTCCGCATTGGAATCCCAGCAAAGTATCATTCAGTGTGGGGACTACAGCTGTCCGTTCAGGAGAACTGGAGAGCCACTACGCCGGTACGGAATGATGGCATTGCCGCCACCACCACTTGCCGAGAGTATGCCGTGTTTTCAGGATTTCAACAAACGATTCCAATCCAGAATTGCTTATGTCTACTGTTCACCGGTCTGTGTGCGTAAGCAGCGCTGATCAATGGTAGGTGAAGGGGTGGAAGCCGATGTAGAAGGTCCAAGACAGGTCACAACTGGTATTCAAAGCAGTTTGTTGAAGTGTTGGAAGGAAATGAGGACTGCCGCGGTAGGCTGAGGCTTGGCGTCTCATAGTTTCTCACGGACTAAGGAAAGCGCATCATTGCTGAAAAAGGACTGGGGCGGGCTTTCAAGCGCCCTTGCATTGTTTGGCGGATGATACTTACGAAATAACCAGATTGAATTAGTCCCGTATTAACGTTATAAATTTTCCTTATACCAGATATCTGCAAGCTGCTGAGCCCATCTTTCGAGGCCCTGAGCCATTAATGTCATAGTCACTGGTCGGTACAGCTTGACTTGTTGAAGGTCGGTATGCGAGTGCTGCCAGGAATGCGCGTATAGTTCATGTATTCACAATAGAAGCAGACCAAGTGAAATATTATTGAGTTATAGCAACCCGGTCTACGGGTATCTCTCCAAGAGAATGCGAGGGTGAAGTCCCCGAGGCAATTGCTGCCCAGCACTTTCCATACGCCACGCGAAGGCTTTCCGTTCCAAATCGGTCCGTTGAATGAACGCAGCAGGCGAACGACGCCGTGGAGGTGGCTCTCCATACACTGCTAACATACTGCTTGGTATAATAGAATGCTGCAAGGGAGCACCGTGACTGACTGCCTTCAGAGGGATTCCGAGGCCGGGCGGCGAGGGACTTGACTCTCTTCGAGCCGGAAATAGGTCAACCGCGCTTCCTATCTGTGACTGGACTGTCACGTAGGCCTTTCTTACCCTCCGCCGCAGTGAATATAACGCAACGCTAGCCCCAAGTAAGATTGCCCCTCCTACAACGATGCCGCCAATTATCAGGCTCTTGGAAGAGAAATGACCTTGATGTACGGAGTTATGTGCGGGACTGCTATGCGAGGGCAGCCTATGTTGAAAATACGATGGTGTGTTAGATTCAATGCGACATTGGGTACCAGACTCAGAACTCACGCGTTCGCAGTGCCACCGCCATAACTGGAAGCTCGAGCCGTTGTGCTCAAAGTGCCAGCATATTTGTAGGAGAGCGTGGGTAATATTAATGGCGTGTTCGACTCGGTCGTCCAATTCGACAGTGTTACTTTGTCCAAGTCAAACCAATTGCTGTTTGGGTCAATCTTTGTCAGCGTCAAGTTGTGTTGCGCGCTGTGTAGACCGCTGGCGTAGTACTGGGTCAAGCGTTCATCAGCAATAGCGCACAAGCCAAAGATAAGTAAGCCTGAGGACAGGGCGAGCTACTTACCAGAAGAGTCTGGTTTCGAAACACAGGGGCATACCCATCCAGAACGAGGGATGCGTTGTCATCTAATACGACTTCAAACAAGCCGTGATTATTCGAAGTTGCACCATACACTGCAATTGCATTGGCGGTGAAGGTGATAGTAGCTGATGCATTCTGCACGGTAGTGCGACTTCAGTGCGCTCATTTAATTAGTTTGCATTGTCATAACGTTAGATGGGAGTACTGGTACGTACTGCATAGTCTTCATATAATAGGAGCTCTCAAAGCCGTTAGGGTAAGACTGCCATGCATTGTCCGGCTGATATGTGATCCAAGAAGACCCGTCGTCCCAAATGGTCTCGTCCAGCTTCGTTCTAGACGGGATATTGAGCGCATATTTCGATACAGGCAGAGAAATAAATGACTCACGCAAGATTTCCATCTCCTGTTGTAAAAACTACATAGTCTATATCCACATAGAGTAGGTCTGATTCAGGTGGAGGTGGGTTGCTCTTCACAATGACTTGATGGTTGGTATTGCTCAGGCTAAATTTGACCAAACAGCAGTCTTTTGAACTCATCTGTTTCCGATTTTCCATTCTTCACAGTGCTTTTGTCCCGTCAAGAATCACCTCGAAGTTGCCCTTGATAATACCTTAGAGCCCATATCCGACTGAGATTGTATACTGCACTCACGTGGTTAGGTCTTTCGGCACCGAAAACATATACAGCGGAGCCAGAGAATGTCATAGTGGCTGCAGCATTCTAGTACAGGTCTATCATTGAAATAAACCCTTGCCTTATGGCATGACCAACTTACCGACTGGTTTGTAGCGTGGAAGGTTCCATTAACATAGTCTGACCAAAACGAGTCACCATGAAACGAGTCTTCCCATTGACCGATGTAAGCAATCAAAGGGCTGGAATCGTCCACTGCATATCGAAAGTCTACACGTTAGCCTTCACGCAGAGAAAGAGGCGCAAACAACTTGACTTGCCTGTGACGTTATAGATAGGCATGGCCGTGGCCAAAAACGGCTGTTAAGTACGAGCCGGCAATCAAACGAGCCCAGCGATATTCTATGAGTCAGCAAAGCAATGGTGGGGCGAAGTAAGAGCACCAGGTGAGAGGGTTAGCGGGCATAAAAGGAGTACGCAGTTGGCTTGCCAGCGGAGGTCTGCGGGGCGCTGTACACGGTGATAGGTGGGGCATCATCGCCAGTGATACCTATTGTCGTGGAACTTGTGTTCTACAAGCTGCCAGTCGTCAGCTCAGTTTTGCGATGCGCAGTTTAAAGAATTTGTGTACCTGAGGTGCCCTTGACTGTTCAAGACAGATACGAGTGATGCCTCACTATCACCAATACGTGTGACGTGGACGCCCCGATAATTTGCACATGCTAGGATCAGAAGCCTTTGGGAAGCAAGTACAAACAAGGCGGCCTCGGGCCACTCTCTGGACTGGCCAGTGACTCGTTTCGACTACCACGAACCAGCCCTGGGGCGGAATTGTTCTATATATGTGGTGTTGATGGCTACCGTTAAGTAACGTTGATCTCCCGCTCAGCGGAGCCTGCTCAACGCCGATAAGCGCAACTGTGTAATCGCCCCAGACAAGGTTTAAGCGCTGCTACTAGGATGTGCAAGTATGCCCTTCCTATATGAAAGCGTGCAATCACTTGCCTTCTGAGCTAAAAATGTAAGCGAAAGATCCGTTAAGTATGAGTGCTACGGATACATCCTAGGACAAAGCTCGGATTAGCTTCGACCTCCTTGTACCGCAGAGACGAAGCCTACCGGTTGCTGTGTGCCATGACATGCCATCGAGTTCGACCGAGGCATGGTAACAGTCAACGCGTTTGGCGCAGAGTATCATTCTGTTGACCGGACATACCAGGGGGCATTGAAGATGGGCATCCTGAAAGGTAAGGGTCAACGATTTCACGGGCGTGCCGAGTCGGCTCCAAAAGAAGTGACCTGCCAGCGTTTTGAGCCAAGATCCTACGGGGTATGGGTTGAACCCTCCTCTGACTAGGTTTATCGAATGCGAAGGGACTCACCCGGAGCAATTTGATAGATAACAATTTGCGAGCGCGGGTGGGCTCGAGATGTGACCCACGGAGCGCCGCCAGCCTGAGCACATTACATTGGATGCAGAGTTTGGTACCAGCCTGAGTCGCCCAAATTATGCCTTGCTTCAGATACGTATGCCACTTGACGAGGATCGTAATGAACCGAATCTATCAATGTTGCTTAACAGTGGCGCAACATTACGAACTGCACCGCCTGTTGCTTTGCTGAAGGAGTCGTGTCGCCCTGGCTGAAGTTGTCGCAGCCGCCCTGTCCATCGCAGATACAAATGACACAAATAATTGATAGCTGTGCGCGACAGATGCGGACTTATTGTATTGTACAAGCTTCATCTTGGCTCCTGGGTATCGCTTTGTTTGCACCGATGGTTCCTACCACTCCGTTACGACGTGGACCTCAGCGGAGTACATGTAGCACGCCCAGCCGGGAAACCTGATCTCAAAACAACTGATCAATACCTTGGAAGGCCCAAGAAGGAAAGCATGCGCACATAGCCTTGGGATAAACCACGATCCTGTCTCCCTTCTTTGCCAACTGCACAATCGGGTGGTGGTGGTCAAAGCTGACACGGTGCGTCCGGGGCGTGCTGTCCGCGAACGGGCACCTAAACACCTCAAACCGTCTCGGTCCGATCATGTGGCCTCTCCAATTCCCCGGAGAATCCTGTGCGAGGTTGACCTCAGTTTCCTCCTTCTCCCCACTGGAGGGGCGCTGAACGACCCTTCGCAGAGCAATCTCGACCCAGGCCCATGCGCCGTTTCTTGGGTCTGCGGCTTACGCACCGAGGGGCTGCATCAGTTACCCTAGTTCAGCAGAACATGACTAAGGACGCACAGGTATAGTCCGCGCCCTGGTCGTGGCACCGCAGTTCGAAGCTGAGCCGGCGCAAGGGGTGCTCGTCGGTGCCATCAATAGGCGGTGTTATTAGGTACGCCTTGTTCATACCATCTGTCACCCATCCGTACGCCTGGACCTTTGTCGGCACCATGCGCCACGTCTCCATCTGCCCGGCCGGCACGTTGCTGAAGTCGCCCAACGAGGCTGGGCCGGAGAACATGTCGCCAGTTATCGAGGCGGTCTTGTTGCCGCTTATCAGTTGCAAAGGTCGGAGGCGCTGGGACGCGCAACGGGGTCTGATTCGAGACAACGGGAGATGAGCTTGCGGAGGAGTTGTTCGCCGTCGAACGGAGGGTCTGAGTGCGAGGCAAGAAGTATGTCAAGCATACTGGAGAGCAGCAGGCCGTAACTGTAGATGTCGCTCGCTGCGGTGGCGTTGGCTGAACCAACATCGTCCTTGAGCTCCGGTGCAACCCACGCTGAAAGTGCTGTTTGAACATTCACGGACGTGATGGTATCTGTCTGCGCGAGCTGGGAAGTTGGATGCTGACGCACGATAGTGCGATGTTGCCTTCTGCATCCACCTGGACGGTACCCTGGTCGACGAATCCAATGAGCCAACGCCTCTCGACGAATGAACTGCACCTCACCGGGCGGAGTCCACCGTGAACCACGGGCGGATCACGGTTGTGAAGATAGTCCAGGCCCCGAGCGATATCGGACACCTATGCGTATGCTCAGACCCGCAGGCGAAACTCCACGAATTAACATACCAGTCGCAGATAGTCCGGCGCAATGGTCTTACTGAGGTAGTCGAGGATATTGTCGGAGGAGTATGGTAGGAGAATAAATGGTGGCGAGTCGGTTGTTGATGCAGCCAAGAAGCCTGGGTCATGTGATTTATTAGCCACGGCGACCTCAGGGTCGGCTTGGGTAAATCGAGCATACCTTGAACCCGGGTGCTGCGCAAAGACTTCCAAAGCTGGGACATTTGTTAGTCAAAGCTACAGCGAAGGGTTTAGGATGCTACCTACTTTCACAATATCATGAACAGTCTATGAATGCTTGGTCAGACGTTAAATACGGAGACTTAAGTGCTGGGTCGTACCTCTGCATCTTTCATCTCCAGAATGCCCACCGACTTGCCCAGCCACCGTCCAACCCGAATGGTCGAGCTCACATCCGTGCCAAGCAAGAACCCCCGCTCGACTTCAAACCCTGTGACCGTCCAGCTCTTGATCTTCACCTTCTTGCCATGCATCTCGCTCTCGAGCCGTTTCACGCCTGCGCGAAGGAACGCCTTCTCCTCCGAGCGTAGGCTCGCCTGGCCGCTCTCCTCGCGCTCGAGCACCGCCTGCATCGCGGTCATCATGTGCTCCGGGTCCGTATGCATCGTGCCGAGTAGCTCATCGAGGAACTCTCGTGATGCAGTGGCGGAGCGCAGCGCATCGAGCTTGTCCGAGGCGTCCTGTGCGAGTGCGAGCTGCTGCGCCGCAATCGCGGCCTGTTGGTGAGAATGAGAATTCATGAGCGCCCAGAGGTCGTCGAGCTTGCGGTTCGTGACAAGCAGCGCGGCGTTCTGAAACCCGAGACAGGCATTCCAAATGTGCCGTTCGTGTTCCTCTAGCTTGAGCTTCAGGTCATCTGCGGTCAGCATTGCCTTGAGGAATGGCTTGCGCTGCTCGGTGACAACGAAGTTGAGTACATTTTCGAGGTTTCTGCGATCAATGTCATTTTGAGTACTCTCGAGGCAGAACGAAGGGGTCTTAACTGACCTGATAAGGAAGTTGACCGGTTTCTGGATTGAGTCGTCGCCGAAGTTTTGTGGGACCTTCAACGACCCCAAAATCTCGCAGACATGCTTGAACAGTAGTCTAACTTGGTGTTTGTTCTGTTTTGTCTATTCGCGAAGTCAGTTTGGGAGCAATTTTCCATGTAAATTCTGGTCTCACTCACCAGTTGTACCGCATCCCATATCTGTGTGACAACAGCGGTTACAGCAGACGAAATCGGCTCTGGGATGTTCTCCAGCGTCTAGTCGCAGACATCATGTTAGCAGAGATCTGGAACCAAAGAGACTTCTTGCTTACATGTAAGGTCAGGTTCACTATACTCTGCAGGTCGCTCAGGTCCATGGTGGTACGGTACTAACGTATCTTCTCGATGCAAATCGATGCGAAGAGGTTGGTATACGCGTTTGGATCAATGAACAGGCGCCTTCGTGAACGCTATCTTTGTAAGCAGCTAAGCTGATTTAGTTCAATTATTGTGGGAGCAGGGTTGCGTACATACGACGAGATAAGTAACCGGTAACCAGGCGAGCAGTACGTTCACTTACGCGCGTTCCCACTTAACACCAAGGCTGAGCTCAGAGCAACGCTAAGGAGCACATCTGGCATCGATCTAATAGCGCCTCGGCGGAGTTGCAGGAGTCTACGCGGCCTCAGGGTCGGACTTGGCTAGCGGTTGACGTAGGCAGCGGGCAATAAGAGCGCTGATCTGGCCCGTGTCACTGAAAATCGAGTGCAGTACCACGCCAAGGATGTTACTGGCATAGAGTATCGGCATGAAAGTGATAATACTTGACGAATGTCGGTATCTTTCCTGAGAGATGCATGAGAGCAAACAAGAGAGGTCAAACGCCACGAAGCTTCAAAACCTTAGAAGACTCTTTCGGCGATTGCCGAAAACAAAGCGCCCTTCTCCTTTCGATTCCGACGCGGTGCATTTCCATAACATCACCAATTCCCCCAAGAATACATGTGCTATATAAACCGGTCTCAAGTCAAAACCACGAGAGAAAATTAGTGCCACAGTCTATCCCGAATCACCGCTTGGCCTGAGGCGATTTTCTCTTCACATCCTCGTCCTTCACAGGATGCAACATGATCTTGTTGACCGTACCTGGCGTCATCCCACTATGGCCCTTATGCCAATCGTACGCTACGGCGTATGCCAGTATGGTTCCAGTGCGGTTGAAGTCCATGCAAGGTACCGGTCCCGGCAACGGATCGAAAACTATGAAATCTACACGTCAGAACGCGTACTCAGCCAAGACAGCCAACGGCGAACGCACATCGCAGTCGGGAGCGAGCCTCGCCGTCCCAAAAGTTGATAACGCCGTCCGAGCCGCAGGTGGCAAACGTTCCGTGAACGGGATGATAACAAATATCGTTCACAGCGTGCACGGTGACCTCGGTCTTTGTTTGGTTATCGCGCCGATGGCACTTGAATGAGAAGTTCAGGCTACGTCATGCTGACCGTCAGGTTGAAGGCAGGTAAAATATGTTCGGGAAGTACGCACTCGGCATCCTTGGTTTCCCAGTACTGAATCGAGCAACGGCCCTCTATGCTCGCGAGAGCATATCCGCGTGCATGACATCTCACGACCCGAGTTTGCATTCGAAGCGGACTTTGTGTGCTCTATGATTCGCGGGTAAGTGACGCAGAGAAGGAAATAGGGAAAGTCGACGAACTTGAAATGGGACCGTTGGATTGTTGAGGTTGTACATCAGGAGGTGGCGGTCGGCCGTGCCTACCACCAGCATTGGATGGTGCACATCCATGGTGTAGCACCGCTCTGGTAGCTGCACTGTGGCGATTGGATTTGGTGTGCGCAGATCCCAGTACTGATCGTGTTGTGGGTGTGTTTGTGGGATAGAAGCAATAGTGCCAACACTCACCTTCAGAGTCTTGTCCCAGCTTCCTGTAGCTAGTATCCCTCCTTGTGGCGAGTCTACCCATCTCACCGCCTTAATCGGCGCGTCATGTTGCGCGACTTGCTGATTCTGACCAGTGGCAAGGTCGAGCATCCGGCCAGCGCCGTCCACGCCTCCCGACAAGACCTTCGTTCCATCCTGTACGCGTGATGTGAGCTGGCGATCGAGAAGAGATATAAAGCACGCACCGTGCTCCAGCATACGCTCAGTGCTGGCCCTTGGTGACTATACACCGCCTTCCCCTGTGTCTGCCCGCTCGGCCCCACTTCGTAGATCCGCACATTGTTCGCGTTGTCCCAGCTCCCGATAGCAAGATAGTCCGCCTGCGGCGAGAATGCAAGACTTGACACGGAATCTGAGGGAGGCTCGGCTACCGCAATGTCGTTGGACACATCGACGATGTTCGAGCTGGTGCTGCCTGTCGCTGAGCCGCCACTCGACAGATTCGTGCTGAACAGCCCTGACATGACGGTGGATGAAGAGAGGCTCGAAGACGTGAAATGGGGAGGTGGTAGTAGGGTTGTAACTGGTCCGTGCACTGGCAGGCCCGAGCGCGGCGGCGCACAAGGGAGTGGCGGGCTGATGCTGATCCAGTCATTGTTCGACTTGACACGCCCCCGGCACCGAGGTTTTGCCGGAATGAGACACGGTCGCGCGATCATGTGATCGTGCAAAGGACTGCTGGCTCTGCCGCGACATCTGCTTCCACAGCCAGATTCGCGTCAGTTTCGGCAAGAAAGACGCGTAGAACTTTCATGCTGCGATAGACAGTCGTGTACACCGACGTACAAGGCCGCCGTGGACACAGCTGCCAGGCGCTGCAGGAGTAAGCAAACGCATAGGCGTGGGAATCGCATGGCTCAAAGGGGTACCATATGGGCGCCCCGCTCCGCTGCCATACCGTAACCTCTCGGTAACCTCCAAGTTCCAGCCAACGCAAGAACGACGTTTGTCGCCCGGCCTGACGCGATACATCCAAACTTGAAGTCTGCGGCTGGCATCTTCGCACGTCTGCCGGATGATGCGGGCCTGTTTCGAGGGAAACGACTCATAGTTAGACCCGGAACGTTTTGCACCAGATCTTACTGCGTCCGTGGGTGTTGCATTGTCCGAGTCTCGTAAGGGCTTACGAGCTAATAGTCGTGACTAACGTGTCCTATGAGTTATTCAGACTATGTGTTTTGAAATAAAGCAATGTTCGAGTTTCTAGTTTTGTGACACTTCAAATTCAGACCATTCCTGACGAAAGCTGAGCGGCGGCCTACACGCGGCCCTACACGGTAATCACTAGAATTCCAAGTGCGAGTTACAAACTGCACAATCAGCCGTGATAAAATGTGAGTTGTACCATGGCTCTTAGCAACAAGGGATCTGACAAACCAATATATGATGGTGTGACGAAGAGATGACATGGGTCACACTACCACATTCTGCCCTGATCGTAGCCCAAGTTCAAAGACACCTGCGCCTCTGTGTCCGGAGCGTGTGTCAGACGCTGCGACATTCCTGCAGGCTTCCACATGCAGTATGAAGCGCGAGGAAGTGATACTGATGAGTGCAATGGTGATGCTGTGAGCATGGATCAGCTAATTGAGACCTGCCGTTGACTTCAAGCACTCCGGAGAACTCACAGAATTACGGGAAGAAGCTTTGTATCCTATGAGCACTTGTTGAGTCATACTCGCAGTCATTTTTAGGAACAGAAGAAACATACTTCCAGTGCGAGTGCAATGACAAAGTTCAGCAGTCGAAGAACTAAGCCAAAATCGTAAGAATAATGCAATGGACGATAACGCCTTAGCGGAAACTCACACAAGAGCGCCTAGGTGCATGAATTCAAAGTTCAGTTGAGCTCGGAAGATGCATAGCTTGGGATACGTACGACAAACCATAAGGCACCATCCCTGCCGAGAGAATTAAGGACGTCGATGCCACGGCGATATGGTCGGTGAAAGGAATTGAGGAAGCACACGCAGATCATCGCAATTTCCAGTGTGAACTATCATCGACGATGAGTATAGACGACTCAGAAAGACTGGTGGCACGTACGAGACATGCGTAGTGTCAGATTTCGGTATTTTAGTGTTATTAAGGTACCGTCACTATGCTTACTGCACCCGGACACCACTCGTAGTGTATATAAGTCACTTACATACTTGTACCTATCCCTTACGCGTTTGCACCCTCTCGGGTGCTGCACACCATCACTCTTACCGTTCTCGACATCATGCGCAGTGCCCGCGCCGTCCCCAAGACCTTATTTTGATACAAACGCGTCCCGGTTGGCTCCCGGCACCAAAGCCGTCCGTCGGTCTCTTACCCCTTCGACCGACACTCTTGGGGACCTCTCGTTCATTCTATGGCCCCGTCGCTATTCCCCACGTCGCTCTCGCTGTCGACCACACCCCTCGTACGACTTTGCGTCGTCGTCGGCCGACGCCGCCCTCTGCGACTCTCGGCGCTTCGCTGCGCCGAATCCGCTCATCGCTCGCTAGCCGTTCCTGGCCTGAGCTCCATCCGTTCATCCGCGCGGCAGCCGTGCCTGCCTGCGCCACTCCCGTCGTCATTCGGTCAAGTTGATCTCGCGGCCCATCATGCTTTCGTCGACGCTCATGCGCTGAGCTGTCCCGCCGCCGTCGCCGCCTATCCGATCAGTGTCCTGAAGAGGACTCGACACCGACGCGTCGCTGATATCCCGACTGTCAGCATCCTCGTTCGTTCATCCGTGCGTCCTTCCGCAAGCACTCGCGCGCCTTCAAGAGCGCCATCTGCGATTGGTGGACAAGTATATGGTCTAGGGTTAGGAGTTGGATACTCCTGGTTGTATCGAGGTGCAGACGCAAACAGGCTCCCTTGCGAGGTGAGCGCTGTTGTGCACGGCATGCGTGCCGCCGTCCCCTGGATTGGGTGACCAGCATCGCCAAGTGTTGGCTTGATGCACGCGCTGGAGTCGGAGTACTTGCGCGATTTGGTGCGCCATCCGATGTGTTCGGATGCGCGTTCGGTCTTTGCCCTCGTGACGTTCTCAGTTGGATTGAGTTTTTGTCTACCCCCATTTGTCACCTTCATCTCGCCCCATGTCCCCAAGTCTTGCTTCGCACATATCCATTGAACACCATATCCACATTCATTCTTTTATATCTCCCTTTACCCTTGCTCTCTTGTTCTTTCACTGCAAGCCTCTACAGCTCGTCTTCTCACTGCAGGGCTTGAAGGGGAGTGTCAGATTTCGGTATTTTAGTGTTATTAAGGTACCGTCACTATGCTTACTGCACCCCGGACACCACTCGTAGTGTATATAAGTCACTTACATACTTGTACCTATCCCTTACGCTGTTTGCACCCTCTCGGGTGCTGCACACCATCACTCTTACCGTTCTCGACATCATGCGCGAGTGCCCGCGCCGTCCCCAAGACCTTATTTTGATATCGTAGTATCCTTTCACAAGAGGTACTGTTTTCGTGCTGACACACGCATTAAAGGGCACATAAAACTCCAAAGTCTCTGTTGTAAGGCGGTGAAAGCTGATCAGAGGGTTGAATGAAGATCTAGGAGCCTGCAACTTACCCTCAATACGTAAAATAGCAAGAATTTGCACTACGATCGCTGGGATGTAGATGATTGCAAATACACTAATCATTATTATCTTGGTAGTTCTTTGTCGGTCCCATAGAATGTAGCAGTAATATGCCATATATGCTATTTATAACATGTAAGCTGACTGATGAAACGCAACACGCAGAGACTCACCATGCGTGGACAGCGATGAAGCAATTGATACACAGAGAAGGATCGCAAATGCAGCATTGCAGCTATACATGGTTAACATGTAAGTGAACGCTTGTCGGTTTACTAAACGTACTCCTGCAAGGCGTCTGAGTCAGACAGTCTCTTATTTTGGGGTGAATTGAGCTCACAGCAGTTTTCAGCTCGGGGCGAAGGCCGCTTATTGCTAGATTTCTGTTTGAGCGATTATATGAATACCAGGTAAGTCAGACATACTATACGCCGCATACACCAGCGAGATATCCACGGTCCAGCGGTTCACTAAGTAAACCACCTTAGTGAAGCCTCGTCCCTTGACCACAAGTTTGCCTCTTGACGCAGGCATAGTGTGTGATCCCAAAGGCAGAGAGCCACGGCAGAAGCTACCGCGTAGGTCATTAACAGCGGGAGTGAGTGAATATTTGAGAGTATAGAAGGTATACCTCACCTGAAGAATATTTAGTCGCAACGAGGATGTTGATTGGGTTGAACTTGAGAACAGTGAGCAAGGCGGCCAGACTGGCGAGCGGAGAGTCGGACATGCCGCCCCTAGGAGCGAGCGTAGCTCTAGGATTGTGCAAAAAACTGTAGGCGACAGGGTGCGTGCAAAACAATCGACTTCCCACTGTGGTCATGACCAGAATAAGTACAGGTACAGAGACTATCATCAACAGTATCAACATACCCTGCCCCATAGTGGAATTTCCCAGCTTACCACAAAGCAAGATCGAGATTGCGTACTTGGGACATGCTTCATCTTCTCATCTCGGCATCCGTGGCGCAAACAGATGCAGTGATGTGCCTTTGGCAGATAGAAGCCGAACGGTCAAATTGGTATAGTGACCGCAGACTAAAATAAGTTGGCCCTGACCCAAAGATGATGAATGGCTGTGTTACTTACTTCAATCGTGGTAATAATCCGGTAGGTTCACTCGCGAACATGATGACCGAGATGAGGTGAAGTGCCCTAAAGGCAGTTCTAGGCTCTAGGACAGCCTCTTAAATAGTCGGAAGAGATGCTCTCGTTCCTTTGTATATAGAGGCTGTCACCAAGGTGGGGGTCTTCTGAGGAGTGTCCCGGACTTCGAACCGGCTTCTCGGCAAGAAGTAGCTTGGATCTCAAGCGCGCTGCGCTGACGACGTCATCATCGTCGTCGTAGGGCCAGGCCAAGGTCGGTAAGTATTCCCCTTGCACGACCTGTACAGCGACATTACTTAGCCTCCAGCTTCTCGCAGTACTAAGGGTGACTGGTGATGATTATTAGACAATATTTACAGCCGGCGCTTACGAAAAGTTAGGCTTGAGTTGGAGCATCAGCCTACAGAGGCACCGTACCTGCTCCACCCAGTTCACCGTCTCACAGCCAATCGCAAGGGCGTGCGCTGGCCCGTTCCCGTCCCATCAGTCAGAGTTGGAGCGCAGGTCTATCCTAACTTTTCGGAGACGCTCGCTGTAAATATTGTCTATTGTAGACTTACTAGACTGTCTTCCATGTCCCCTGCGTCATCCCACCCTCTCAGCCATTTCTCTATATTTACAGTACTCATGGTATTATAATTAACCAGATAAGTACATACTTCATTATCATGCTAATACTTCCCTTAGTTCATGGGATCGTGCTCGGAGGCATTCACCTGCGTTATGCAGAAATAGAGAGGTGATAATATGAGCGGCGACGCTTGGGCAGCGGGCTCAGGCAAGGGCGGCGTAAGTATACAGCGGGCTCTTCTCCGGGCTTGCCACATGGGAGATGCCGTGGCGGCCAGGCGATGCCTGACGTGCCGTTTCAAACTCCATGACACTACACTGAAGGACCCAGAGTTTGGATGTAGACTACAGTGCCTTGCAGTAGTCTCGTTCCCATCCGTATCTAGTGATAGGCAGGGGTTTGCAAACCCTCGGAGGGTTAAGGGTAAGGGTACAGAGGGTAAGGGTAAGGGTTGGGAAAAGTTAACCCTTATCTGGCAGGGGTCTGCATTTAAATAGCAGACGTGTTGCTGGATAGAGCTGCAAGTATTGTGAGTGCTGTTTATATCAATACAAACTACTCAAATAGAAGGCTGACATTATAAGTGAATGAAAAAAGCACTCAAAGCACCATTTTCTGCCCATTTTGGCAAGGGTTTGAAGGGTAACCCCTAACCCTTACCCTTCATGAGGGTAAGGGTTTTGAAGGGTAAGGGTAAGGGTTAGCCTCTAAGCATAGAGGGTTTACCCTTGCTAATCACTATCCGTATCTATGACATTGGCCTCTGAGGGCCTGCCGTGCGGAGATCGAAATGTCGATGCACGGTAATGTCATAGAACGTCTAGTCACTTACGATCATCCAGGTGTAGATCGCTCGCACGTGATCACGCCTGCTCACTCTCGGACTGCCAGTCGCCGCTTCGTTACTGTTTCTCCAGCTTGTACGCACACATTTGTGCTGAAACAAACATGGTTGACAATGAGATCATAGTACACACACTAATAAAATACAAATTCCAGAGCTACGGGGCTGCTAGAGGTAGACAAATAACAGCTTCGGGCAGTTGCAGAGGGCAAGCACCAGCATGCATATAGCCAAGGAAACATAGACTGAGAAAAATATATGAGGGTACATCAACGCGCATACACAAAGCGAAGAGACATTATGGGGCTTGCGAGCGCTGGAAGGGACGTGAACTCGCTCAATACGAGGCCAAGCGAAATGTCTAGGGAAGCACATGTGTCAGAACCCTGGAGACAAACACATACACATCATTCGAGCATCTACAAGCATACCCTGCAGCCAATTCCTCAGCCTCGTGTTCTTTCAAACACATGAACACGTGTAAGGCCTCCGTACAACCCGGCCGGGCGTGCTTGCTCTGCGATAATGTTTGGGTGCCCCAAGCGACTACGCGGTACAAAGGTAAGGGAGACACATGTTGGAGTGAGGCATGATAAGTTCTGAGAGCGAAGGAAATGAGGGATACGAGGACAGGACAGAGCAAGCAGGGGGAGGCCGTAGGGTGGTCGTCGAGTGGTCACCGACTACGTCGTCGGTCGACGTTCAGAGTGAGCCCGAGAGGTGTCACGTGCGAGCGATCTACACCTGGATGATCGGAAGTCACCAGACGTTTTAACGCATCACCGTGCATCGATTTTTCGATCTCCGCACGGCAGGCCCCGCCTTGATGCCTTAGACACGGAGGGAATGAGACCAGCCTTGCAGGTACACCGTGTGTCGGGTCAGATCTCACCCTTCCATCCAGTTGACATTCTGGGTGCAAGCTAGATGTCAGCCAGATTTTGCAAAGTTCAGATTTCAGCCAGGTGCCCTACTGGCGTAAATCTAGCAGCTTAGATTGCAGCCAGGTTCCATTTTGCTGACATGGTACTGAACGCCGCTACAGCCTGAGCTCAGTTTAGGGCCGGCGTCGGAGTGCGAAACGCGTGGACTTATGCGCGCGAAGAGTATTGCTTTTGGACGCTCTCTTTTCTCCACCACAATGACCGCCCGCTAACCCCCTCGCCATGTTGACAAGCATAAGCTGAGTACGCTATATTTATCTATTATGCTTTCAGCTCGCTGATGCTGTAGATATATTGACCGGTGTGAGTGGCAGACTGGCCAAACTTAGTGCGTGTTCGGTCCTTCCCAGTTACAGAACACTGACTATATGCGCAGCTCTGCACCTCTATACTGAGTCTTCAGCACAGTACTGCCTCAAAGCTCTGATTCTTTGTGTTGATGGCTAATACTGAGAGTGAAGGGTCGTGGGTTCGAGGGTGGCTGGGATTGCCGTGCCCTTCGGTATGTGTATCTAATTCTTCTCAGCATATGCCATATGCCTGCTGCAGCGCTGATGTGTCCCATAGACCGAAATAATACAACACCACTCCGGCAGATCTGTCAAACATCCAATATTGGTATGTCCAGTCTTAGTCCTTGTATGCGCTCTTACCTCGCTGGGTGTGCATTTAGGAATAATTCGGTGTTGCGAAACTCCTGTCCAAAGGCCCGATGAATCCTTGGCTGTAGGGTCAGTTTTCTAATGTCTTATTGTTGGTTGGTGCTCCACTGACATCTGTTGTGGCAGAGCCGCTACTGTGATGTATATGTTGGAAGGTTTACTGTGTTTTTGATATAAATAGTGTTGTGTAGAGTTTTTGTTTGCTTAGATAGTGACCATGTAGCTTACAAATTTAAAAAATAAAAACGATTTAATTTGATATAATTATGGGTACCCCACAAGCTATATATGAGGGGATTGCAGCCACCAGGTAGCCAAGATTTCAGCCGGTTGTGCAGACAGGCCAAATGCGGCCAACCGCAGGGTGGCTGAAATCCAGGCGAAATCCGGCAAATCAGCCAGATGCCAGCCGGCGCACATCCTTCGCGAAGCGGGTGGCTGGCGAGCGGCTGGCATCCGGCGGTCCAGCCAACTGTCACCTCGGTGAAATCAGACCTCAACACGCTGGTGGTAGTCTCATTCCCAGCCATATCTATGACATTGGCCCTTCGGGACCTGCCGTGCAGAGATCGAAAAGTCGATGCACGGTAATGTAATAGAACGTCTGGTCACTTTGAACCGTCCGGGTGTAGATCGCTCGCACGTGACCGCGCCCACTCACTTACAGTTGCCACTCTCGCTCACTGCCTGGCCCTTAGTGCTCCTTATATGCGCGTAGTTTCATTTGGATATTGTTGCATTGAATTATCCAGCTATATATACATCAAAGCTTCCAGCAGTGACTATAAGATAGTACAAGAATCGAACCAGAAGCCTTCCAAATGGCCGAAGCGAGTGAGGGTGTATGAGAAAGCAGAATGTGCCACTACACGCGCAGCTGATGAGAATGAGGTGCAAGAACTGCGTGGTATGGCTTCCTAGGATACACAAGACCAGTTCACAGCCGACTTGATAGTTGCAGGGTTGGAATCGACGCAAATGAGGCTAGGCAAAAGGGCTCTAGATGCACATAAATCAATAAGCCGGAACATGGGAGCCATACCGTAGAAGAGTCCCCATTGGTATCTCCTAACCCTCTCGTCCCTCCCATAACGCCCTACACTTGCGCGAACTCGAGATATCTTCGCAATAGCCCGGCCAGTGTAGCTGGCTTGGTAGAGTTGCCTGCCGCTTTTGAAGAGCTATCCGGACTCAGCGCGCAGGAGATAGGCCAATGTGAGAGATGAAATGAGTCCGGAGGGCGGAGAGAGTATGAATCAACTGTAGGAGGGAGCAAAGAGCGAGGGGCGGTCGTCGTCGACATTGAGACTCATGAGAGCAAGCCAGAGAGCCGTCACGTGCGAGCGATCTACACCCGGATGATCCAAACTCACCAGACGCTCTAACGAGCCAGTGAACATCGCTTTTTCGATGTCCGACTCACTGGCCGAGAGCCTTGTGCTTTCGGAGTTCAGAGCGGATGGGAACGAGACTACCTTGCAGGATGAACTGCGTCACGGCTGTTTTGCTCGCTTTGTTTGTTCTGTACAACGCTTCCCTTATCAGGTAATTTTGAAGGTCACATCAGTCACCGGGCACACTCGATGGCGGTGGACAGCAGGGCGTGACAGGCAGGGACCATAGAGTATATGAAGTTTGAATGTAGTTTGCCCTGCAGCGTAGCTGTAGTACGCGTTCAAACAGCAAATAGAATTGTATAGGGAACATCGCAGGACGTGCAACACCTATAATCACAGTCTTATTTAGATAGCATCACCTTCAACTCACCCAATTCATCTCCATCGAGCAAGCATTTATCATTATCAAGGACTGACCGTTAAGACTACTACAACAAGTGTAAATATTTCTCGCTAATGTTTCCAGCCATTAACATTACAAGTACTGCCGCGTTGCGCCACGCTTAGCCGGACGTCGACGCTTGAGTTTTGCTCGAAATCCGAGTTGTGCATGTAATCATAACATGATATCGTGTGTCATACATATTATATACACTATGTGTATTCTCTACAGTCTGAACATCCATAGTCTATGTGTATATGCTACGTAGCAAGGCCAATAGTACACTCATAATGCAGGATACCCTGCCTGTCACGCCTTGCTGTCCACCGCTACTGAGTGTGCCCGGTGACTGATGTGACCTTCAAAATTACCTGATAAGGGAAGCGTTGTACAGGACAAACAAAGCGAGCAAAACAGCCGACGCAGTTCATCCTGCAAGGCACTGTAAGGCAGTTCCTGCCAGACTCAACTTGAAATTGAATGTGTGCGACCTCCGAGTCACACACTGCTGAGGACTCTAAGGGCCTTACTGTTGTTCCTTGATACGGACAGCCTCATGTCTTGACATGCTATAATTATACGGTTATTCACGCCGCTAGGGTCACAGCAGATTGCATATCGTTAGCCGCATCAAAAAATCCCCGCCCTCCCCGGCTGTGGCGCTTGCCCCACCGTGAACAGCACAAGCGCCCCTCGGGCGTCCTTGGCCTGCCTGGCCTCGCTAGCACTCCTACACACCGACACCAACAAGAAATGCTGCAAAATGCATGGAGAGGATTCCTGAACCAAAGCACCTGCTTAGGTACCGTTACAAAAGCGACCCAAGTGCGTCCAAGGGCTATTGCTCGTGAGTAGAACTGCTGCCGAGAGCAAGCCGCGGGACGCTAGCCTGGCGCTTGGTGGCTTCGGGGAGGGCGTTAAGCGCGGCTGGCTCCACATCCCGCAGGGAGGCGGATTTTTGGATACGGCTAACGATATGCAATCTGCTGCAACACAACCAGACCCAATTTCAAGGAAGAGGCAAAGGTTCAATGATTCTGAAGGCAAGATGCCGAGGCCGACCTATGACGTGCTTATCTCAGAATACAGGAGTCTCCGAGCTTACCTAATGCAACCTTTGAAGGGAAGCATCGGTCGGGCGCTCCACCGCTGCGCCTCTACATGCCATCACAGCTTGACACACATGTGTAAAATATCACACTCTTGTCGACCAGCCTAAAGTTTGAAAGAGTACATACAAAGCCTTGATATTGCGTGGTAGCATGGCACTTCAGCACAGGGCATCATACAGTCGCCGCCACTTACCGTCCGGTTGCGTCGTGGGCAGCACTGGCACCATCATTTTAGCATAGTATATAGTACCTTTACACGCAGCATAACACTTAGGTACTTCACATTCAACGCTCACACTACGATCGGTTGTACACAGACGAGCCAGTACTGTAACATTTGGAGGACTATTGTGACAGATCTACTAAGCCTGCAGCGATGATGACGAAGACAACTTGAAGCAGGGGAAAGTAGCAGGGAGGAATGCTAGGGGTGCTGATAAGTCGTCTCATAGTGACCTTGAACATATTGGGTCTTGTCACTACATTTGGCCGGCTAGGGAAGTGGGCAGACAGCGTACCTGCTGGTTCTCGTCATCGCTAGCATTCCACCCACTGGACTTGTCACTGGCTGATTGAATACTGCATATTAACTACAGACTTGAGCATCCCTGCCTTACAAGAGCATAGTTGGAGAACTTACATGTCAGCGTTATCGCCCTGCTGGTAACGGTGGTGACGAACCACTCTGCGCTTTGGACGAGTCCTCCACGAGAACGCAAGGAGGTCGCCATCGGGCTAGTACCCGACATAGAAGCCGCCTATCTTCATCTTGTACTTCTCGTCGTCAATCGTCTCGAGCGTCCATGTCTTTTGCAGGCAGTGAGCCGAGGCACGCTAATGCATAAGTTTAGCTATGCCTACCGGCTGCGAGTTGTCTGTGCTTCGGAAGCTCCGGGTCCCCAATGGAGCAGCCGCGGCCACTGCTGATCGCGTAGTCGCTATTTTCAAGACGTCGTGGAAAATAATTATGGAAAGAATCTGGAACTTGTGAGGTCGCGGGGGGTTGCTGTCGGGTAGGGTCCTTCAAGGAGAATGTAACGGTTCGACCGTTACACGGCCATTCTAGCACACACGGACACTTTAGCACACTCACGGGCACTTTAGATACATACATGGGCACTCGTATATACTCAGCGGACACTCCACGGTCTCTGTAGCACGGTCCGGCGTTTCGGACATTCTGGTTGCTTACGATTTCCTTATCCGGCTCCGTTCCTTCCCCATTCGTCTCGGCGCTCTGTATTTCCAACCAGGCACTCGCGTCCTCCTTTTATCCCTCTCGCGTTCTCGTTTCTCCCTATCGATTCGTCTCATGTACCTGACACTAGCTTACTGGCGTTGTCTTATAGTCTACGGCCTCCCGTCCTGTACCCTCGTCGAATCAACGCCAGTGTCTGGCACCCCTCACTCGAATTCCCCGCTCGCTCTCGTCTCGCCGTCTTCGACGTCCGCCTGTCCTCTGGAAGGTTTAGCCCTCGTCCCTCGGCGTGCCCTTCACAGTTTGATTCGACCACCCTTTTCGGACTCGAGAACCTCGCTCACTGTCACACGCTCGAACGTTGCGGGGTTTCCCGGTAACGTTCAATTCTCTTCGATTTCTCACGTTTGGGGCAAAGCCCACTACTACTGACATTCCTCTATGTCTTCAGGTGAGGGCAATCCCTCGGCTCCTCGGCCTGGTCTGGCCTCGAGGAAGCTCTACCGGACCCCTCTACCACTCCCTTTCCCACCGGTTCTATGACGCCCCCAGACAGTGAAGCCTACGGCGCTGCCCAGCCGCAGCCCGAGGACGAGCGTCAAGTCTTCTGGTCTCACCTGCAGGCCTTGGGGCAGAGGATGTCCTCTTTCGAAGGACTAGTCTCACGACTGTCCTCGATCGAGCACACAGCAGCAGCTTGCCGGCTCCCTTGCCCAAATCACCCAACTCATGCAGGCGCAGTCCGCCCGCTCAACCTGCACCTGCCCGCCACCACCTCCCGTGCAGGTCGCTGCCGTTCGCACGGGGTACTCCGCGCTTCAAGGAGCCATTTACGCCCGCCGGCGTCGTCACGAGGGTCGAGCCGTGGATCGACGAGGTCACCAATGCCGTCCACCTCCAGCGTAACACCCTTGTCGATGACTACGACAAGGCTCATACATTGCTGGCTACCTGAAGCAGGGCTCTCACAAGTCCTGGTACTACGGTGTTCGCTCTTCGCAGGACCACCTCCTCTACAACTTCACGGCGCTCTTTGACGATTTCGCTCCCACTTCAGCGACTCCGATGTCTGCGTCCACGCCTTTCGCAAGATCAAGGCCTTGAAGCAGACGGGCTCTTGCTCGTCGATGCGCTTCGTCTACGTGAACTCCATGAGCACCTCGCCCTCAACGACTTTATGAAGATCAACTACTTCTGAGGGGGCTCAAGGAGGGCGTCAGACCTCCTCGTCACCGTCTCCTCTCCTCCCATCACCTTCGACGGCTACGTCACCCTCTGTGTCCAGATCGACAACCCGGCTTCACAACCGTGAGCTAGAGCGTAAGTCGACTCGAAGGGCTCGACAAACTCATCCAAGCCTCCGGATCGCACCGACTCTCAGCCCGTCCTCAGACGTTCACTGTTCCTGCGGTCCGGTTGTACCCTCCTCGTCCAAGCGTGGTCCGATGGAGATTGACGGCTGTGAAGCGTGGTCCGTCACTGCGGATGAGAAGGCCCGTCGCAGCGCGAGGGCCTTTACTTCTACTGTGGGCAAGGCAAGCATCGCATTGAGGACTGTCCCAACATGTCCTTTGAAGGCGAAGGATGCCTCTGAGGCCAAGCAGGCCTCTCGTAACGCTGCTCCTCCTCGGGAAAAGCGTAACCGGTAGCCTCACCAGGTCCCTGGGCTTCCGGTCAACGATGGGACCCGTTCTTCACTCGCTGTGAAGCCCACTCACGTCCGGTCCACCGACGGACGTTATATACCCGTCGCTCGAACATTTCTGCTCCTTCCTTCTTCGCTTCAAACCTTTACAAATTCTCCTGATCATTTCTTCATTTCTGTCGTACTGCGTTTCCTAACCGAAACCCATTCGCACTTTTGCTCTCGTTGACTTGGGTGCTTCGGGATCTTGCATCTCGGAGGTTTTGCCCGTCGTCACTCTCTCTACCTAAACGTCTCAAGGACGTTCCGACGCCAATGGCTGTTGATGACCGCGGTGCTTGGGCTTAGTCACCCATGACGTTGTCACTCAGCTAACTGTGAACAAACACTCCGAGATTATCAGTCTCGGAGTTGTGTCTGTTCATCACACTATTATTCTAGGTCTCGATTGGCTTGACGCCACAATCCTACAGTCGACTGGGAGACTGTCGACCTTCCTCCTCTTGCTGCGCCTCCCGCGCTCGACCTGTGCGTCTGGCCAAAGGCCGGTCTTTCGCGCCTCCTCAAGCTACCTTCCTGAACTCCGCTCACTGTCGGGCTGGGCTTGGTCTTATGGCAACAACCTCGCTTGAAATCCACCTCCGTCGATCTCCGACACATCATCTCACGAGTGTTTGGCCAACGCCTCGTCTTCTCCTCCTCGCACTCCATTCTCACCGTCTTTCCTCGCTTGGACTGGCTTGGTCGCTCCTCCTCTTCTCCTCCTTTGGAGCTGCAACCACGCGTGTCGGTTGTAAACCCACGACGTTTTGAAGTATTCCAAGTCTTCACCGTTGCGCTGATTCGTTTTCATCCTGTAGGATCTCAGTCCTACAACCGCTTCATGTCGTCTACCTTGGACATAGACATTGACCTTGAGCCTTTGCCGGCCAAGAACATGGATGCAGACGACTATGCGTCGCACATACCTTCAAAATACATGCCTTGGGCCTCTGTATTACCGTCGATGTCGACTGACTCACGCACCGCCAGCCATATGACATCAAGATTGAGCTCGAAGAAGGTACGTCCCGCCTTTCGGTTCTATGTACCGATTGTCTCCTGCCGAGCGTTCTGCTCTAACAGAGTACATCGAGTCGAGAACCTTAAGAAGGGTTTCATTCGTCGTTCAACTTCTTGAGCGGCTCGCCCATCCTCTTTGTTCGCAAAGACTGGAGACTTACGTCTCTGCGTCGATTATCGTGGGCTCAATGCCATCACGAAGAAAAACCGGTACCACTCCCACTCATTGATGATCTCCTTGACCGGCGTCAGGGCTGTTCTCACTTCTCGGTCATTGACCTGAAGAATGCCTTTAACCTCGTGCGTGTCAAGGGATGGAGACGAGTGGAAGACGGCCTTTCAGCCCATGGGCCTCTATGAGTACCTGGTTATGCCCTTTGGTCTTACTAATGCCCCTGCTACCTTTCAGGCTCTCATCCAGGATACCCTCCGTGACTACCTCGGCGTTTTCTGCGTCGTCTACCTTGACGACATCCTCATCTTCTCCGGCTCCCAAGCTGAGCACGGCCAAGCTACATTCAGCGTGTGCTGGACCGCCTCAGGACGCGCACTTGTAAGCTAACGGCGGAAAAGTGCGAGTTCGACAAATCTGAGGTAACGTACCTTGGCTATCTTCTCAGTGCTGATGGGATCCGTATGGATCCTAAGAAGCTTCCAACACTGTCGCTTCATGGCCAGAGCCTTCATCCATCAAGGACATTCAATCCTTTCTTGGTTTTACCAATTTCTACCGTCGCTTAGTTGATAACTATGCGCGCATTGTAGTCCGCTCAATGCACTCGCGCGCAAGGACATGCTGTTCATCTTTTCGAACGGCGTGTCGAGATGCCTTCAAATCGTTGAAGAAGGCTCTCTTGTCTTACCCTGTTCTTCATCATTTTAATCCTTCTGCGTCCGTGCACCCTCGCTACTGATGCTTTAGACTTTGCGATTTCAGGTGTGATGCAGCAGCCCTGACGATGACGGTCTTTTGCACCCAGTTGGCTACTACTCGCAAGCTCACACCTGCCGAGATCAACTACGAGGTGCACGACAAAGAGCTCCTCGCTGTCGTTGACTCCTTTCAGCGACATGCAGCGCGTGGCTCCGTGGCTACGTCGCCCCGTCTCGGTCATCTCAGACCACAAAAACCTTGAGTATTTCATGTCTTCTTGTGTTCTTAATCGTCGCCAGGCCCGCTGGTCGATGTTTCTTTCTGAATTTAACTTTCGTCTTTGTCTGGGGCCCGGCTATAAAAAACGTTGCTGACTCTCCTTCCGATGGCCCGACTTTCGCGCTTCTAAAAAAGGGGGATGACGTCCTAGCAGAGCAATGCCAGACTCTCTTAACCGCTGAACATACTGAACTACTTTTTCCTTCTTTAGACTCTCGCCCTTACCTCCTCTGTCGCCACCGTCCCAATTGCTATTTCTGCCCTCACTACGCTCGCGATAGACAACTCCATCCTCCTTGAATGCTTCAAGACTGCGTTCCGGGACGATGTCGAGTGGCGCGAAGCTCTGGCACATGGCAACATGGACTTCACTGCCCAAGACGGCATGGTCTTTCATAAAGGCCGACTCTTTGTTCCGGCTCCCTTCGCGTGCTGATATCCTTCACTCTAGGCATGACGCTCTTGTCGCAGGTCACCCTGGACGCCAACCGAACCCTGCGTTCGTCCAGCGTGACTACTTCTGGCCTGGGATGCAGACTTACATCCGCCGCTATGTCCAAGTGTGCGACGTTTGTGCCCACATCAAAACGCCTCACCATAAGCCGTATGGTCTTCTCCAGCCTTTGGAGTTGCCTACACGCCCTTGGAAAGCGATCACAATGGACTTCATTGTGAAGCTTCCGCCCTCGCATGGCTATGACTCTATTTGGGTTGTCTGTGATCGTATGACTCGCGCAGCGCATTTCGTGCCTTGCAAAGAGTCTATGACCGCCGTTGAGCTGGCATGGCTCTTTCTTGATCGTATCTTCCGTTACCACGGTCTCCTGAATCCATCATCTCTGACCGTGGTTCTTTATTCGTCTCACACTTCTGGAAACAACTCACCACTCTTCTTCAAGTAGATCATCGCACATCGACCGCATACCACCCTCAGACGGATGGACTGACCGAGCGTACCAACCAGATGCTTGAGACATACCTCCGTGCGTACTGCTCTTACCAGCAGGACGATTGGGTCGACTACCTGCCAGTAGCAGAGTTCGCGTTTAATAACGCCAGCAGCGTCCACCAAGCAGACTCCCTTCTTCGCCAACTTTGCCTACCACCCTACCTTCGAGCCGCAGATCACCGAGCGTTCCACCGTTCCTGCCGCTCACGATCTCGCTCAACGCCTCGACCACATCTACGCCCGGAACTCCGAGCCGAGCTGAAACATGCTCAGGACGTCCAGTCACGCAACTACAACGCTGGCATGTGCAGGACGCGCCGGTCTACAAGCCCGACCAGCTCGTTTGGCTACTCCGTCGGAATATCAAGACAACTCGTCCGTCTGATAAGCTCGACCACCGTTGTCTTAGCCCCTTCCCTGTCGCTCGACAGATTTCATCACTCGTATACCAACTTCGTCTTCCCTCATACCTTTCTCGCCTTTATCCCGTCTTCCATGTTTCCCTTCTCGAACCCTGCCATGACCCTTCAGAATTTCACCCACATGCCCCTCCGGAACGTTTTGACGTACACCCAGACTCTCTATCTCCCGTCGCCACTCGCGAAATCGACACCATCCTCGAGTCTCGCAAGATAGGCCACCGCTATGAGTACTCGTCCGCTGGAAGGCGCTTCCGAACGAAGAAAACTCATGGGTGCCTCTGTCTGACGTCCTACGACTGCCAACGAGCTCGTTGAACGCTTTCATCGCCGCCATCCGCGCGCCAGCGTCTCATCGTCTCGTCAGACCAGTCCTTTCTTGCACCCATTCCCATTAATGCTAATCCTCCTTTGCCTTCTTCTGCTCCTCAGATGCCCTCGTCGCCCGCTGCCTCCTCGCCGCTGTCCTTGCCCGAAGCCTTGCCTGCTGCCTCCGTTGTCCGTTCGCTGCTGCCTGCTGCCGCTCGTCCGCGCTCCCGCCCGTCTGCGAGAACCTCACCTCATCGTGACGACGCACCCCGGCAGACCACAACCCGCTCCGGTCGTGTGTCTCGCCCAGCCGAAAGGCTTGATCCTCGCATCCCTGGTCACTGAGCATGTCATTTGCTCGTGGCTTAAAAGGGGATGATGTAACGGTTCGACCGTTACACGGCCATTCTAGCACATTCACGGGCACTCTAGATACATACACGGGCACTCGTATATACTCAACGGACACTCCACGGTCTCTGTAGCACAGTCCGGCGTTTCGGACATTCTGGTTGCTTACGATTTCCTTATCCGGCTCCGTTCCTTCCCATTCATCTCGGCGCTCTGTATTTCCAACCAGGCACTCGTGTCCTCCTTTTATCCCTCTCGCGTTCTCGTTTCTCCCTATCGATTCGTCTCTATGTACCTGACACTAGCTTACTGGTGTTGTCTTATAGTCTACGGCCTCCCGTCCGTACCCTCGTCGAATCAACGCCAGTGTCTGGCACCCCTCACTCGGAATTCCCCCCGCTCGCTCTCGTCCTCGCCGTCTTCGACATCCGCCCTGTCCTCTGGAAGGTTTTGCCCTCGTCCCTCGGGCGTGCCCTTCACACTGGGGGCGTGACAGGATGAGCAGACGTAAGGTAAAGGGACCCCAAGTTCTACCTGATGTTGCACTGTGGGTCTCAAAAGACCTGCTGCCACCACTGTGGCCTATGGCCAAGGCCAATTTCGTGTTGGCTTCGAGGCTTGTCTTGAAACGTTGAACTTCTGAAGTCGAGCTTCGCTGTCGAGTCAGTGGCGGGTCACTGACCGTTACTCGGCTCAGCCCGGAGCTGGCCGCAATATTTATCGACTAGATGCCCCAGCTTAGCGCCGCACCCTCAACCTCGCTCAGGCGCATGCGTCCGACTCAGAATCTGATATACATGTTACAGCAGATTGCATATCGTTAGCCGTATCCAAAAATCCGCCTCCCTGCGGGATGTGGAGCCAGCCGCGCTTAACGCCTCCCGAAGCCACCAAGCGCCAGGCCAGCGTCCCGCGGCTTGCTCTCGGCAGCAGTTCTACTCACGAGCAATAGCCCTTGGATGCACTTGGGTCGCTTTTGTAAGGGTACCTGAGCAGGTACTTTGGTTCAGGAATCCTCTCCATTCATTTTGCAGCATTTCTTGTTGGTGCCGGTGTGTAGGAGTGCTGGCGAGGCCAGGCAGGCCGAGGACGCCCGAGGGGCGCTTGTGCTGTCCACGGTGGGGCAAGCGCCACAGCGGGGAGGGCGGGGATTTTTGGATGCGGCTAACGATATTAGTCTGTTTTCTGACGCGTGGGCCTTAAGCACTAGTCCCATATATGGCGATTCTCGCTCGATTTGGATGTATTAGTCATCAAGCGCCTTTCCCTCGCTCTGCTGCCTCTGTCACCGGAGAAGACGACGATGCTGTGACAAGACACTGACGAGCCTCCGCATATCATACAACAACATAGGAACCACCTTCAATAGGTACACCTTTGTCTCTTTTTCTGCAGCACTTGACTGAAAATCACTGCTCAGGCAGGCCCCGGACGCAGGGCATCAGCTGGGCATCGGCCTCTCCCACGCCTTGGTTAGCGTTTCAGCCTGGAGCTTCACAGCACACGTTCAACAGCAATTAAATACCTTTAGAGATGTCTGTATTAGCCTCTTACTCATCCCAAATAAACACTTCTACGCTGGGCAAGACCACATAGTTCTGGATGGTTTGATTAATCACTAGACCAGGCGCAGTGAAGCGAATGGCAATTCTTATCCCTTCCGGTAAGTTCAAGAGGGGTATATGTTATTGAGAAAACATATGTGTACAAGTAGGCACGCAGAACGCGAGTGCAGTGGGATGTTGTACGGTCCTCTACGCGTTGAACATCGCGTTGTTTGGTGTTGCTTGGCCTCTGAGTAAGCGGCATGTCGGCTGATGGCGGACTAGTGCCTAAGACCCCCGGTTGAAAAAGCAGACGTCAGACAGACGACCGTCCGTTACATCTGAGTCTGTCTACTCTGCCAAGGGAGACTAAACGATATGCAATCTGCTGTACTATCGCTCCGGTGCTCTCACTTTTCACGGCTGCTTCTGTCAGCAGCGTGTAAGTTTTGCTTGCATACCAGTGGAAAATCTCAGGGTATGCTGTACCGTCGGGGACAGTTGTGGGCTGGAATTCAACAAATCATGTTACAGCGGGTAGTAACGAACAAGTACGTCTCGAGCAGCTCGTGTAGTAAATCTAGTTACTAATGAACTTGGTCAACTTCACGTGCTTCAAGTCGACTTCGACTTTCTCCTTGACTTGCCCAATGATGGCGAATACCTCCGCTGCCTTAGGAATCTCATTGTAGAACCTCTGGAAGCGGTGAGTGTACTATAATCAGTATTCTTAACTCTGTAGCTGACTCTTCAGCGTACCTCCAAGCTATGCCATCCGAGGCATAGCAAGAACTGATCTTTGTTCTCAATGGCCTCCCAACCCCCCGGCAAAGACTTCGTTAGGAAGGTCGCTGTAGGCCTGAAGGACCAGTCGCTTGCCCAACTTCTGAACCTCGGTACGGTCGGCGTCCGGCTTCAGCGTGAACTTCGCCAGCTCGGTGATCGGCGCGTTTAAGGCCTTCTCGAGCGTGGCGTCATAGGCGACGTGGAAGACAAACTCGCGGCCTGAGACGGCCTTCGCCATGCCGGCATGGATGGCGCCGTAGCTCTCGGAGGCCTGCAGGGCCTTGTGGTGGTCGACGCTTTCCCACTCTGCAGCACGACGGTTATGTTCACAAGAAGAAGAGAAGCAAAATCAGCGACATACCGACAATAATCCACAAGTACTGTGGATCCTGGACTTCAAGACCGTGCCATACTCTGCAACACAGTGGTAAGTACGCGCTCGTGTGTGGATTCAGACTAACGTACCCTAAAAATCCAGGAGCTTTGCTGCCAATCGCGGAAGGGATGTCGAGGATACTTGGGTCATTCTTATAAGCGTCGGACGCAACGAACTTGGCGACTTCGTAGATATGCGACATTGGAGTTATGAAAATGAAAGTTCTCGATGTCAAGCTTGGTTAAAGCCCAAAGCCTGTAGTATATAAGGCCAGCTGTCGTGAGCGGCTATAGCACTTACTAGCAGCTGCACACTCACGGCCGCGCACTAACGAAAGACGATGCCGCCAAGCAACAGGATGAATAAGCCGATCTGTAGGTATGCCCCTTGCCTAGACTTGCATCTGCCGGTCACTGACGCGTTCAAAGTCATGTAATGCTGCGGTAGCCTGCGTTAATCAACTGCGCGCCCGCCACAGACAGGACCGTGGACTGTGATGCGTGTTTGCTGCCGTCGCGACGCACGTAAGCCTGCATTGACTCGAACTTGGTCGCATAGACCAGGTGTGTAAGCCCCTGATTATCAATGTACTGACAAATACACTACTTTCCAGCCCTGTACAATGCTACGCAGCACGAGCATCAGTGTTAGCCTGCCGCTCGAGCTCCGTATCTCTCCACTGCAGCGTCAAAGCAGGCCGCTCTGCATCAGCCAAGGAACTGCTGATCGGATTCGCATGCTTTGGCGTGTGAGCTTGTGCGCCAGCGTGGGTTTATTTAGCCGCTCTTCAACATGCGAAATAGAGCACGGTATCCTGGTCACCGGCGCGAATCCTCGCCTTTCCCCTCCCAACAATGCCATCTCTCCTCCTTCGAACCTCCCAGTACTAAGCGCCTCGGAGCTCAACACGTACGCAACGCAGGATATGCGCGACGGCGTTGGGAGATTTGTGCTGGCGACGAGCGTGGACGCTTCTTCCCGCACATCGGCTTTGTGGGGGCCGAAAGGTATGCTGCGGGCCATATGTTGCACTTGTGACATTATTACCTCCATACGAGTGACTCCAAGTCTGGACCCAGTGATTTGCCGAAGCTAATGCTTAACTTATGTCGGCAAGGGTACGTCCGTATCATCTTCACAATCCTATGCACCCCTGACCAACAGTACCTCAGCACACGTCCCCACTTGGCTTGTCGATATGCACCACGCCCGGGGAAGTTCGTGGCTACTATCAGACTCGAACGGCATGCCAACTAAGCCAGACACGGTCTGCCAGAAGGACGCGAAGACATTTGAGAACCCAAACAATTCGAGCGCATCCTCGGGCGTGACTTTCCTCGCGTGCTGGCGGACAATGACGATGTGGACGCCTGCGCGAAGCTGTCCGTGCGACCGGCAAGTCACATTGTACAGTGCTGCAAAGAATGCTCTCAACAGGCGTGCGATGAGGCACGGGCTACACTTCGGACTTGGGGGACCAGACTGCTACGCTTCGAGACTTCGATATTCTGTTTGCACTTGCCGTGCTTACTAGCAGGCTACGATTCTAAGTACCTGTCGCTCGATCGATTTTCGCTCCGTCACATCGGATAATCTCAGTTCATTTTGCTACGTGATTGCATGGTCGCAATTCATCGACATGAGCGCAAAAGAATTCTTATGGTACACTAGTATACATGCATTAGCTACTGCTAACCTCCGTTTAGCTCCACTCCCGTAGCAATCCTAAGAATCATTCACTAAGTGGTAAAACCAGTAATCCAAGCCTCCAGATCATGGCTGATGTCTTCGGGATGAGACAAAATGAGCCAGTGGTCAGCATCGTACTCCTTGATCGTGACATTGTGGTCCTTGAATGCGTCACTCTTGAGGGCTGTGTAGCCGAAGGCGGGTATAGCGATGTGGTCCTTCAATGCTGCACCGAAGAAGACAGGAGCGGTGTGCGGAGGCACGGCTCGTTCGGGTGGGATACCTACATAACACGAATTGAGACGGCAATGAGACATCTGCGCGGGACTCGAGGAGCAGGGAATCGAACATACTTTGATCGTCTGCGGCAGCTAATCCGCTGGTCTGCACTTTATACCAGCACATAGGAGCCTGGAACCACCTTCTCGGAAGGTATCGATGAAGAATTTCTCGTCTTCCGCAGAGAAGTAAGTCGCATGAGGCCCCTGGAAGCCTCCAAGAGGCTCTTCTTCAAAGCGCCCGTGATGGCCATGCGGTCCCTCGTACACGTCGGGTCGCTTGCGAACGCAATGCTAACAAATGAATCGACCTACGGTTACCCATGCTCAGTCAAGAAGTTCGCCCTGAGTTAATAGAAAGTACTTACATGCTCTTGAACGATTTTGTCGGCGTCGTCCTCGCTAAAGAATAGCCAATAGCCAAAAAGCTCGTATCCGAGAAATGTCTTGGTGAAGTCCAGGAATGTCTGGAAGTCCACCGGCTCCTGCGGCGGCATATACGATACGGAAAAAATGCGTAGGCCAAGACTCTCCGGGTAATAATTCGCGATGCGCGAAATGACTCTGCTACCCCTGTACGTGATGTTCAATGTTAGAAACGCTCAATTTGCATAATAAACGTACTGACCAGTCATGTCCAACGGCGATAACCTGTTTGATCTTCTCTGCGTCCAGGATGTCGACGATGTCTTTCGCTAACTTGCTGCCCACGTATGCCGCGGGCTCGATAGGCTTATCAGTACCGCCATACCCAAGCATGTCAGGGACCAACACGCCATAGCCCCTGCCCCTGAAAGTATGGGACGATAAGTCGCCAGTCCCGAGTACTTGAGGGAAAGCCGTGGCAGAATAAGAGGGTCGGCTTGGAGTGCTGAGCCAGTGAGTAATAGTGATACTTCAGTCCGCCGGTGGTGATTGTGTCTTTCCATTTAGTAGCATCCATGGCTGGCCGGTCTATAGCATGTTGAACTGAGACAGGGAATTGAGTGCGCTTTATATCGCCTCTCCGGCTAAGAGCGGCCATCGTGGGTAGCAGCTGGCTTTGAGTCCAATCAATCTGCTGGACAGTTTGCTTAGTAACGTGGTCGCAAAAAGTGCAATGGAAGTAGCTTACCCTATTGACTTCACAAGCGATGAAACCAAATGATGGCTGGGGCGCAACTTCGAAAGGAGTTACGCTGTAGTTGACTCATGGGGTAAGGCGGTGTGTTCCTTCACAAGCCCCTGTTCTCAGCTGCCCAAAAGCAATCAACGGCCCAGCACATACCAGATGAGTTTACAGATAGCTATTAAGTCGGCACGAAAATCCGGTAAGCTGGTCTGGTAGTGCATCGCAGCATCTCTGTCAGCACAACGGCGATAAAGCTCGATGATACCTGAGAGTTAGCATGACCGAATGTTTCAACGCGATCAGGTTCATGATGACGTGCTTGAGGCTTACCTAGTCTCGTTCCCGACTCGTAAAGAGGTTGCTCGCAGCCAGCGCGCTTCGCGCCTTGTTACCGTTTGTAATGTAGTAAGCGGAGTTTGAAAGACGCGCTGCAGAGCAACCTCTTTAGAGTCTGGTGACTTTGGATCATCCGGGTGTAGATGAAAGTCACGTGAGCCGTAGTAAGCAAAGTTCGTATGGGACTTCAACGTTGCTTCAACGGGGTAACAAGGCTGCGCTTACCTGGCGCCTATACAGGTGCTAGGTTCCTAAGGTCAGTACCGTACTGCAGCGCAATCTCTGACAAAAAATTCGTTTGATGCCTTGTATATTCATGAAAACATGCTAATCATGTGTGAGATAAGCCATACAATGTTTTATTCCAGTGGACTCCTAGGTACCTGAAAGTGGGCCTCTGGTCATCAAATGCTCTCAAGCACACCCACATCAGCAAACCGAGGCGTTGACGAGCCCTGATAAAGCTTTATCAGGGCTCGTCAGGCCATCAGGGGCGTCAGTCTCAGCCGGCTCGTCGAGCTCTCAGACCTGTTCAGCACCTCTCGCAAGTTTGGGCTTCCTCAAGCAATCCACAAGCATTAGGATGTCAGAATCATGGTGCATACTTTAGTTTCGGCACTGAGACAACGTAGAATAATGGTAAATAAAAATACTAAAGGAACATGGCTCCTGGGGCCTGAACCCAGGCGTCTAATCCTTTATCAGTACTCGTCAGTCGGCGTCAGGGCTGTCAGGGCGTCAGTGCTCCACTCTTTACTGATGCAGCAGCGAGAAATTGATATTGTATAAATATCAGAGTAACGCAATGCATCCAGGCCATCACATTTGAGGGGTTTTGCGGTATATTTAGTGTGGCGTGGTGGGCGTAGAG